>CM076582.1:839014478-839614478 GCA_034641835.2 Pinus albicaulis | reverse complement strand
GGGCCGATTGTTTTACTTTTATGGCGGTCATTCCCTCTGCCACCACGGTGAATTCTCTTTGCCACGGTGAATTTTCTTGGTCCAAGTTGTGCACAAATAAGAATATTCTGTTGTGAATTTGGCACGTATAAATACATGCGCTGCGCAATGTTGATAGTAAACTATCTGCTTATTTACACATCCTGCCTTTGGTATCATGACTTCAGTTTGAAGTCATGTTGTGTTGAGGAATTCCATAAGCAGCATTCAGATCCGTGAAGAGTTGCGAGAAGCCTTTCGCATGACAGAGAAGTATGTGTTGCTTGTTAGTGGTCACAAAAAGCTTGCGAAAAACAACAAAAGTTTGAAGATGTTGATTGAAGATATTTGTTAGTGCATTCTTGGGTAATTGGGATTTTTTTAGTGATGAAAGTAGTTTGGAACTAAAATTAATATACATATTGAGATTAGTCACCTCAATATGAAGTTAATTTTGTTAGAATTGACTACTCTAACAAATGACAGGTTAAGGATGGAGTTCCAAGTTTTTAATTGATAAAGAAAAAGATGCCCAATATGTGAACATTTCAAAATATGATGTAATGGAGCAGCGGCAACATTTAAAGGAGGATGGACAACGAAAGTGAAAGTTTGTTTTGTGTGGTTTTTAATGAGTCACAGAGTTGAATGGTAAGCAAGTCTAGGATGGTTTTGTAGTGGTCATTTTATGTACCTGGTAATTCCAAGATATGGAGTATGTAATCCTTATAAAGGCATGTGTATCCCTGTAAAAGTTCGTGGTCATCTCAAAACCACTTTGTAACTACAGGTTCATGGTCATCCAGAAACCATTTTGCAGTGTCAGTTTGTGGTCAGCTAGAAACCACGTATAATAGTGAAGCAGACTAGAAACAGGTCTGTGTTAGTGTTTTCCACTGAAGGAAAAGCATGGTTACGGGTCATCCGATAAAACCCCGATGAAAGAAGAGCATGGTTACGGGTCATCCGATAAAACCCCGATGAAGGAAGAGCATGGTTACGGGTCATCCGATAAAACCCACGTTGGAGGGGGATATGTGGATACAGGTACATGTATGTAGTGATAATGGTTGACAGAACCATGTATACGAAGGAAATCCTACAAGACCAGTGGTTGCAGCGGTTGGTACCCATGCATTCCGGTGGATGGTTGCTCCTTTATATGGACGTCGACATATATTTTTTGTTATGTTTGACCACAACTAGATTTTGTGAAGTGATATCGAGACAAGTAGTCATTAAGGGGGTGTGTTAGAATGTGTAATTCCTACTTGTCCAGTTGTGACTCTCTATTTATAGAGTTTGTTCCTATTCAATAGGAAATAGCTAAAACTAGTTTCCTTGTTTGGTGTGAGGTTGAGATATTCCCTCAACCAACTTATTGTACGTCGAAGATAGATTTCCTATATTCAGACTAATTCATGTATAAATGTGTGTAATCTATTTAATTAATAATATAGTTTTGCATATTGAAATTTTATTTATTACTGCCTGAATTACAGGCTTGGGTTATGCTATGAAGGTAGTTAAAATAGACTCTGTCTTTATCTTTAATGGTTTTCTTACCACTATGTCTCATAATTCTACTCTACTGTTGTTAAAGGTCAAGGGTCAAGTTAGCTCCACTCTACCGGCTGTTAAACCTTGCTTTAGAGACCTGTGCAATCTTCAAACTCACCTCATCTACCCTGTTCTCAATTGGAAAATTCATGTGCTCAGAATGCATTATGGTCAGGCTCTTCTGGGTCGAGTAGAGTCGCCCTGGAGTAGGGTCTGTTGTTTGATAAAAGGTCATAGGAGGCCCCATAGTCTTGCAAACCCCCGCAGAGTGCATCTCTGTATTACGGAATTCAACGAAGTTTTCAACAGGGAGGTTAACCATAAGGTCCACCAGACTACCCACAATAATAGGATTGCCCCGATTCTTTACCTGTTGCTCAACCCGCTGGTCTTTCTGACCTTCTACAGCCAGCATGCTTGTATGTATTGTATAAGGAATTTGGAGGCCCTCGGGATAAAGCTTCCATTTTCTGGCCGCTACACTACTGCTACTCATAAGAATCGCGCAGACTGAAATCAAAACCATGCTCCTTTTATGTTTCCTTATCATTTTGATTTGTGCTCTTGCTGTTCAGATCACATGGGAAAAAGACGATCAACAGGCCAGGCTTCTAAAGGAAAGCAAGCCCAGCCTGTATATCCCCCTAACAAACGTGGACGGAAATCCAATTTAGAGAAACTTCAGCAATTGGCAGGGAATTATGAAATGGGAAATTCAGTAACTGTTCGTCAAGCAATTAAAGGTTGGGAAAAATAAATTCACACAGAACCTGAGGATAATGAAGCAGAGGCTGACATACTAGACTTCATCACGGATCCTGCAAACACCAGGGGCCGCCTTACATTGTTTCATCAAATCGTGCACACGTATTGGATTCTTAAAAGCCTCTTAGCCAAGGCTATCCAGAGTATGCATCCCAGTCAGATGGAACAGAACCCAAAGAAGGCTCAATTCTGCTTGCAGGATACGCTGCTGCACATGGAAGACCAGCTTCAGCACATTAAAATCACTCAATACCAGGCCACTGACAGGATTAGTCGAGTAGATGATCGTGTTGGGTGCATTGAAAAGCAACTCCAGCTCTTACATCAAGTATACATGCCAGGATCGACATCGAAAGCTTCCGCCTCTGTCTCTTCATCAGAAGAGTAGCTCTTCTCAGTATAATGAGTCTCCAGGAGAAGTTTTAGACTAATATTACATATGTATTCATGATATTTTTGCTTTTATATGAACATAGTTTTAAATTTCAGATTGTAGATAACAAGCAAATAGAGCGGATAGCTACTGCTAGATATAATAGAATGAAACTATTTCAGTTTTGGACAAAATTTCATGCACTTAGATGGCCAACAGACCTGGTCCTGTGGGCAGGTTGAGGCTATGGACTAATGTTTTATTTTTGCAACTTTCTTTCTAAATATGAATAGAAAAGAGAGGCACTACCAAGTTCACAAAAAAAAAGAAAAATTTTCAATGAAAAATCCAACTAAAAAAACGAAAACTAACACTCCAAAATAGAAAAATCTGTTGTTTTAGAAAAATCTATTAATTAAACAACGTGTTTTACAAATTAAACTTACACCCAACAACATGGTCATCACCATTGTCGACGTGTAAATCTAACCTTCCTATTAAATCGAAATGATCCAATAACATTAACAAAACTCTAAATCCTATGGTCATCTATGATGTTGTCTAACTATTAAACCTTTTCCTTTTTCTGACACTAACTTATCCGGGTAAGCTGATAACTCTCATATAAAAAAAATAACACTAACATTAAACTAAGGTTAAGGAAACGAAAGGCATTGAATAAGGTTAATTTTAGAGAACATGGCTGAAAGAGGAAGCCAACTCCATACCAAAATCATCATCCCATTTTTCATGATGGTTAAGGAAAAAGGATAAATTCAGAAAACAATGTGGCTGAAACAGGAGGTCATCTACATACCAAAATCATCTTCCCGTGACCTCTTAAAATGTACACTAAAGGAGCTTTTGGAATAAATATTTATTGTGTGTTAGGGTATGATTAGGTTGTTTAATTTAATTAGAGATAAATAGTGTATAATATATATGAATTTGATAATAAAGTTTAATTAGAAAACAATTGTATTTTGTTTTTAATTGAATGTAAAAATTAATATCTATATTTTATTAGAATGGTTCCTAGTAATATACTCTCAAAAATACTTCGCTCTCATCAAAACATAGATTGCACAATTAGCACAACCATAGGGCATTCGATCGGCTCAGCAAATCCCAAATCCGCGATGAAATCCGTACAACCAAATTCATGTTGGGTTATCTCTCCGCAAAAGCATTTAAAATTCGTCTTAAGCTGGCTCATATTATCTATAAGGACCTCTGGTCTACCATTTATTCTTCAACAATAATCAAGGGTGACAAAGAAGGTATCCTAGCCATTGAAAATCAAAATAAGAAACTTGAAAATTTTAAATTGAAGTTTAAAACAAGATTCTGCCATGCCCTAAAGAAGCTGCGAGCTGACACCATCAATGCTTATAGAATTAATCACAACATTCAAGCGGTTGCCCCTTTTACCATCCAAACTCTGTTTCCCTCCTCAGATAGTACGCAGAAAACTGGTCACACAGGCTCCCCATCCACTGTCCAAACCTTAGATCCCTGCAGCATGGGCTAAAATGGCTGAGGAAGGGACTGTGTTAATGCAGAAGCTGGATATATTATAATTCAACACCAATACGCAGTACCTCAATATGGAAATGCACCCTCATCCGTTGGCCAAACTCTGGAAACAAGTTCGAATCGCAGCGCCATCGAGGACATTGACGCAAAATCCGCTTCCCATCAGGCCAGCACCATCAATGCTAATACACTATCAATGTGCATACAAACACATGTTCCCTCCTTCAATAGTATGCATAAAACTGGTCACAAGGACTCCCCATCCATTATCAAAACCTTGGATCCCTGCGGCATGGATTTAAATGACAGAAGAAGGTACTGCATTAACATGTTGGAATTTCTGATAATTCGTTAACAACACAGAGGAAACAAAATTCCTCTTCTTAACACCGTGATAAAAAACGAACTTGCATGCAGATGGAGCAAAACGCTCTATTTCATTAAAATATTGAATTGTTACAAAATAATTTTTTTCTCTCATAACTATTGTTCTAAATTTACAAAGAAAAACTTGCTCCTCTGCTGTCTTCAAACATACACCATCTTCTCTACTTTGTGCATTCACTATACACACAACTCTTCGTAGTCTCTCTATTGGCATACACAACCTTTCGCTATCTTTAACCGTGTGACCGTATGTCACACTAAAGCATATTATATATATATATATATATATATATATATATATATATATATATATATATATATATATATATATATATATATATATATATATATATATATATATATAAAATAAACCTAGGTTTCAACTTTATGAACTAAAGCTATCGCCGCGACATTACATAAAACTTATATCCTAAATCTAAGCCTCACAAAAAGGAATTACATTGCGGAATATTACAAACTATAGGATGAAGCATTAAAAAAAAATTGGTTACATTAAATCATGCGATGGGTTATCGAATCGACTAACTCGCCCGTTGGCTGGGCTTCAAAAGTTTGCGACGATGCGCAATTGGTCGAGGGCGAGTAATCTGGTGCTGGTGGGGTCGGCCTTATCGTGCATTTGCGGAGAGGCGATGAAGTATGCATGAAATTGTGCCATACGCCTCTGACTGGTTGACGGTTTATGACATGGCATGGTGGGGTCCGTTTATCGCGCGAGTTGGAGGACAAGGATGATGTAAGCTACAGGTCTTACGATAAGCGCCCATTGGCTATGGGATGAGATGATGTGGATTGTCAGGGGTGCGCAGAATGACGTGGATGTTTTTGAATTCAAAACAAAACACGGGAGTTATGGTGGTTGGTGGATAGTATTTACGACAAGCAGGTTCAAAGGTTGATGGCAGAGGTAACGTGGTCAAACCACGATTTTGTGAATTAGAAAGGGCTACAAACTTTGTAAAAAAAATTTGGTTTTCCACGTATTTAGACTCAGAAAATAAATGCATGGTACATTGTAGAAAACACATAAAAAATGTTGTTTCTCCTATCCTTATAAATCAAATCAAAATTGAATTTTTTTTGTCCTTCTGCTCAGGTTGCAGTTGGGAGTAAATTCCAACATAGCACATAAGCTGGATATATTATATTTCAGCACCATCGATACGTAGTTTCCTAGTTTGGAAGCACACACCCATTCGTTGTCGAAACTTTGGGACCCAGTTCAAATGACAGAGAAAGGGATTGTGGGTCTCACAATTGAGCACATTCATGAAGAATCTGCTTCCCCCTATCACACTTCGTTAGATGGAAGTAGACACTGTGAGTCAGACAACATCATCAGATTAAGAAAACATCTATGGTTACATCAACGTCCAAGGATTTGGTTGTGGCAACAACGAGTGTATTAACTGCAGTAGAAGGATTTGTTATAACTGCAACATCTAGTGAATTGCTAACAGTTTCAATGTAGACAGCTCATGTCAACACACCGAAGCTTGGTTCTATGGATCATTGCCCTAGCATGGATACCTTGATTAATAAAATGTTAGATATCATGCATAACATGACTAATAAGGTGTCACAATCCAGAAATTTGAATGACAAGCTATCCATCAATAATAATAACAAAAAGGTTAGTAATATCTCCTCTTATGAATTAAATAATGAAGAAATCAAGGTTTTGGGAAAAGGGCTAAATTTCGTTGTAGGCCCCAATCACATTAAAAAAAAATAAATCATTTTCAAAATTGAAGATGGTATCAAACCTCTTAGTGATGAAAACAAAGAACTTGTGAGACAAGAATGCGCCATCATCCTAAGAAAGGACAAGCTTCCTAAGAGATTTAAGTAATGACGAATTAAGAGCCATAAAAAACCTAAGATGTAATGATAAAATTGCCATCCTAAAAGCAGACAAGGTAGGGGCTATAGTGGTAATGAAAAGGGAAGAGTACAAACATAAAATGGGAGATCACCTTCACAATAGAAGAAGCCATAAGAAGCTAAAAGAGAACCCCATTTCCAAAGTTATAAAAATGTTAAGAAAAAAATTAAGGAGTCTAATCTTGGTGAAAATTTGAAAATGTTCCTATCTTTGGAGAGTGAATTCATGCCCCACATTTATGGTGCCTCAAAAATTCACAAGGCGAGTGCTCTTCTCAGACCTATTGTTAACATGATTGGGGCACCAACATATGAACTAGAAAAATGTATCGCCAATACCCTCACCCCTCGTGTTAGTAAAACCAACTCTTTCATAAAAGATTCCAATCATTATGTTAAATTCATTAAAAAAACTATGTTGGATCCTGGAGACAAAACTGTAAGTTTTGATGTTGTCCAACACTTTACTAAAATCCCTTTAGATGAAGTTACTCAAGTAGTAAAAGAATTTGGAGACCTCCATAGCGCAAAGCTTGCTGAAATATGTCTCTACTTCACTTTCTTTATTCTAGGGAGAAATATTTCAACAAACATTTGGATATACTGTGGGATCTCCATTTTCCCCTATAGAGGACAACTTATTCAAGGAGAAATTTGAAAATAAAGCCCTTGATACTAACCCAATGAAACCAAAATTTTGGATCATGTTCATGGATGACACTAGTGTCAATTGGCCACATGGTGATGAGGAATTAAAATTATTCCTAGACCACCTTAATAGCATATACAAAGATATCCAATTTAAAATGGAGTGTGAGGAAAATAACTACATCCCATTCCTTGAAATTCTCCTCTCAAAAAATGAAGATGCATCTCTTGGACACAAAGTGTTCAGAAATAAATCATGCACCAAAAATTACCTTTACGCTGATTCGCACCACTACCCCGCTCAAAAGACAGGGGTTCTTCTGACTATTTTCAAGTGAGTTTTCAAAATATCAGATGATACTCATGTTGAGGAATAAATGAAATATTTAAGAAAGGCATTCATAAACTTGGGATATAGAAATAAAGACATCAACAAGGCAATTCAAAGAGCCAAATCCGTAAATAAAAGAAATCCAACTCGTAATTCCTTAGCAGCAAAAGCATATCTTTCATATATTCAAGGAGTCACTGAAAATATGTCCAAGGTTCTCGATAAGAAAGACATTACAACATCCTTCAAACTAGTGACCATCAGACAAAGGATGAAATCTGTCAAAGATGGCACCAATGACCTCTATCAAAAAGGTGTTTACGAAATTAAGTGTTATTGCAAAGAATCCTATATTGGAGAAATAGGGAGGACCTTCAAAATAAGGCTTAAAGAACATGGTGCTGCTATTCTAAATAGAAGAATCAAAACCTCGACTTTGGCAGAGTACTCCAATAAAACATGTCACCCCCTTTGTCTAAAAGATGTTATGGTCATTGCCAATGAAAAACATAATTTTAAACGTAGAGTTCATGAAGCCCTAGAACTCATCAAACACCCTCACAACCTCAATAGGGATGGATTTTTTAAGGTTATCAGGAATTGGATCTATGTTATTTCCCGAAAATAAGCTTGCCCCCAGCATGTTTGTCTCCATTGTCACCCTCCTTTTCATCTTCCCTCATTGCATCGTTGTTATCGTTTAAGCATATTTCCTTGTCATATCCCTTGCGGAAAAATGCTCCTCCCTCTCCCATCACCCTTCACATTGTTCACTATCTCCATTCCCATAATTCTTGTATTTTTCTACATTTCAATCTTTTCAATTCCCTCACACTTCAAATCTTAACCTCGCTACGCTTTTAACCTCTTTTTAAATAATAAACCTCTAAACTCACAATCATAAATTACCTAACTATTTTTAAATAAAACTAATAATTTGAAACTTTCACTTTAATCTTATTATCCCTTCTCAATAAATTTCATTTATTTGTTTCTCGAGTCTAATATTATTAATATTAATTTTACATTACTATAAAAAATTATATACATTGCTAATAATATTTTAATTACTAGTAACATGTAAATTTATAAAAAAAATATTACAAATTTATTACAAATTAATTTGATTAATTAAAAAAATTAAAATCTATAAAATTTCGAACTTATTGCATCCTTTCTAAATATCATATCCATGAACTATTTAAAATATTATTATACTAACTAATTAATAATAATATACTAACTAATTAATAATAATAAATAATAAATGTACGTAAAATAATTAAACTATCTTCATTCTAGTATTATTGATATTAATGTTGCACTATTATAAGCAATAATAAATATCGTTATTAATAATTCAATTAAAATTAATATTTAAAATTTAATAAAATAAAAATTAATATTATTACTTAAAAAATTATGGCGTTAAAATCAATTTTATTCAATATAATTAATAAAAAATTCAGTAAAACCAAATTCAATAATTTTTTTTTTTGGTATCATTCTAAATAAATAAAAATTGTTTTTAAATTAAAAAAAATTAAAATCTTTTAAATATTATGAGTTGGTTGACTTTTCACTTCTCATATTTATTTTCTATCCTCTATTTATTTTCCCTATTTTCTTTTCTTCTTGGAAGGTTTTGTCCTCAGGATGAGTCTTGTTTTAGACACTAAACATAGACTAAAGATGAAAACACTGAATATTCCAAGTTTTTTTATCTCAAAACTACAGCACAAAGCCTCCAAACTATCAATATGAAAATTGATTTTCTTTAGATTCTAGATAAATTAGTTAGTAATTATGTCTTTGAATTGACGAAGTAATTGAAACACAAAAATGGAAGGACATGTACATCTACACACAGTTCACACAATTGACCATGATATTTATCTTAGGAAAATCAATAAAGGAGAAAAAATATCTAAAACGTCACTCTATAGTGACTTCTCATTCATTTAAATGTTATTTTTTACAAATCAGGTAAGGAGAGAGGAGCATTTGCCTCACATTTTAGATAATTTTTTTCCTTTATTGGGTTTTCTGGAGCAAATATTGTGTTAATTTTTGTGAAAGGTGCATGCATGCGCATTTCCTTTCCTTTTTGTGTTGCAATTCTTTTGGAAATTCAATAAAAACTAGTACTTAATTAATCTAGAATATAGAAAAAATCAATTCTCATATTATACTGAAATGTTAGAATATTAATAATAAAGTATGTTACTAGGAACCATTGAAATGAAATATATATAAAAATGTATACATTAAATAAATAAAATAGACATTTCTTTAAATGTAAATTTTCATGCACTTAAAATATAACTACTAAATGTTTTTCTAGCTACAAAAAAAGTACAATGCTAAATAATGGAACCATTTCTCTAAATTCCTCACTAGCCATTTAGGATTAGGATACACTCAACTAGTGGTATGCCTTTTCACCTTCGAAAATCTTCTTCGAAAATCCACATTCGGCTAGCCCCACAAAATTGAATTATAGTGAAAGGGTTGTTCAACTTGTGAGAAGCCTTACTCTCTCATTTGAAATGTACTACAGTGTAGAATAACATAAAAAGGATGTGGCTATAAGGTACTAAAGGGCTTGTAACACTTGCCACTAAAATGGGCCTTACAAGTATATTGGTAATCCAATACCACTATTTTTTACACCCATAAAATATCAAAGTAGATAACCAATTATACAATACTTTAATTTAAATAAAAAAACCACAACTTTAAAATTCCATAAAATGAATATCAAGGAAATGATATATCCTTGTTGGATTTTCAGGGTTATTATTCACTCACACAAGCAATAAAAACATAAAATGAGAAACTGAATCACGTATAGGAACACAAACTTTTTTACGTGGTAAAACCTTGAAAATGTGTCAAGGAAACCTCCAGAGAGAAAGGAATTGGAAATTTTCTTAATCAAACATAATTTTCCATGATTAAAAGTCTCTGAGACAATCCCAATTAATATGGGATACTTCATCACATAACTTATTCTTGTTATAAAATTGACTAAACTGTAAAAACTAAATTTACCTGCAATAACATTATTTACATAATTGTTGTCATTTTTCAACCATATCCACCTTAGCAAAAAAATTCCTAATCCCTTTCCGGTGCCAATTCATCATCTCTTCTGCAAGCCAAGAGAAGCCAAACACCATTGCAGTTTGTCTATAATAATTGGCTTTGTCAATATATCTGCATGATTCTCTTGTGTGTGGAACTTCTTGAGAGCTACTTTGCAATCATCAATGACATGTCTCACAAAACGATACCTTACGTTAAGGTGCTTCATATTGTTGTGATAAGCCGTATCTGTAGCCAAATGAATAACACTCTAACTCTCATGGAACATGTTCACTTTCTCCTGCATCATTCCAATCTCATTAAGTATACCTTTCAACCATATTTTTTCTTTACCCACATTTGATACAATTCTATAGTCTACTTTCGTAGTGGACAAAGTAATTGTTTCTTAAAGCTTTCACATATAGCTAATTACTCCACTTAAAAGAGTAAAGTCGTAATCTGTAGTAGATCTCCTTTTTTCCTAATCACCTGCATAATCAACATCCACATATCCACAGACTCATCCTTCACTACCATTAAAGATGATCCAATGGTTACTTGTGCCTCTCAAATACTGAAGCATCCATTTCACTGATCACCAATGTTCTTCTCCTGGATTTGTGATCCAAATTCATTCAATAACACAATAAAATATAGAATAAAAATAAATGCAGAGATGGATAAAAAAATATACTTTATTTCCTTAATATCAAATAACTGAAATAATCTTACACACATAATGGAAATAAACTAGCTTTGGCGATGGTAGCTTATCTCTAAGAAGAGATGTGGTGGCTACATGCTGTTGAACTATGTTACAATGAGGCTCGAGGACCTTTTTATTATTGAACAACATGGGAGAAAAAAAAACTGAAACCATTACCCCAGGAGATGGAATTCCAGGAGTTCGTTAGCTTTGTTTGGCAAGCAACTTCCCGGGGTCCTAACTTGGTTATATTATCTCAGTTTGGCACATATGATATATCGTCGGAAAGGTATCTTCGAGTAATGAAAGATATTACCCAAGCCCTTGACTATTGATATGGGCTTGATGCAAACCTTAAAAATCTCCATTTAGAAGGTCAAAACTACTCCAGAAGTTTAGGACTCGAAAAACTGCTAAAATAGTAAATGTTGCTATAAAAAAGGAAACTGGTGAAAATAACTGGATTTTTAGGTGGAAGATATGGGTGGCCACCAATATCCACCTAGATCATTCCTCCCTCCTTAGGAAGCAATGGTAGCCATTGCATGCAGATCCTCCATGAGGACAAGAAATTTCTTTTGAATTTGGTCCCTAGTGAACCAATTTCCCTAGTGAAGGAGTTGGGCTACTTTGAAAACTCCCTATAGTTGGATCCTATGATAGCAGGTGTTCATGATATATATATCCATTATTCAATTATTTGTGATGTGTTCCATGTAGTTTGAGTTTAACTCTATTGGTGTGAATTGTTTTGCAATGTCAGATGTGTCCAACAATGGATGAAAGTAGTGACGAAGGCAGTCCACGTTGAACACTAGGTGCAAACCAAGGAATGGTGTAATATTGAGCTTGAATTAATTTTCCCCTACAACCTTGGTGATGGTATATGGCTAATATCGGAGCAGGAAAATCTTGCGGTGGGGCCCCGTGAGGTTCTCCTTATGCAAATGAAGCCAAACTTTGTCGCTCACCTATAACTTGTGTGGCACGCAATGTTATCATGTCACTAGTTGTACTTAGCATTGGCTCTTTCCAATATCTCATGGAGCTCTTGGTAGATGTGTTGAATTTTCTCATTGAAGTTGTTCTCCTTTTCCACTTCAGTACATGAGCCTAATCTTCTTGAATAGTTGCAAATGGTATGGACACACCAATGGGACATAGTGGATGGAATTTGAAGCCCACCTGAAAGGTTTTGTGGCCAGTTGATTTGTGGAGAGCCTGGTTATAAAGGTGTTAGACATAGAGGACATTTTCATGCCATGTGTGTGGATGCTTCATGTTGTACACGCACATAATGTGTATGATCTTCCTGTTGATGACCCTTGTTTCTTAAGGGCCTCCTTGAGCAATATTTTTATAGGATCTCCTGATGCTTCTTCTTTTTTCTCCTCCGCCATGGTAGTCCATAGGGTTTTATTAGGCTGATATTGCAAAGGTTCAACCAGATTCATCCCTAAATCCTTATACCTTGATCTCGTTTGGGACATGAAAATAAATATCGAGAAAGAGGATACCACTTTGATACCACTGATTCAAATTTATGCATGAATGATACAAAATACAGAAATAAAGATAAATGCACAGAGCAACAGAAAAAATATACTTCATTTTATTAATATCAAATAATCAAAATAACCTTATTGACAAAATGGAAATAAACTAGCTCTCGAGATGGTAGCTTATCTCTAAGAGGAGTTGTGGCAGCTACATGCCTCTGAATTGTGTTATAATGAGGCTCAAGGGTATTTTTATTATTAAACAGCATGGGAAAACCATAAATAACCAAAATTATAACCCTAGGAGATGAAACACTGAGCCTTTTTGGGCCCAATGAAGTTAGTTGGGAGATCGACTTCTCAGGTTCGTAACTTGGTCATATTATCTTTGTTTTGTGCATACGGTATATTGTTGGAAATATATCTCCGTGTACTACAATATTTTCCACAGATCCTTGCCTATGGATACAAGCTTGCTGTGGACCTAAAAAAATTTCCGTGTAGGGGGTCAAAACTGCTCCTAAAGTTTAGGACCCGAAAAAACTGCTAAAAATAGTAAATGCTGCTATAAACAAGGAAAATGATGAAACCAACTAGATGACTAGGTGGAATAGGTGGGTGGCCACCCATATCCACTTGGATAATTTTTCCATGAACCTATTAGCAACTCCAAATTCATGTGAAATGTCAGATCTTGTAGATACCATCAGATACATTAAGTTTCCTACCACATTTTCATATGGTACACGAGACATATAAATATTTTCTTCATAAGTTCTAAGACTCAAAACTGAAGAAATATTAAAATGGGAAGCTAATGGAACATTAAAATATGTCACATTGTTCATACTGAACTTTTCAAGTACTTTCACCACATAGTTCTATTGTGATAAACAAAGCTTATCATTTTTTGTTTCTCTGTGTATCTCCATGCCCAAGATATGTTTTGCTACTCCAATATCCTTCATATCAAAACTCCTAGAAATTTCAGCCTTTAACATGTTGATTTATTCCATGCTTTTGCTTGCAATAAGCATATCCTCAACATACAAAACCAACATAATGAATATTCCATTGAAACTCTTGCAATATATACAATGATGTTACCCACTTCTAGTAAATGTTTGGCTCACCATGGAGGACTCAAACTTCTTGAACCACTTCCTGAGAGACTGTGTCAGGCCATACAATGATTTCCTGAGCTTGCAAACTAATCCCCTATTGCGACATTGTACAAAACCTTCTCGTTGTTCCATATAAATCTCTTCATAAAAATCACCATGAAGAAAACTTGTTTTAACATCTAACTCTTCTAACTCAAGGTAAAGTAAATTAGTTAGTGCTAATACAGTATGAATAGAAACGAGTTTTACGATGCTAATTTAGTTAGTGCTAGTCCATTGCCGATGCCCATTCATCATCTCTTCTGCAAGCCAATAGAATCCAAACACCATTGCAATTTCTCTACAATAACTGGCTTTGTGAATATGTCTGCATGATTTTCTTGTGTGTCGACCTTCTTGAGAGCTACTTTGTCATCATCAATCACATGTCTCACAAAATAATACCTTACATCAAGGTGCTTGGTCTTGTTGTGATAAGATGTATTTGTAGCCAAATGAATAACACTCTAACTCTCACAGAACACGTTCACTTTCTCCTGCATCCTTCCAACCTCATTAAGTATACCTTTCAACCATATTGCCTCTTTACATGCATCTAAAGCAGTTATATACTCTACTTTCATAGTGGACAAAGTAATTTTTTCTTAAGGTTTTCACATCTAGCTAATTTCTCCACCTACAAGAGTAAATACATAATCTGTAGTAGATCTCCTTTTTTTCCTAATCACCTGCATAATCAACATCCACATATCCATAGAATAAACCTTCACTACCATTAAACATGAGGTAATGGTTACATGTGCCTCTAAAAAACTGAAGCACCCATTTCACTCATCGTCAATGTTATTCTCTTGGATTTGTGATCCGGATACATACAAGAGCACAATAAAATATAGAATAAACATAAATGCAAATATGGAGCATAAAATATACTTCATTTCATAAATATCAAATAACTCAAATAATCTTACAGACATAATGGAAATAAACTAGCTCTGGCGATGGTAGCTTATCTATAAGAAGAGATGTGGTGGCTACATTCATTTGAGCTATGTTACAATGAGGCTCAAGGGACCTTTTATTATTTGAAAACATGCAAAAAAATAAAAAATTGAAACCGTTACCCCAGGAGATGGAATGCCAAGAGTTTTTTGGCTCTATTGGGTAACCAACTTCCCGAGGTTCTAACTTGGTCATATTATCTCAGTTTGCCACATATGATATATCGTCACAAATATATATTTGAGTAATGAAGGATTTTCCAAAAGCCACACCCTATGGCTATAGGCCTGATGTAAACCTCGAAAAATTTCGTTTAGGGGGTCAAATCTACTCTAGAGGTTTAGGACCCAAAAAACTGCGAAAATAGTAAATGTTGCTATAAACAAGGAAAATGATGAAAACAACTAGAGGTTTAGGTGGAAGATATGGGTGGCCACCAATATACACCTAGACCATTCCTCCCCCCTTAGGAAGAATGGTAGCCATTGTGTGCAGATCCTCCATGAGGACATGAAATTTCTGTTGAATTTGGTCCCTGGTGAACCACATTCCCTAGTGAAGGAATTGGACTACTTTTACAACTCCATATAGTTGGATCCTATGCTGGAACGTATTCGTGATCTGTGTATCCATTATTCGATTATTTGTGGCATATTCCTGGTAGTTTTAGTTCAAATCTATTGGTGTGAATTTTTTTGCAATTTCAGATGTGTCCAACAATGGATGAAAGTAGTGACGAAGGCAGTCCGCATTGAACACTAGGTGTAGGTAAAGGAATGGTGTAATACTCAACTAGAATTAATTTTCCCCTACAACCTTGGTGATGGTATATGGCCAATATTGGAGCGGGAAAATATTGTGGTGGGGCCCCATGAGACACTCCTTTTACAAATGTAACCATACTTTATCACTCACCTAGAACTTGTGTTGCACACAATGTTCATCATGTAATTGGTTGTAATTAGCATTGACTCTGTCCAATCTCTCATGGACCTATTGAAAGATGTGTTGAATTTTCTCATTGAAGTTGTTCGC
Organism: Pinus albicaulis; assembly: GCA_034641835.2. Taxonomy (NCBI): domain Eukaryota; kingdom Viridiplantae; phylum Streptophyta; class Pinopsida; order Pinales; family Pinaceae; genus Pinus; species Pinus albicaulis. The sequence continues at coordinate 839,598,499 of CM076582.1, read as the reverse complement.
CTTTTCCACTTCAGACTAGATATGAGACAAATCTTCTTGAATAGTTGAAAATGGTATGGCCACGTCAATGGGACATAGTGGTTGGAATTCCAAGTCCACCTGAAAGGGTTTGTGGCAAGTTGATTTGTGGAGATCCTTTTTATATATGTGTTAGACATAGGGGAAATTTTCATGCCAAGTGTGTGGATGCTTTGAGTTGTACATGTGCATAATGTGTATGATCATCCTGTTGACGACCTTTGTTTCTTGAGTGCCTCCTCAAGAAATATTTTTATAGGATCTCCTATTGCTTTTTCTTTCTTCTCCTCTGCCATGGGAGTCCATAGGGGTTTGTGAGGCTGATCTTGCAAAGGTTCAACCAGAGTGATCTCTAACTCCTTATACCATGATCTCGTTGGGGAGATGAAAATAATTATTGAGAAAGAGCAGACCACTTTGATACCACTGATTCGAATTTATTCATGAGCGATATAAAATATAAAAATAAATAGAAATGGAGATATGTAGCAGAAAATATACTTCATCTCATTAATATAAAATTATTGAAATAAACTTATTGATAGAATGGAAATACGCAAGCTCTGGCGAGGGTAGCTTATCTCTGAGATGAGATGTGGTGGCTTCATGCCTATGAATTGTGTTACAACGAGGCTCAAGGGTATTTTTATTATTGAAAAACATGAGAAAACCCTAAATAACCAAAACCCTAACCCTAAGAGATGGAACATCGAGAATTTGTGGGCCCCGATGAAGTTATTTGGGCGACCAACTTCTCCGGTTCATAACTTGGTCATATTATCTCTATTTTACACATATGATATATCATTGGAAATATTTCTCCACGTACTACAGTATTTGCCACAGGGCCTTTCCTATGGATACAGGTCTGCTATGGACCTAGAAAAATTGTCGTGTATGCGGTCAAAACTGCTCTAGAAGTTTAAGACTCGAAAAACTGCTAAAAATAGTAAATGATTCTATAAACAAGGAAAACGATGAAACCAACAAGATGTCTAGGTGGAATAGGTGGGTGGCCACCAATACCAACTTGGATCATTTTTCCATGAATGTACTAGCAACTCCAACTGCATGTGAAATGTCATATCTTGTAGATACCATCGCATACATTAAGTTTCCTACCACATTTTCATATGGTACACGAGACATAATTTTTTTCTTCATAATCTCTAAAACTCAAAACTAAATAAATATTAAAATGGGAAGCTAATGGAACATTAAAATATGTCACATTGTTCATACCGAACTTTTCAAGTAATTTCACCACATAGTTATGTTGTGATAAACAAAGCTTATATTTTTTGTCTCTCTATGTATCTCCATGCCCAAGATATGTTTTTCTACTCCAATATCCTTCATATCAAACATCCTAGAAATTTCAGCCTTTAACCTATTGATTTATTCCATGCTTTTTCTTGCAATAAGCGTATCCTCAACATACGAAACCAAGATAATGAATATTCCATTTAAACTCTTGAAGTATACACAATGATGTTACTCCTAGTAAATTTTTGGCTCACCATGAAGGACTCAAACTTCTTGTGCCATTTCCTGAGAGACTGCTTCAGGCCATACAATCATTTTCTGAGCTTGCAAACTAATCTCCTCTTGCGACATTCTACAAAACCTTCTGGTTATTACAATAAATCTCTTCATCAAAATCACCATGAAGAAAAGTTGTTTTAACATCTAAATATTATAGCTCAAGGTAAATTAATTTAGTTAGTGCTAATAAAGTATGAATTGAAATGAGTTTTATGACCGGTGAAAAATTCTCATGAAAATCATTGATACCTTCAACCTGAGAATACCCTTTTACAACCAGCCTCGCCTTATATCTTTCTATGCTTCCATCAAATTTTTGTTTCAATTTGAAGACCCATTTACATCTAACAACACTTCTCCCTTCATGAAGTTCTACAAGATCTCAGGTTTTGTTCTTGGCTAAGGAATCCATCTCTTCTTCTATAGCCTTTTTCCATTTTTCACTATCTACATCATCCATTGCTTCCTGATAACAAGAAGTTTCCACATATTCAACAATCGATCCAATAGATGAATAAGAATATTCATAAATTTTGGGCATTCTTATTTCGCTTGTATACTTTCTTAGAGTGACTGGTTGTTGAACTGGTTCTAGAACTTCTATAGTTTCATTTGCTTCTTCTTCCTCACCTTTTTCTTGAGAAGTCTCTCCTCCCTTTCGAATTTATGGAAAATGTTTAGCCTCCAACTGAATTTGTTGATTTAGTGATACATGTTCCTGTTCAACTTTTAGAACATATGATTTAGAAGATAAGAGTAATCAAATGTTACATATCTACTAATAACCATCTTGTGTGAAGAAGGATCCCACAAACTATATCCTTTTACTACATAATCATACCCAACAAATCCATCATTTTTTTTTTTTATCTAACTTTGAACATTTATTCTTTGGAATAAGATCATAGGCATCACAACCATAAAGCCTTATATGTGAATAATCACAAGGCTATCCCGACTAAACTTCTTCAGGAGTTTTACAATTAATGGAAATTCAAGGTGATTTCTTTACTAAATAATAAGCAGTAGATACTCCTACCCACATCTCCTTTTGTAGGTTATAATTGTTGATCATGCTTCTGGCTCTTTCTGTAAGAGTCAGATTCATACGTTCAACAACACCATTTTTCTGAGGTGTATAAACGACAAATTTATGTTTAACAATCCCTTCATCCTTACAGAATTGTTCAAATTCTAGAGAAGTAAAATTCGGGCCATTCTGAGTTCTTAAACATTTAATTGATTTGCTTGTTTTCTTTTCCACCATAGCTTTAAATTGTTGAAAAGAGTTAAATACATCATATTTATTTTTCAACATATAGACCCAGACATTCCGGGAGATATTATCGATAAATGATAACAAGTATAATGCACCTCCATAAGATAGAGTATGAGATGGTTCCCAAATATCAGAATGGATATCATCAAAAATTTCTTTACTATTATGACTTCGAGATTTAAATTTATATTTAAATTTTTTACCATCTACACAATGTTTACAAAATTCCAACTTCAACGATTTCAAATGATGAAGAAACTTGTGATTAATCAATACCTAAAGGCCCTTCTCGCTCATGTGACCCATCCTCTAATTCCATAGGCGAGTACCTTCTTCTACTTTCTCTAATACAGTCACTGTCTCACTAACCTGCATACTTCCTTTGAGTCTTTAAAAATTTCCAATATTTTCTTCCTTCATAACAACAATGGTGAATTTTGAAACTTCTAGCACTTCAAGCTTACCTGTAAACTTGTAACCATGTGAGTCCAACACTCTCAAAGAAATCAATTTTTTCCTCAACTCAAGTACATGTCTTTCATAAGCTAATGTTATAATTGTATCACCATACATTTTAATCTTCATACTTCCCATCATAACACTCAAACAAGATACATTATTTCCCATAAACAAAGAAATACCATTCACACCTTCATATGAATCAAACGAATTTTGTGCAGACGCATGTCATGAGAAACACAAGAGTCTAACAACCAATTTTCAAAATTTTGAGAGACATTGCAAACATGTAAAGCTTCCTCTACCATACCTACCTCAGCAGATACAAAACTATCAATCATACATAAATCAACTTTATTTTCTTCCTTCTTCTTGTTTTCAGAATCCTTTCTTTTCTAACAGTCGTTCTTGAGGTCTCTTATTTTCTTTCAGTACCATCATTTGGCTTAACACTTATTTTATTTTGATTTTTGTCTCGAATAATTTATTGCTTTCTTCCCTATTTCCTTATACCAGCCTATGCCTACCATGGCTTATGATGCGGAAGTTTCAATGTTGGACTTCCTCCGTACATCTTCTGATAACAAAGCTCCCACAACTGAATCAAATTCCAAAGACTTAGTTGTGCTCAAAGTGATAGAAGTTACGAAGTGGTTCCATGACTCAGACAGAGAACATAACAAAGTGATAACTTTTTCTTCTTCTTGAAATTTAACTTCCATATCTAACAATTGGAAAATAATTTTATTAAAAAAGAAATTGTTCTGCAATTTTTGTTCCCTCCTTCATCTGAAGACTGGACAATTTCCTTTTTTATATAAATTTAGTTGGTTAAAGATTTTGTCATATATAATGTTTTTATTTTTCCCTACAAACCTGCAAATGTTTTCTTTTCAACAATATTGAAGGGAAATTCATATTTGAGGGACAACGTAGTGATAGTGAGATATCGGGAATGGAAATCCTCCCAGTCCAAATCTATCATACCAACAACTTTCTTCTTCACCACATCTAAGGATTTTTTGCATTCAACACTTTTCTATCACATTTTAGAGATTACCGTTTTAATGTTGTAAATACGTATGTGTTTAACCAGTGGGAAGGGTTACCTGTTCTGGCCACGGAGATAGTCATCTTCCTCAGCATCAAATCTATTTCAGTAGCCTCCTTCGATTTTCGACTTTCCAAATGGACAATGTTCTCAAGACTTCATGATCTTCATAAAAAACAATACCTTTTCTTCTTCAACATCTCCTTTTCTCCTCCGTCAATTTGATGTATCTTAAAAAAACAGTGTATGTTTTCTCACCGTTTTCATTGACAACCGTTTTAATCGAATCTTACACACGGCTTGACTATTTGACTTGCGCTAGTGAGCAACGGGTGACAGCTAGACATTTTATTCAACAACTCTTCCCAATGGCATGACTTGCCCCATGCTCGGATAGACAAGTTTATATTTTTTTCAACATGATGGACAGACGGCCTATGATTTTTTTATTATTATATTTCACCTATTTCAGTGCAATTTGTATCTCTCACTGCCACACCCGTCACAACTCGTTCGAAAGCTCTGATACCACTTGTTGTATTTTCAGAGTCATTATGCATTCACGCAAGCAAGAAAAACATAAAGTAAGAAACTAAATCACACATAGAAACACAACAAAATTTACGTGGTAAAACCTTGAAAATGTGTCCAACAAATTAGAAATCTTATTAATCAAAAATGATTCTCCAGGATTACAAGGTTGTCCAAAAATCCCAATTAATACATGCTACTTCATTACCTCACTTCTTCTAATTATAAAAGTGACTTAATGATAAAAAAAAACTAAATTTATATAGAATTACATTATTTACATAGTCGTTGTCATTTTTTTAAAATCATCTATATGTTTTATCTATCCTAAGTAATCAAAGACGCGACTTCCTTTTGAGATGTTTTATCCTTGATCATGCCGTATGCCCAAGTATTTTGTAAGTGAGAAGTTGAAAATGGAGTGTCATGGATTTTGTAAGTGAGAAGTTGAAAATTGAATGTTGAGGAAGTTCTATATGCAAGTTAGGGTTATCACATCCTTAAACTATAGATATGTTGGCTATGGAAGCTCTTGAAAAATATCTGCTAGTGCAAAATGACTCACTATCAAATCCTCATTTGTCTTTCTGAATATTATTTTTGACATAAAGCCTCCTAATCAGGGATGACCTTGACGTGGAAATTGTATGATACGGAATCAGGTATTGAAATTCAATTAAACTGGTTTGGTTGGTTTTATATTTTTTTTTATTTTTAAATTTTAATTTAAATTTAAGAGACAATTGAGGGCATGAAAAGCTATTTGTCAACAAATGTAGAAGACATGAAGTTTGGGCAAACACACAGGATCTCACAGGTGCAGATCACCAGGAGCTCCCACCAGCAAATGCACTCGCTTGGAGTTTCTCATTAAGCATCGAGAATTAAATAGATACATCAGACAAAACATATTCCTAATTAATAGGAACTAAATGTCAAATAAAGAGAAAAATCATAACCACGTAACAAAATACACCTATTCTCCATTAATTTATAACACTCCCCCTTAATGGAGAAAGGGATTTTTAAACACACCTAATGTATCCCTAAACAAATCAAACTTCAGTCTTCCTAGTGGCTTAGTGAATATATCAGCCATGTTATCACAAGAATTACAATACTCTACAGAAATATCTTTGGACTGCACTTTCTCCCTAACAAAATGAAATTGAGTGTCGATGTGCTTAGTGTTTTTATGAAACACGAGATTGTAAGCCAGTTTGATGGAACTCTGATTGTCGCAATTGATGATTGTAGCTTCTATCTGTTCTTCCCCTGCATCTTGGAGAAGTCTATGCAACCAAACTGCCTCACATGTTGTTGCACACATAGCTTGATATTCTGCTTCTGCCGAGGATAAAGCAACAGTATGTTGGTTCTTGCTGCACCAAGAGATGACCCCAAAACCAATGTTGAAGGCGTAACCTGTAAATGATCTTCTGTCATCTAGATTTCCCGCCCAATCAAAGTCTGTATAACCTGTCAACTCAACATCAAATGAGTCAAAATACAAGATACCAAAATCTGATGTCCCTTGCAGATACCTTAATACTCCTTTTGCTGCACTCCAATGACTGTCATGGGGTTGAGTCATAAACTGACTCAAAACACTCACTGCATAGGCTAAGTCGGGTCTTGTTGTAGTCAAATAAATAAGACTACTAACCAATTGTCTGTACAATGTTGCATCTGCATATTTCGAACCATCATCCATCTGAAGTTTTCTATTCTGCTGTAAAGGTATGCATGAAGGCTTACACTCATCCATCTTAAACCTGGATAACAGACTCTTTGCATACTTACCCTGGGACAAGAAAGTTTGACTTGAATCTCTCCAAACTTCTAGACCCAAACAGTATTGCATTTCCCCAAGGTCCTTCATCTCAAATTTCTGTGATAATTGTTGCTTGATTTCTTCAATGAGATTGTCTGCATTTCCTGTTATTATCAAATCATATTCATACAAAGAAATCACCACTATCTGCCCTTCATTATTAAACATGGTATATAAATTGGGATCATTTTTGTTCCTTTCATAACCATTCATGAGGAAAAAAGAATCAATTTTTTCATACCAGGATCTAAGTGCCTGCTTTAAACCATATAAAGCTTTTTTTAATCTACATACTAGATGTTCTTCTCCCTTCTTAACAAATCCTTCAGGCTGTACTAAATATACTTCTTCTTTTAAGTCACCGTTTAAGAAAGTAGACTTAACATCTAATTGATGTATTTTCCAATGATGTTTAGTGGCTAAACATCATTGGAAAATAGAAATTGATGTACAGTGGCTAAACACCTAATTGATGTACTACGGAATAGAAATTGTAGCTTCCTACTTCTTCACGGGTGGATCCAGTTTTCCATGTTTCATGCTAAAAGAAGGTTATAGGGGACAAACTTCCAATTTAAAAAATATTTCCAGAACTTGATAAGGAATGAAAATTCATATTGGAACATGAAGCAGTCATGGAAAAAAGAACTCGAGAGCTACGAAATCAATCAATTTTAGAGTATCTCATCAAATTCAAGAACTTACCAACTGAAGATTCTACATGGGAGGACGATAATTTTATATAGAAGAATCCAGAGCTACTCAAGAATTGAGGACAACACTTTTTTAAAGGAGAGGGGAATTTTAGGTCCCTATATTACTAGTGTCATCCCTTATTATTGTTAGTGTAACCCCCTTATTATTTTTGATGTACCCCTGTAACCCCAATATTGTTATTATTGTGCTCTTACATTATTATTGTGAGGTCAGCTAGGATTATATTGTGACCCCATGGAATCTTATATATAGGAGGTTTTGGCCATTTGTATCATCCAATAATTTTTCATTGATGTAATGTATTAAAGGTTTCCCCCTCGAAGTGGCTATTTCGAAGGCGTTAATCTCTCTTTTCTTCTATTTTTGGAGCTGGTTTCATAACACACTCTTCGACCATGACATGAGTATTGTAGTCCCTAGCGAGGCAAAGGATACTAATACTACTATTACTACTACTACTACTAATAATAATAATAATAATAATATATTTAGTAATTAGAACCTTCATATAAGGTTTCAAATTTTTATGATATTTTTTATATACTAAGTAGTAGTTTAGTCAACAGACTTTGTCAAAGAGTCAAATGCTAGAGTCTCTGGTGAGGCACATACTAATAATAATAATTTTGTATTTTAATGTCTCTAGTGCGGAAATGCAGAGAAAGCACAATGATTCTTTGGCCGTTCACGTAAAATTGTAATTAAACCTAAATCTCACAATTTATTTGTTTTTTTTCTTAATGTAAGTATTTCCATAGTTTTTTAATGCAAAAAATATTTAAATTTGAAAAAATAAAAAAATTTATAGACAAAATGAAAAACATAAGGTTTCTATTTCGACATGAAAGCATCCTATTTTATATTGGGACGCGAAATCAATTTTGTGAGGTAAAAAATACATGCTCTCTTATATATGCAAATACTTATATCATTTATACAACATACGTTACATCCGTGTAGGTATGAGATGTAGAGTTAAAAAAATGGATAATATATGAGTGCCAAAAATGACCATAAAATATATGTTATTGTCATGTAGCTATTACATATGAACTTTTTTCTTGATATGAAATTAGAACCTTTCTTCCCTTATTTTTATATATTTGATCTAACTCATATCATCAAATGAAGGAAAATGGAAACAAGTGGAATATAAATAGTTAAAGACGATGATAAGTTTGCTAAGAGGTACATTTCTATTTTATTTATTGTCATTTTATTATTATTATTAGTATTATTATTATTACATTATACATATTTGTGTTTTTCTGCTATATTTTTATGTACTTTGCGTTATATATTTTTATATAGAGGAAGGTATATGGAAATGTATGCATACATATGAAACATTGTGGAACAATGTTTCTATTCGCTCCTCCCCACAACTATTCCAATCTTGGCAATTAATACAAATGTAATTTTTAAATAGCCTTGAAAAATTATCATTTAGAAACATGCTACAACCTTATTGTATCTTGAATATTTCTCTATGAGTACTTCCTCCTTTGAAAAATGTAAATGATTCTTGCCACTCTAGAAATTGCCCTTTCTCCTTCAAATCTACTATATATAGTTTCTTTGCCTATATGAAACAAAAGAATGAAACTCATTAATGTTAATGAATTTCATGTTCTCACATATTCTTCTATAATCGCTATACAGGTGCAAATATGCATCACTGCACTTCCTTATATCCACAAAATCATTCATTTTGCAGAGATCCATGGCTCTATGCACTTGTTTTCTCATGAAACTAAATATATAAAACTTTAAAATGGAAAAAGAGTTTTAAAAAAAAAAGAGTGGCTTGCACTAGTAGTATCTTTCATAGTGTCAATGTCATATTCCATATTATGCTCAAATATTTGTATTTTTTGATACATTTTATATGATGGCTAACTAACTGAGGTAATATATGCGGAGGTATAAAATATCACGAAAGAGAGTTAATGTTCCTTGATTTTTTCCACTCGCTTGAAGGAATTAGTTTTATATGTCGATCAAAGAAGTACCAATATCAAGCCCAACAGTGTCAAAGAACTCACTAATGATATATCCATTCACGAAATCAACCATTTTTATCCATGCCTTGACTCAATATACTACAATACCTTTATTTTCACAATGGAGGAAAAAAGAATTACTTGATATAGTTTATTCTCATTAACAAACTCCCTCACACCCAATTTCTCTGCACACCCTTTCTATTGAACTCCCCCCACAACCTTTCTCCTTCCTTTGAAAATTAATAACAAAGGCTAATTTAGCACTCACTACTGCAAAATGATATATGGAGTTTTTCACAATAATTTGGACAACAAAACCCATCATTTAATTTATTATGAGAGCCTTCTTTCAACCTCAGAAAAATAATTTATTGTATCATAATCCCCTACTATTTTTATAAATTCATAAAATTTATTACTAAATAAAATTGATTTGGTCATATTCAATGTTTCATTGTATGAATATTTACTTTTGCAGAGAGTGGAATCTCTGCACAATCTAACATAATCCTACAATTATTGTTATTTGTTTGCACTGCAAGCTTATGATCACAAAAACAATGTGTATTTTGCATGCGCCCTTTGAAAAGTTAAATATTAAATTATTAGAAAAGAAAAATAAATTATTTATTAATATTTAACAATGAAATTTGTACTTTTTCATTTACATGACAAAACCATAGCTACCAATGTTACATTATTATTTAGCTTAATTAGGATAGTTTTGTGATATGCAAAGGAAGGAGAAAGGATATGTGGGGAGTGAATTGCAACAGAAAGGATGTGTGGAGAAATTGGGTAAGAAATATGCAAAAGTAGCTTTAAATATTAATTTAATATGAAGCATGGAAAAATGAACACGAGTAGAACATATACAATTAAAGAAAACGATATACATTGATAACTTTGTTAAGAGGTGAATTTTTGTTCAATTTATTCTCATTTGATTATTATTACATTATACAACTCTATGTGTTTTTTTATATGTTTTTTATGTCATATGTGATATGTAATGTTGTATAGAGGAAATTATATAAAAATTTATACAAACGTATGAAACAACATTACGAAACAATTTTATGTTCCCTACCCGAACAACTACTCTTCTGTAAAAAGAAGACACTTCACATAACATTGCATAAAATTGCGCATAAAAGCACCATCATTATACTCGTGAGAAGCAAGAGAAAATATAAATTTTTCAATAGCCTTGCGTCAATGTATGATCAACATTTCTCGACAATTGCTTCTTCCTTTTACTGTTTTACCACTACACAACTTACAATCTCTCCTTTGAATCTGTTAGAAAATTATATATACAGAGAGAACACATAAAAACATGCGGAAATACAAACAAAGAAAACATATGAAACAAGAGAGACACAAATATATGTGGTTCAGACAACTTATTCTATATCCACGAATAAATAGGTAGTCCTTCATTTATATTATCTAGAAAAATGAAGAGACACAACCTATAACATATCTCATGTAACATCCTCTACTTTCTCAAATAATTCCCAGTTCTCTTTCTCACTCTGAATACACACACCAGACACAGTTGCAATACTATTCCCTAATATGAACCATGGGGTTTCCTTATAGGGGAAAAAAACCTAAATTAAACATAACTTCTATTGTCAGATCATCCACCTTATGAACGACACAGATTGACTATGAAATTACAATATTTTACAAGGGAATTTTACATTCATTTTTAGCTTTGAAGGCACTTTTCTTGAACCACCGTAGGGATCCGTTGCCTCCCAAACCACCCAGTCAGGGGGGATCACCATCCCCCCCTCCCTCAAACGCTTGTGGGGGCGGAAGTCCCCCCCACGTGGAGGGGTGTACAGTCTTCCTGGGGTATACATATGGCTGAAACCAAGACCTCTAAATCAGGATGATAATCAATCCCCACACCCAATATAATCTGCTATTAGTATTAATTAATTATGCTCATTCATATTAATTAAATATCTTTCCATAACATTGAAATTTTTTTTCTAGCCCAAAAATTTCATCGTCTCCTTCGAATCTACTATATCTAGCAACTTTTCATAGATCAAACAAAATAGGAAATTGTATTAAGGATCCATATAATATTTAAGCACTCTACATATTTATCAACAATATTTTCTCAAAACCTCCATATAATAATATAAGCACATTAATATAAGTAGTAGTATAATGTTTAATTGGAAATGTGATATTCTCTAAGAACTTTCTCTTGCTAAGTAAATTTCCCCTACAATGTTAAATTAGGCGTATGTTGAGTACAGAGGAAGAAATCTTGAGTCGATATAGTTCGTACTCTTTAATAATATCTAGAACACACTCTTTATCATGCACTTCATGCACACCCTTTATCCAAAAAAAAAAATAGTAGAAGTTACCCTCCTCACAAGCTTATGTAATAGACCTACATCTTTGGACAAATAAATAGTAGTGTTAGGCATAACAATTTCACCCATCGTTCCACTCCTAATAAGCAATAAAAAAGGTAAATATTTCAATAGCCTTTCATCAATGTCCCATTCAAATCTACTATTAATATTAATTAATTATCCATATGTGATCAGAGGCTCGGTATTTAGCTCAACAATGAAAGTGCTCATAATTTATTGGAAACTAAATGACAATGACTGGATCATTGCCAGGAATCCAACACAATTCGTTTTCTCTCGAACTGACTTCGGATGAAGAAGTTATAGTGCACTGATCATTGTTCAGAACAGGGAAAGTTTTTAAAAAAACTTACAGAAAAGTGACAGGTTGATGACATGGTAGCCTAGTCAGCATGCAGGGAATATTCATCAATTTTCCCAGTGGAACTATGATAAGTGTGACATTCGGATTCGCCAGTGAACTTTGAAGGTGAAATTTGTGTACGATTTCTCTCCTAAGGTTGAATTCAATTTTATTTTAGAGGGAGGAAAACCCAATGAGCGACTACCATGTCTCCCCTCTAGTGGACCCCCTCTCGAAGGTCTAGTTTGAATTTCATTTTTATGTGCTATGGTGACATTTCAATTTTATATGATGGCATGATTATTAAACCTAAGGTCCGAGGTCAAATTTTATGGTGGAGGTTTGATTAATTATACATGGTGGCATGTTAATTTGGGTCATATAACATTATGGTGGCACTATTTTAATATAAAACATATCATAAATTCCGAAGTCTGAACATTTATTCTGGTGGCATTTTAATCCGTTCAAAGGGTTAAATATATATTGTATCGCATTATTTTATATCCAAAGTCTAACTACGGGTTAATAGAGTGAAAAGGGTATACCACGATGTGTGGAGGTAAGGGCTCAACTCCACGACCTCCCTCTCTCCACTCTCCACCCATACCAATGGGCTATTAATATGGATCTTACAAAAATATGCATCTTCCATATATTTAATGTTGACCATATTCGATAGCGGGGGTTTGGAGGGGGCTAGCCTCGTGGGCCAACCCCCGCCCATACGACCTCTCCACATAACCTTTGGTGCTAAGCATAAATCCAAACAACAGATTAATTCTAAATAATTATAGGTTAACCCAGTAGTTCGATGGTTAGTGCTAAGTAAAACATGGTTTATGAAAAAACAATTAAGTGTAGTTTAGACGTGCTTATTTGCAGTTAAGCTCAGATTTATGGTTAATTAATCCAATCCATAATTAGCGGCGAATCTAGCAGGAACCATCAAATTCGGTATAATTTCCACATTTTTTCGGGCTTATCTAGATTCTTCTTCAGATTTGGAGGAGAAATGCAGGGAAACATTTAATAGACCATATCTTGAGAAATTTTCGATCAATTTTGGCTCAAGAAGAGTCATTCCTAAAATATTGGCATGCTCTGAACACATTGGAATAGGTTGTAGAGGCACGGGAGAAATTCTACAACTGTTTTTGTCACTTTGAATAATTTTAAAGCCTGGGGCCACTAGGAAGGAACGCCATGCCTAGATCGGCTGAAGGCCAAATTAAGTAAATGAATAGTCATTTATGATATATTTCGACATTTTGAACTCGTTGGAGTATGTTTAGGGAGCATTTGATGGACGTAAGCAACAATTTTTGCACTATTGAGATAATACAGAGGCCGAAGCCATGGAAGCTATACCAAGGAGATGTAGCCGAGGATGGGTGAACTCCTTCATCAAAAATATATGTTGATGGATCAATTGTGATGATTCGTTGTTCTTTATGTTGTTGTTGTTGTTGCTCAAAATTTGTATTTCATTCTTTATGCTCTTTAATTCACTCAAAAAACTCAGTTAAATTACATGTTTGACACACAAAATAAATAAGGAAACTTGTACATCAAAGCATAATATCACATAGAAACTAATATTCATACTCAGATCAGGTTCGTATGAGATCTTGGTTGAAAGGCAAGGTTATTTTATTGATAGTTGCTTGAGTTTTGCGCAAGTTTAATGGTTGCAAATTTGTGATGCTGACAAGGTTAATGTTGCATAGACGCAAAGGGAAATTTTTGGTTGCAAGCCCTAATATTAGGAACAGAAGAAGGAGAGCTACAAGAGCACCATCTTCACCCAAATATTCATTGATAGCCGCACTTGAAGCACCTCAAGTTTTCTCTCAAGAAACTGAGATTGAGAAGGTACAAGTTGTACAAGAAGTTGAGTTGATTGAAGAGGTAGAAGCATCGGAAGTTGAGTTTGAATACATAGCCATCATGTCAGGTGTTGAAGAGAGTCAAGGTCATAAATAGGATGGTTAAGATTATGTTTTATGGATTTACTGTTGGGATGGTAGGAGAAGGTTCTAAGCCTCCACATCGAGGAGGAACTTCAGATGATAAGAAGGATGAAGAGAAGACTTCAAAGGGTACCGAAGGAAATTCACCTCCATCTCCATCAACATCATCTTCCATTTCCACCACAAAAACGACTCACACTCACTCAAAATACACAAAAGGAAAAACACCCTTACTCAAACTAGATGTCAAATTTGAGCTTCCGATGTAAAATGGAAAAATAAATACAAAAATATTGGAAAATTGGATACGTCAATTGGAGGTGTATTGTAGGATTAAAAACCTTCATGAGGACTACATAAAGACTCAATTGGCTTCTTTAAGGATGGAAGGATCTACACTTGTATGGTGGGAAGCAAGAAATTAAGAAGAGATTAAAACTATGGTAAGATATATATGACTTGGTAAAGTTTTATTGTTTCCATTAAAATTCAATTCTATCCCTAACTTACATGAAAAAGGAAATTATGGATTGGAAATATTTTAGACAGTTGAAATGGCAAAGTGTCCAAGATTATACTCATGATTTTAGGAGAAGAGCTCTAGTTTTGGGTATTAATTTCTATTCTCAAGAAAATTTGTTAAATTATGTTGGGGGTTTGAAAAATTAACTTAGGCACACCATTCTCATGTTTAATCCCACAAACATAGATGAAGTTTGTGTTCAAGACACACACTTAGAGGCTAGAGGGAAACAAAGTATATATGATAAAATTGAAAGTGAGGGTAACAGAAAGGGAAAGCTTTATGGAAGAGGAAAAAGAAATAGTTCTGTAAAAAGAGAGAAGGAAAATCTCACTTTCAAAAACTATTCAAATACTGGCAATGATGAAGAGCACTGTTGGCAACCTCATCCAGAGTTGACGCCCAACAAACTGAAATCGAAAGAAAATGGTAAAACTGTTGCTATAGTTAAACATGACCTAGGGTCATATTTAGGAGATGATACAAAGATTACAACCATAGGGTTGAAATGTAAACATATTGCAAGCACTGTTTCTTAATATTTTTCAAATTTCACTCATGATGAAGATACACGAATAGAAATTTTCCATATTAGATTTGTCTCTAAACATAACAATATTGATGCACTTTTTGATAGTGGGTCACAAGATAATTTGATTTCGAAAAACTTGGTTAAGAAGAAAGACCTTGAAACTATTATACATCCAATACCATATCCTTTGGGTTGGATATGAAAGAATTCAAACTTGTAGGTTACAAGGAAGTGCATACTAAGATTCACCATCAATTCAAACTTTCTTGATGAAGTTGAACTTGATGTGTTGTCGCTTGATATATCAAGTATTCTACTGGGAAGTCCTTATCTGTATGATAGGAAAGAAGTATTTCATTTCCATGAGAATAAATATCATGTTTTTAAAGATGGTATTGAGTACATAGTTAGAGCGCATAAGAATAATAAAATTTTGTCTCTTATACATGTAGGAAAAATGAAGAGGATAGTGAATGCATGCCAGAATTTGACATTGTGAATGGCCAAACAAAGAGTTTTTTTGAATCAAACTTTTCAAAAATATTTTTATGCCTATAATGAGATGTTTCAGGACTCTAACGAGTTTCCTTTAAAATGAGGTGAAGAAGATGTAAAACAATTGTAGCTATCAACATCAATGTTGAGCAGTGTTGGAAACAAGGCGTTGGTGCAAGAGAGTGCAAAGGCCAAAGAGAAAGAAAAAAATCATCTTGGCAACGAAGGAACTGTTGGTTGGTTTGATTTTCGGATTAAACCTCTCAATATTGATTATCAATACGGTAGTCATAAACACGATTTGTACTGCGTATTGGCTCAGCTTAATGGTTAGAGTATAAATATATTCCTTTGTAATGATAAACTAGATACTGGAATGAAACACACATTTGCTCGCAAATAAACAATATTGAAAAGGAAACCTACTTAACCAATTTCACTCACTGCAAACTCCATAATGCAATTAAAATACAAATCAATCCTCAATCATGTAACATTCTCGCACTCGCATTCTACTTTTAAATCTCCTATGATAACTTGAAAACCCTGATCTACTAACTCTTCTCACTAACTTGAAACTAGCATTTGAAACTAATAAGAAAAAAAGTCACAGATGATTCTAATGACAACTCACGATTGAAACTAACTAAAAATACTCTTCATAATAAATTCAAGATTCACACTTAACCAAAGAAAGTTCTAATTATTTCTCGAAGAAAAACTACTTTACTCTATGTCAAATAACATTTAAAAATTCTTGTTGAAAATCATATTGCAAATAACCTATGGAAAAACTTTTATATAGATGAAAGGAACTAATTAAAAAAAAACCCTACTTCAAAATCAAATCATGTAACACAATAATTAAAACTAAATCACGTTGCATTCAAATTCATCCCTTTCTACCTGCACAATCAAACCCATATTCAAACTTGCTCTTACAAGGAAATTATTACACCATGAAAAAAATAATAAAAAAATAAATCTAATTATTAAAATTAAATCAAATGAATAAACAAATTAAATGAAAATTAAATCTGAAAACATTCAAAGAAATCCCATAATCCAAAATGTTGATTTAATATTTTAAATGGGCAAGGCTAACATACTCAAATTTCAAAACATTACATTCTATGCTAGTTCCATATTTAAACTCAGAAATTGGGTGCGTTCATTGTATTCGATTTTAACAAGAGTAATAGAGTATAACTCTATACTAAAATTCAAGCACACATAATAATTGTCTATTTTATTAATGGGCACGATGCTATGGTGACTGAAATTATTTGGAGTTGAAACACACCTTCACACAGAACCTGAAATTTTAAAATCACACACAACTAATTTGCCTACGTTACGGATTAAGCTTAGCTCCAAATGTGGTGGGCCCTCCCATGCCTGGAGTAAGTTGGCTTACTACAATGGAGGAACGGTTTTAAAACATCAAAAATTGGAATGCGTAATGGATCACAACAACAATTCTACTGCTCACAACATGAAAGTGATGATGTATATTGAAAACATAATTTGGCAATCGATTTATACAAATCACAGCAAACCCTTTGTCGACATTACATTTTTCTGCAACTAGAAGCCAATCCTACATCTTAGAAATTGGACCTCTAAGAAATTCTGGCTCTATATCTGAGCAAATCGACCTTATATCTCCGAAAATTCCCCTCCAGCCTACATTTGGGAAAATGGACTCTGTGTTCTGTCCACTTGAAGGACAGAATACCTATCCATATAATTGATCGAATTTCTGTATCCCCCCCCCCCCTTTATCGACTACGAAAACTGATAGATATACATTTTTAATTATAAAATAGATCTTCAACCAAGAAAAATATAGAATATTATTTTTTTTACAATTTGCCGGAATGAGAATTGGTTCTGAAACAGAATGTCAAATTGGAGAAATCACTCCTCTTTTTGTGGGATGCTACTATCGCTGGAAGATGTGTTCCAACTACTCTTTCCCTCTTTGCATAATGATGAGTTGCTTACAGATGTATTGTTTAGAGATTTCAGAATATTCATATCGTTTTGAGGTTCAATCAAATATTCTCTGCCCACTTTTCCTTGACATGAGTACTGGGAAGGGCAGAAGTTCGAAGAGTTTATTGAGTTTCATCTCTGGGTTTTCATTTGGGAACACTCAAAATAAATGCAACCTAATCCCATATAGCTGCAGTTGCAGTGATACAAAAACCACCATCCCAGCGTCTATGGATGCTCTCACTTGGGTATAGAAAATCAAGTTCAACCACCTGGTCTGAAAATATTTGTACGATAAGTGAGCAAAAATCATCATATCTGCCAGTGACTTCCAATGGCTTCAATTTCTCTCCATAAATATTCTTCAGACCATTAATTATTGATGTCACCAAAGTCATAGGTATGTTCTTTGAGTTTTTTGATGTAAACCAATAAACTACTTGTGCCTGCCACCGGAGACGAGTCATTTGAGTGAGCCTTACTTTCAAGGGGTGACTACCTGTTATTTGTTATTGTTAGTAGTTCATCCAATCCTTCCATGACTAGGTGCTAATATTCTCTAGTTTTGCATTCTTCAAAATTTCAAGTGTAATCTCATTTCTAGTTTGACAAAGAGAGATTATCTGCATTACCAAGACAAACTCTTTAAAGCTAAGAAATCCCTGAAAAATTCAATCTGATATGGCCCAAACCTGTTTGAGTTCAAGCCTTGACAACTGAGATAAGGAGAAGAATTTAACTACATCATTTCTTGTAATGTGGCCATCTCCATCTGCATCAACATACTCGAACCACCGTTGGTAAACCTTCTCATCATCCTTGAGGATATAAAAAGATCCTCAAATCCACTTGGATCACTCCAAAAAGAAGAGTGGTCTAAAGAAGGAAGGATGAGAGTTTCATTTATGATTCGCGCAACAACAACCATGTCACAAATCCCAGTTCACATTTGATTCAAGCCACCATTCAAATTGACCAGAAGGTATCCATTTATACCCACCCCAGGCCTTTTAGAACTTTTGGAGTGATCGATGCACTGCTCAAAGCTGTCACTTTTTGGTTTTAATCAGAGAGCTCAATTCTGAATTTGCTCCAATTTGTGTGTTTGACTTGCAATTTCATCCGATGAGTTAATCCATATATAGTTTCCCATATCAATTTCTTCTCTAAGGTGTTTGGCCCTCTCCCCTTTAGAATTTGGTAATGTCCGTAAGCCTAATAAAGTATGAGAAAGATCCTTAGACATTGTATTTTGTTCAATTTGATATCCAAGCCACCCAACTGTTGAAATCTTCATTAAGATGAGAAAGACAACAAACACCCCACAGAAATAGAATATGCATTGCCTTGAACCAGTTTTGTTATTGAAGGACCTGGCTATGGATTGCAAAAGCCTAACCCGGGGCGAAGAAATGCAGTCCACTTCAATGGATTTTTATAGAGGTAACATATATGATTGCGCACTTAAGTTGTGCTCTTCATAAAATTATGGGTAAACTGAGACTTTTTTTAATCCCCAAACATAACTAGAGTAGCAATATTCATAGAGACCTAATACGTTCACGTTCAAAAACGGTTTTTAGTGGAATATTCCCCTGACGATAACTCCTTCACGAAGCCGAATTTCGCCAAATGGTTTATATGTTATATGAAAGAAGGAGCTTTGAACACAACCCATGTCTCGGAATTTATAGATTTTTCTCCATTTAATAGAAAATTTTATATTTTCACCTACGGAAATTCAACTACACAGCCGTTGCTTTTATGCATTTGGTGAATTCGTACTCAAATGAATTCCTGCACCGAGCCTTCCTGCAACCAAGAAAACCTATTATTGATGATATTATTACACAATCACTTATTCAAATTAATTAATAATAAGAATTTACAATTTAATTCTAAATGCCTATGATTAATGATATAATGGACAAACAATGATTAAAAACACTAGGTAAAATCATAAATTATCTGATAACAATCGTAAAATCATGGAAAAAAATGCGGCTCAACAGGAGCGGGTTCCAAAAATGATTTTTTTTTTTTTTTCCAAAGGGTACATGGCAATGGAAAAGATACTTGGTCAAGTGTCGACGCAAATACAAAGTGATATTAGCTAAGAATCGCCATGCTGATAGTGTGCAAGGTGAGACAATTTTTAACATTCCCTTCATTAATGACCAAGGTAGGAACAAGATGGGTTCGGAAAGATATCTTACATCTCTACAAATTTAGAAAAAAATTAGCGCGACGGTGTTAATGAAAACAAAAGAAGCTCCCAAGGATCAAGCTCCCAAGGATCAAGGAAAAAGTTAAGTTTTTGTGAAAATCTCCAATTGATGAAATTGGGAAATATTCAGTGCATAGAGACTGAAAGGGCGAGGGAACACTACCCTCATCCACATTATCAGTAATCAGAGAGATTTTTGGTTCCAAAAGGCTTCTAGTGGGGAGGAAAGATCAAAGGCTCAATATTTAGCTCAAAAATGAAAGTGATTAGAAATGGTTGGAAACTAAATGACATCGACCGACCCGTCGCCAAGAATACAACGCAACTCATTTCATCGAAAAATGAATTTGGATGAAGAAGTTATAGCCTGTTGATCATCGTTTAGAACATGCAATTTTTTTTTTAAATTGCAGAACAATGATAGATTAATGACATGGCAACCCAGACAACATGTAGGGAATGCTCTTCAATTTTCCCAATGGCACTGTGACAAGTGTCACAACTAGATTCGCCACTGAGCTTTGAAGGTGAATTTTTTTTAGGATTTATCTCCTAACGTTGAATTCAATTTTTTTTATGTGGGAGGATAGCCCAAAAAGGCGCCGCCATGTGTCCCCTCTGGTGGACCCCCTCTTCACTGTTTGGTTCGAATTTCATTTTTATGTGCTATGGTCAAATTTCAATTTTATATGGTGCCATGATTATTAAAACTAAGGTCTGAGGTCGAATTTTATGGTGGAAGTTTGATTAATTACACATGGTGGCATGTTAATTCAGGTCATATAACATTATGGCATCATTCGTTAAATATAAAAAATATTGTAAAGTACGATGTCCGAACATATATTTCGGTGGAATTTTAACCATTCAAAGGGTTGAATATATATTTTAGTTTATTGTTTATATCCAAAGTCTGAATACATGTTAATAGAGCACAAAAGGTATACCGTGATGGGCGAAGGTCGGGGCTCGACCCCATGACCTTCCCCACTCTAGTCTCTGCCCATAACAATGGGCTATTACAATGGTCGTTACAAACATATGCATCTGACATATATTTAATCTTAACCATATTCGATTGTGGCAGTTTGGAGGGGGCCAGCCCTGCGAGCCAGCCCCTTCCCATACAACCTCTGCATAGAACCTCGGGCACGGAGCGGAAATCCAAACAACAGATTAATTTTAATTAATGGTGAGTTCACCCACTAATTCGGTGGTTAGGGATAAGTAAAACATGGTTAATGATCACAATGATTCCCCGTTCTAGTTGGATAATCTGGAAGTATTTCCTGTTGATGATGTAATTGTATCCAATGTCTTATCGATTGTTTTATCTATTTATAATATGAAACAATGTTTTTTCTGTTTTGAAAAGAACATGGTTAATGAAAAACAATTAAGTACAGTTAAGACGTGCTTATCTGTGGTCAAGTGCATATTTGTGGTTAATTAATCCAGTCTCTAATTAGGAGTAGGACTAGCAGGCGCCACCAAATTATCTGGAATTTCCAAATATGTCGGGCTTATCTGGAGCCTTCTTGAGATTTGGAGGAGTAATTTAGGGAAAAAATTAATAGACCATATCTTGAGAAATTTTCGACCAATTTCGGCTCAAGAAGAGTCATTCCTGTCAAATTGAAATGCTCTAATCACATTGGAATAGGGTGGAGAGGAATTGGAGAAATTATACAGGTGTTTTTGTCACTTTGAATAATTTTGAAGCGTAGGGCCACCACGAAGGAGGGCCATGCCTAGATCAACGGAAGGACAAATTAATTAAATGAATAGTCATTTCTAATATATTTTGACATTCTAACCTCAATGGAGTATGTTTCTGGAGAATTTAATGCATATAAAAAACAACTCTTGCACTATTGAGCTAATACAGAGGCGGAGGCCATGGAAGTTGGACCAAGGAAACATAGACCAGGCGGGGTGAAATCCTTCATCAAAACTCTGTGTTGATGAATTAATTATGATGGTTTGATGTTATTTATGTTGCTATCGTTCAAAATTTGTTTTTTATACTTTATGCTCTTGAATTCACTCATAAAAACTACGTTAAATTACATGTTTGACACATATAAGCAACAAGGAAATTTGTACATCAAAGCATAAGATCAACAAGGAAATTTTAAATATGAAAATAAAATTAGCACAACAAAACTAAAAATCATAATTCAAAACAATATGCATATTGATTAATGAATTATGTTTCAAAACTACTAAAAAAAGTCTTCGCGTTGTAGAAATTTCCATGTATCTTTCGAATCTACTATATCTAGCCACTTTTCATATATAAAAATAAATAGGAAATTTTATTAAGGGACCATATAATCTTTAAGAACTTCAAAAAATGTATTAGTATTACTTTATATCCACCTTCAAACAATATATAATAACATTAATATAATTCATAATATGATCTTTAATTTAAAACATGATATTCTCTTAGCATTTCATGTTGCTAAGTAAATTTTTCTTACAATGTCAAATTATCCTTATGTAGAGTGCAAAGGAAGAACTCTTGAATCGATATTGTCCTTGATCTTTAAAAAACTCTACAACACACAATTTATTTACAAAAACAAATAATTTAAAATAAACCCCCCCCCCCCCCATCCCCCGCCCCCCACCCTATTTCTCATAGGTAAGGGTCGGTTTTGGAATCTTTGGACAAAGCAATAGTAGTGTCAAGCATAACAGTTTCATAACACTCACCGATGAAATGGCCACTCACAAAATTAGTCTTTTTTATTTTAATATGATTTTCTAGGTTCTGATAAATAACGTAAATAAGAAACTCTCCACCAGGAGAATTATGCCATATTAAGCCTCACTTAGCTAATGGAAAAGTAGAAATAAGATTTCCAGAAATTAAAAATTGATTTTTGGGTTTACAAAAAAATAGGAATATTCAACATTTTCCCAAAGGTTTTATTAAAATTACAAAATAAATGAAAAAATAATCGATATTCAACATATTTTGACCGCTAGGTGAGTGTTGTGGTCCTTGGGGAGGCGAGTAATGTAGTGCCTAGAAATGAAAGGGTTAATAATATTAAGAAGATAAATTAACACATGAAAAAATGGAGCTAATAAAAAAAATAATATCCATAAAAAATGAATAGAATTAATTTTTTTTTTCGATATTTAATATCAATAAATACTTTTGGAATCATGTTAAATTCAAGCCAAAGAACTAAGATTGGTTTCATGTTTTAAAAAGGGGCCCATGCTGATAGGATTTTTTATAAAAGGGAGGTGTAATACTAACAGATACTATATGCTAAAAATATTTTTTGGCCACAACCTCAAAGAGATAACTCTTCCATGGTTGTAATGCTTGGATGAAGGATGTCATGCAAATTCTTTAATGTTTACCATATGATTATGTGACTATAAATATAATTTTTAACATTTTTGGAAAAGTATTTGTTTTTGCTATGGCCCCATCTAGATATAGATGGTTGAAATTGTTTGAGGGGTAATTTCTCATTAAATAAAATACATTGCACACTAAAATGATTAATATATATATGAAGTTCAAAAACTATAATATCATTTTTTTTATTTTCGCATATCTTAAGGTATTCACTTGTAGAATGTCGACGTGTGAGGCTGGATAATATAATTGTAGTGAAATCTTTTCAACTCATGCAAAATTGTTTTTTTTTTTTAATTCTATGTGAACCATGGTCACTGAAGATCAGTAACTCGCTACGTCCATGGAATATTGTTCCATGTATATCCACTTAAGGGGATCACTTCCCACTAAATCAAGATTTTCAACTCACACAAAATTGTTTTGTTTTTCTTCTACGTGGTCCATAGTCGTTGAAGGTTGTTTTCTCTGTGGCCCCATGCAGATATAGATGGTTGAAATTGTTTGAGGGATAATTTCTCATTAAATAAAAGACATTGCACACTAAAATTATTAATACATATATGAAGTTCAAAAACTCTAATATCATTTTTTTCATTTCGCACATCTTAAGGTATTCACTTGTAGAATGTCGACATGTGAGGTTGGATAATATAATTGTAGTGAAATATTTTCAACTGACGCAATTTTTTTTTTTGTTTTTATTCTATATGGTACATTTCCACTAAATATTGGTAACTCGCTACGTCCATGGAATATTGTTCCATGCATTTCCACTTAAGGGGATCACTTGCCACTAAATCAACCTTTTCAACTCACATAAATTTGTTCTGCTTTTCTTCTATGTGGTCCATGACCAATGAAGATCTATTGTTCCATGCATATCCACTTAAGGGGATCACTTCCCACTAAATCAATATTTTTAACTCACACAATTTTTTTTTTCTTCTATGTGGTCCACAATCATTGAAGATCAGTAACTCGTTACGTACATGAAATATTGTTCCATGCATATCCACTTGAGGGGATCACTTCCCACTAAATCAAACACATATTTATCCTCCGACCTCTCAATAGTACAAGTTCTTAACAATGGAGCTAAAAGAGGGATTGAACCCATGACCTCCCCATAGAAAAAATTCTTAACAATGGGGGATCAATGAATTAAGATAACCCTCATGGCTACATAAATTGTTTCTCTAAAAATAGAGAATCTCATTAAAACAATTCTAAAGAAAAAAAATTATATCTTTAATATTATATAATCATCGTTAACATAATTGTGACATTAAAATCATAAGACTAACTCATAATGTGAACATCCATGAAAATCCCCTTGTGATATACATGTGTGTGTGTGTGTGTTTCCTCTTTTTATACCCATCCCTTTAAGATTAAAAAAAATATTTCTAAAAAATATTTTTTAATCATTTATGATTATAATTTATGTTGTTTTCATCAAAGGAGTTGGGATGAGGAAGTAAAGGAACATATTTTTCTTTTGGACATGGTGTGTTCTGCGCTACTTGGTGAAAATTGTGAAAAAAGTCATATAAACATGTTTTATTGGGTAATACCATAGAAATTTCGTTGATAATAATAATAATAATAATAATTTATGAAAATTATATTTTATACTATAAATTGATTCTGAAATGTATTCTTTTTTCTTAATGTAAGTAAGTATTTTTATAGTTTTTTAATGCAGAAAATATTTAATTTTGAAGTATTAAAAAAAATTATAAACAAAATGAAAAAACATAAGGCTTCTATTTTGACATGAAATCATCCTATTTTATATTGGGATGCAAAATCAATTTTTTCAGGGAAACAATACATGCTCTCTTATATACACGAATACTTATATCGTTTATACAACATACGTTACATCCATGTAGCAATGAGATGATAATATAAGAGTGCCAAAAATGACCTTACAATATATGTTACTGTCATGTAGCTATTACGTTTGAAATTTTTTCATGATATCAAATTATAACCTTTTTTTACCCTTATTTTTATATATTTTATCTAACTCATATTGTCAAAGGAAGGAAAATGAAAGCAAGTGGAATATATATAGTTAAAGACAATGATAATTTTGCTAAGAGGTACATTTATATTTTATTTATTGTCATTTTATTATTATTATTATACATATTTGTGTTTTTTAGCTATATTTTTATGTACTTTATGATATGTATTTTTGTATGGAGGAAGGTCTATGGAAATGTATGCATACGTATGAAACATTGTGGAACAATTTTTATGTTCTCCCCTCCCCACAACTATCGTCCATATAAAAAATACACTTGCTTAATATTGCAAATAAAAGAACTACCATTACACTCTTGACAATTAATAACAAATTAAATTTTTTAATAGCCTTGAAAAACTATCATTTAGAAACATTTTATAACCTTATTGTCTCTTTAATAGTTCTCCATGAGTACTTCCTCCTTTGGAAAACTGAAAAGATTCTTGCTAGTCTAGGAATTGGCCCATCTCCTTCGAATTTACTATATCTAGTTTCTTTCCATATATGAAACAAAAAATGAAACTCACTAATGTTAATAAATTTCATGTTCTTACATATTCTTCTATAATCCCTATACATGTGCGAAGGTTCTTCACCGCACTTCCTTATATCCATAAAATCCTTCATTTCGCAGAGATCCATGGCTCTATGCACTTGTTTTCTCACACAACTAAATATATAAAACTTTAAAATGGAAAAAAAATTTAAAATGAAACAAGAGTGGCATGAACTAGTAGTATCTTTGATAGTGTCAATTTCATATTCTGTATTATGCTCAAATATTTGTATTTTTTGATAGTTGTATATGATGGCTAACTAAATCAGGTAATCTATGCGGAGGTATAAAATATCCCGAAATAAAGTTTATCTTCCTTGATTTTTTTCACTCAGTTGAAAGAATTAGTTTTTTATGTCGAGCAAAGAGGTATCAATCTCAAGACTAAGAGTGTCAAAGGACTCACTAATAATATAGCCATTCACAAAATCAGCCATTTTTATCCATGGCTTGACTCCACATACTACATTACCTTTATGTGAACTATGAAGAAAGAAAGAATGAATTGATATAGTTTATTCTCCTTAACAAACTCCCCCACACCCAATTTCTCTACACACCCTTTTTGTTGAAATTCCCCCACAACCTTTCTCCATCCTCTACAAATTAATTACAAAGGATAATTTAGCACTCACTATCGCAAAATGATATATGGAGTTTTTCACAATACTTTGGACAATAAAACCCATCGTTTAAAGTATTATCAGATCCTTCTTTCAACCTCAACAAAATAATTTATTGTATCATAAGCCCCTACTATTTTTAGAAATTGACAAATTTATTTTTACGTAAATTTGATTTGGTCATATTCAATGTTTCCTTGTGTGAATATTACCTTGTGTAGAGAGAGGAATCTCTGCACAATGAAACATGCTCCTACAATTATGGTTATTTGTTTGCACTGCAAGCTTATGATCACAAAAACAATGTGTATTTTGCATGTGCCCTTTGAAAAGTTAAACATTAAATTATTAAAAAAGAAAAGAAAAATTTATTAATACTTAACAATGAAATTTGTGCTTTTTCATTTACTTTACAAAACCATAGCTACTAATGTTACGTTATTATTTAATTTAATTAGGATAGTTTTGTGATATGTAGAGGAAGGAGAAAGGATGTGGGGAGGAGTGAATTGCAACAGAAAGTATATGTGGAGAAATTGGGTAAGAAATATGCAAAAAAATCTTTAAATACTAATTTAATATGAAATATGGAAAAATGAACACAAGTAGAAAATATACAATTAAAGATAATGGTAGACAATGATAACTTTGTTAAGAGGTGCATTTTTGTTCGATTTATTCTCATTTGATTATTTTTACATTATAAAACTCTATTTTTTTCTATAATTTTTATGTCATCTGTGATATGTAATGTTGTATAGAGGAAAGTATATAAAAATGTATACCAACATATGAAACAACATTACAAAACAATGTTTATGTTCCTTGTCGGCACAACTACTCTTCTCCAAAAAAAAAGACACTTCGTATAATATTGCATAAAATTGCGCATAAAAGAACCATCATTCCACTCCTTACAAGAAATATCACATATAAAGTTTTCAATAGCCTTGCGTCAATGTATGATGAACATTTCTCCACAATTACTTCTTCCTTTGACTGTTTTACCACTCCACAACTTACCCTGTCTCCTTCGAATCTGTTAGAAAATTATATATTGCAGAGAAATCGAACACATATAAATATGTGGAAATAAAAACATTGAAAACATATAAAACAAGAGAGACACAAATACATGTGGTTCAGACAACTTAGGCTATGTCCCCAGAGAAACAGGCAGTCCTTCCTTTATATTATCCAACAAAATGAAGAGACACAACCTATAACATTTCCGATGTAATATCCTCTACTTTCTCAAACAATCCCCATTTCTCTTTCTCGCTCAGAATACACACACAATGCACATTTTCAATACTATTCCCTCATATGAACTGAGGGTTTGAATTATAGGGAAAAAAAACCTACATTAAACATAACTTCTACAATAAGATCATCCACCTAATGAATGACCGAAATTAAATAAGAAATTACAATATTTTACAAGGAAAGTTTACATCTATTTTTAGCTTTGGAGGTGCTTCCCTCGAACCCCCATAGGGACCTATTGTCCCCCCGACTCCCCAGTCAGTGGGATGCACCCCCCCCCCCCCCCCCCTCATAGGGAGGAAATCCCCCCCCCATGTGGAGGGATGTACAATCTTCATGGGGTATACCTCTCGCTGAAACCAAGACTTCTAAATCCAGATGATAATCAAGTGCCACACCCAATAAAATATTCTATTAGTATTAATTAATTATGCTCATTCATATTAATTAATTATCTTTCGAGAAAATTGAAAACATTGTTTCCACTCCATAACTTTCCTCGTCTCCTTCGAATCTACTATATATAGCAACTTTTCATAGGTCAAACAAAATAGGAAATTGTATTAAGGATCCATATAATATTTAAGCACTCTACATAGTTATCAACGTTACTTTCTCAAAACCTCCATATAATAATATAAACACATTAATATAATTAGTAGAATAATATTTAATTGAAAATTTGATATTCTCTAAGACCTTTCTCTTGCTAAGTAAATTTAAAAACAATGTAAAATTACCCTTATGTTGAGTACAAAGGAAGAAAGGTTGAGTCGATATAGTCTGTACTCTTTAAAAGTCTCTAGCACACACTCTTTATCCTACGCTTCACGCACACCCTTTATCTAAAAATAAAATTAGTAGAAGTTACCCCCCTCACAAGCTTACGTAAGGGACCTACATATTTGGACAAATAAGTAGTAGTGTGAGGCATAACAATGTCACCCATTGTTCGACTCTTGATAAGAAATAGAAAATGTAAATATTTCAATAGCCTTTCATCGATGTATCATTCAAATTTGCTATTAATATTAATAAATTATGCATATGTGATCAGAGGCTCAATATTTAGAGTGAAAGTGCTTAGAATTGATTGGAAACTAAATTACAATGACTGGCCTGTCGACAGAAATCCAACGTAACTCTTTTCATCGAAAATTGATTTTGGATGCAGACAGTATAGCCCGCTGATCGTTGTTTAGAACAAGAATTTTTTTTTTACTTACAAAACTATGATAGGTTGATGACATGGTAGCCTAGTTAGCATGCAAGGAACATTATTTAGTCTATCCAGTGGCAATTTGACAAGTGTCACAACTAGATTCTCCACTGAAATTTGAAGGTGAAATTTTGTTTAGTATTTCTCTCCTAAGGTTGAATTCAATTTCTTTTTTATGTGGGAGGATGCCAAACAAGAGGCCGCTACATGTCCCCTCTAGTGGACCCCCTCTCCAAGGTCTTGTTTAAATTTCATTTTTATGTGCTATGCTCAAATTTAAATTTTATGTGGTGACATGATTATTAAACCTAAGGTCCGAGGTCAAGCTCTATGGTGGAGGTTTGATTAATTATACATGGTGGCATGTTAATTCGAGTCATATAACATTATGGTGCCATTGGTTTAATATAAAACATATTGTCAAGTCTGAAGTCTAAACATATATTCCGGTGGTATTTTAATCCACTGAAAGAGTTGAATATATATTGGAGCGTATTGTTTTATACCCAAAGTCTGACTAAGGGTTAATAGAGTGTAAAAGGTATAATAAGATGGGCGGAGGTTGGGGCTCGATCCCGCGACCTCGCTCATTGCACTCTCCACCCATACCAATGGGCTATTGTGATGGTTCTTACAAACATATGCATCTTCCGTATTTTTAATGTTGACCATATTCGATAACGGGGGTTTCGAGGGGGGCAGCCCCGTGGGCCAGACCCATGGGCTAGCCCCCTCCCATAGGACCTCTCCACAGAACCTCCACCATGGAGCAGAAATCTAAACAACAAATTAATTTTAAATAATGGTGGCTTAACCCACTAATCCGGTGGTTTGTGCTAAGTAAAGCATTATTTATGAAAAAATAATTAAGTTCAGTTAAAACATGCTTATCTACAGTTGAGTGTAGATTTGAGGTTAATTAATCCAGTCCCTAATTAGTGGCAGATTTAGTGGGCACCACCAAATTCGGCAAAATTTCCACATTTTTCGAGCTTATGTGGAGTCTTCTCAAGATTTAGAGGAGGAATCTAGGGAAAAAATTAATAGACTGTATATTGAGCAATTTCGACCAATTTTGGCTTAGGAAGAGTCATTCTTAGAATATTGGCATTCTATGAACACATTGGAATAGGTTGCAGAGGCAATGGCATAATTTTACAGGTTCTTTTGTCACTTTGAAGAATTTTGAAGCCCGGGGCCACCAGGAAGGAAGACCATGCCTAGATCAGCTGAAGGAAAAATTCAGTAAATTAATAGTCATTTATGATAGATTTCAACATTATGAACTCATTGGAGTATGTTGCGGGAGAATTTGATGCATGTAAACAACATGTTTTGCACTATTGAGCTAATAGAGAGGCCCAAGCCATGGAAGCCGGACTAAGGAGATGTAGCCTAGGAGGGGTTAAATCCTTCATCAAAGCTCTGTGTTGATGGATCAATTATGATGGTATATTTTTCTTTGTGTTGTTGTTGTTCAGAATTTGTATTTCATTATTTATGCTTTTTAATTCACTCAAAAAATTCAGTTAAATTACATGTTTGACACACATAAGAAAAAAGGAAACATGTACATCAAATCATAATATCACCGAGTAAATTTTAAATCTGAAAAGGAAATTAGCACAACAAAACTAACATTCATGGTCAGATCAATTTGGTATGAGAGATTGGTTGAAAGGCAAGGTTATTTTCTTGATAGTTGCTTGAGTTTTGTGCAAGTTTAATGGTTGCAAATTTGTGATGCTAACAAGGTTAAAGTTCTAGAGAGGTGAAGGGAAATTGTTGGTTTCAAGCCCTAATAGTAGGACCAAAAGAAGGAGAGCTAAACAAGCACCATCTTCACCCAAATTCCCACTGATATATGCACTTAAATCACCTCAAGTTTTGTCTCAAGAAGATGATATTGATGAATTACAAGTTGTACAAGAAGGTGAGTTGATTGAAGAGGTACAAGCATGAGAAGCTAAGCTTGAATCCATGGCCATCATGTCAAGTTTTGGAGAGACTCAAGGTCATTCAGAAGAGGATGATGTCAAGAGTGAGTTCAATGAGATAAAGGGGATGGTTAAAATCATGTTTGATGGATTTACTGTTGGGATGGTAGGATAAGGTTCTAAGCCTCCACATGGAGGAGTAACTTCAGATGATAAGAAGGATGAAGAGAAGAGTTCAAAGGGTATTGGAGGAAATCCACCTACATCTCCACCATATTCATCATTCCCATCATCTCCATCAACATCACCTTCCACTTCCACCACAAAAACCACTCACACTCACTCAAAAGATACAAAAGTAAAAACACCCTTACTCAAAATAGATGTCAAATCTAAGCTTCCAAAGTATAATGGCAATATAAATGCAGAAATATTGAACAATTAGATACGTCGATTGGAGGTGTACTATAGGATTCAAAATCTTCATGAGGAGGACATAAAGATTTAATTGGCTTCATTGATGATCGAAGGATCTGCACTTGTATGGTGGGAAGCAAGGATTCAAGAAGAGATTTCAAACTATGGTAAGATATCTATGTCTTGGTCAAGTTTTATTGTTTCCATTAAAATTAAATTCTATCCCTTACCTTGCATGCAAAAGGAAATTATGGATTGGCAAAAAATTAGACAGTTGAAAGGGAAAAGTGTGCAATATTAAACTCAGGAGTTTAGGAGAAGAGCTATAATTTAGGGTATTAATTTATATTCTCAATAAAATTTGTTAAAGTATGTTAGGGGTTTCCACAATTACGTTAGGCACACCACACTCATGCTTAATCCCACAAACATAGATGAACTTTGTGTTCATGTCCCACACTTAGAGGAAAGAGGCAAACAAAACATAGATGATAATGGTGAAAGTGAGGGTAAAGGAAAGGGAAAGTTTTATGGAAGAGGAAAAATAAATAGCTCCGTAAAAAGAGATAAGGAAAATCTCACATTCAAAAACTATTCAAATATTAGCCATGATGAAGACCATTCTTGGAAACTTCATCTAGAGTTGAAGCTAAACAAACTGAAAGCCTAAGAAAATGGTAAAATTGTTGCTATAGTTGAACATGACTTAGTGTAAGGTTCAAGAGATGAGACAAGGATGAAAACCATGGGTTTGAAACATAAACATATTGCAAGAACAAGTTCTTCAAATCGTTCAAATCTCACTCATGATGAAGATACACAGATAGAAATTTTCCATATTAGAGTTGTCTCTAAACATACCAATATTGATACACTTTTTTATAGTTGGTCACAAGATAACTTGATTTCCGAAGACTTGGTTAAGCAGTTAGACCTTGAAACTATTAGACCTCGAATACCATATTCTTTGGGTTGGATATTGCAAGAATGAAAACTTGCAGGTTACAAGGAAGTGCATACTAAGATTTTCCATCAATTAAAACTTTCTTGATGAAGTTGAACTTTATGTGTTGTCGCTTGAGATATCAGGTATTGTATTGGGAAGTCCTTATCTGTATGATAGGAAAGAAGTATTTCATCGCTATGAGAATAACTATCATGTTTTTAAAGATGGTATTGAGTACCTAATTAGAGCACATAAGAGGAAGACAAGTTTGTCTATTATACATGGAGGAGAAATGAAGAGGATGGTGAATGCAAGTCAGAATTTGACATTGTTGATGATCAAACAAAGAGATGTTTTGAATCAAATTTTTCAAAAATATGCTTATGCTTGTAATGAGATGTTTCAGGATTCTAATGGTTTGCCTTTAAAGGGAGGTGAACAAGATGTAAAATAGTTGCAACAGTCAACATTAGTGTTGAGCAGCGTTGGAAACAAGATGTCGATGCAAGAGAGTGCAAAGGTCAAAGATAAAGAGACAAAGAAGCTTGGAAAAGAAGGCATGGGTTCCAAAAATGTTTTTTTTTGTTTCCAAAGGGTACATGGCAATGGAAAAGATACTCGTTCAAGAGTCGATGCAAGTACAAAGCGAGATTAGCTAAGAATTGCCATGGTGACAGTGTGCAAGGTGCGACAATTTTACACTTTCCTTTGATTAATGACCAAGGTAGGAACAAGATGGTTTATACAAGAATATCTTACTGGTCTGCAAATTCATAAATGTTGCAGCATGATGGTGTCAATGATAGCAAGAGAAGGTCGCAATAATGAAGGAAAAAGTTAAGTTTCTATGAAAATGTCCAATTCATGAAATTGGGAAAATTTTAATGGATAGAGACTAAAAGGGTGAGGGAACAATACCCACATCCATATGATTAGTAATCAGAGTGATTTTTGTGTCCAAAAGGCTTCCAATGTGGAGTAATGATCAGAGGCTCAATATTTAGCTTAAAAAGTGAAATTGCTCAAAATTTATTGGAAACTAAACCAAGGACCGACCCATCGCCAAGAATCCAACACAACTCATTTCATCAAAAATCGACTTCGAACGAAAAATTTATATCCTGGTAATCATCATTCAGAACATGCTATTTTTTTTAAGATTAAAAATAGTGACAAGTTAATGACATGGCAGCCCAGCCAGCAAGCAGGGAATATGCTTTAGTTTTCCCAGTGGCACTGTGACAAATGTCATAACCAGATTCGCCAATGAACTTTGAAGGTGAAATTATTTTTAGGGTTTCTCTCCCAACGTTGAATTCGTATTTTTTTTATGTGGGAGGACAGCCCAACCAGGGGATGCCACATGTCCCCTCTCGTGGACTCACTCTCCAAGGTTTGGTTCGAATTTCATTTTTATGTGCTATGGTCAAATATAAATTTTATATGGTGGCATGGTTATTAAACCTAAGGTCCAAGGTCGAATTTTATGGTGGAGGTTTGATTAATTATACATGGTGGCATGTTATTTCGGGTCATATGACATTATGGTGGAATTGGTTTAATATAACGCATATTATAAAGTCTGAAATCTAGACATATATTCAGGTGGAATTTTAATCAATTATGTTAGCACTGCAATTTTTCAAAGATTTTCAAAGGTTAGTCATTGTTCTCCAAGGAATCAATCTACCTTTTCAGTTCAGTTATAAGATGAAAGTGTCACTGTCAGAGTGTAGTGGTGATCAAATTCCATTTCTACCTTCATTCATTTAATTTTCCCTCTTTTACCTTTCATTTTCTCAAAAAATCCAAAGTCCAACACTTCATTTCTTTCAAAACCCCTTTTAAACTATTAAAATTCAAATTTTGTAGTTAAAAAGAAAATTTTCCCACCCACTACCAACCATATCCTATTTCCTTTTAAACTTACCATATATTTCATTTATCGTAGCTCTACCCTCACCACAACAAACCTTTGTAATATCATATATCATATGAGATAACTTACCACACTTAATAACAATTGTGGACCCCTTATCTTTTCATCACAATTTTCTTATCACAGATCCAAAATTCACTCACAAATCAATTATCGTATCCCACAAACCTTTCCATATATCATATTACATTTGATATATGCAATATAATTACCGCACACCCATATTAATTTTCACATCGGCATATCGCAAAGTCCTTTGATTATTATATGTTACCTCTTCCAAACCCCTGAAATGCAATTTGCAAGAATGTTGGGACTAACGCCCTTTTCCACATCACCTTTCCCCATCGCTCCATCGCATATCGCAATTACGGCAATCTGTTACCACCCCATCTCCCTAATATCTGATATTTCGATATCTTTTTGAATTCCTGAAATGCGATATAACTCCCAGTGCATATTTGCGATAAGCCTTTGACTTGCGATATGCGATTGAAATTTGTAATGCGATTGGCCCACCATACCTTCCCATGTCATTTTCCTTTTCGTAAATTGCATATTTCATGTGCCAAAAGCCATTTTTACCCACTCCATGCTCCGAAATGTGATTGGGATATTCCCTCTTTATGTTTAATGTAGCCTTCCACCCCTCCGCTATACTTCGCTAACCGCCTTTCCACACTATTACTCCCCCTAATTCCTCTCCACCTCTACCCTATAAATTAAAATTTTTTAAAATGTTTTGTTTTTAATATATCATATTATTTTTAATAAAATGAACCTCTGTCATTGTACCCAAAAGGTTTCTGGTTTTCCACCGTTAGAAAGGGTTTTCCACCGAATATAACAGTTGCATCATTATAAAGAAAAGGGTTGTTTGTTGATTAGTTTCCGCCATTTAATCCTAAGCTACCTCCACAATTTTTTAAACCTCCATGTTTCCCGCTCTTATTTTATTTCTCCTACAAGTCCCACCCTCAATTTGTCTCCTCCATTCATTTCATTCACGTGTCGAGTTCATCTGCACATGTTATTCTCTCAAAATATCTTTAAGCAAAGAAAACCTATCATAACAGAAGAAGCCAACGAAGGAAAAAAACAACAAAATACCTCTGGAATAGATTTCCACTAGATCTATGCCACCATTACTCTCAGCACCATCACGTTTCCACAAGGCACTAGGCAACATTCAAGAAACAATCATAGGTTTAGATAAATTGGGCAACAAATGCTTCAAAGATTCGACACCTATCAGCAAATAACAATATCTTCTTAAAGCTCAAAGACAGTTTGTCAATATTATTAATTCCATTAGAGTTCTATTAGGATTGTAAATGGCTAAAACTAGAAGACAAAATACTTTTTCTCCTTCTTATCTGTTTTCCATTAGGTTGTTATGAAAGGAATCTGATGGTCTAAGGCTTGCTGACAGATCTATTGTAAAACTAGAAATACACATAAGACAGAGGAAGTTGGTTTGTTTTTCAACTTATTGTATACTGTGTTTAATATTTCTGAGTTGATAATATATTGAGATGCACTCTTGAGGACTTATAAACTATATGGTGTGTATATTGTTTTCCCTTCTGTTTTTACATACTTTATCTGTCTTTCCAGATTTATCATAAAAGTTCTTTCTTATTCTTTTATAAGTCTTGTGAACCTCCAAGACATATGCATCTTTTTTTGTAATATGTGTTCCAAGCTTTCTTGATTCAACAGGAATTGAAGATTTTTCATAAGCATTCCTTGAGGTGGAATTAAACCTTGTTTCATATTTTTATAAGTCTTTTGATCTAGCATGCATTTTAATCTGTTTTTGTGAGTCTTGATTCACCAAGAATTCCTGATTCATGAGGTCATGTTAGTCAGAAGCATTCCTTGTAATGATATTCTTTAAATGTAAAGTGAGACTCTTGTAAGTATTCTAAAAGCATTCCTTCACTATACATTTCAGATCTGGAATTTGTGTCACCCTTTCCTCTTAGTAGTGGGCTTCTATTTTACATATCAACTATTTATCTTCCATTCTTCTAACAATTAGGCTACAAACTCAATTTTTCTACCACATCATACACTAGTGCCCTCATATGTGTGAGAGATCCTTATTTTCTCAAAATCATTTTTAGTGCGTGTGAGTTTCAATCACTTTCCAAAAAAATTAGTCAAATTATAAGAAAATCCCTTGAGCTTAAGATGTGTCTGGTCAGGTGCTTGTCATAATCCAAAGTGTTGATTCCAACACTAACACATTCAAAGGGTTGAATATATATTGGAGCCCATTGTTTTATATCCAAAGTTTGACTATGGGTTAATAGAGTGCAAAAGGTATACTGCAATGGCCAGAGGTCCGGGCTTGACCCTGAAATCTTCCTCGCTCCACACTCTGCCCATACCAATGGGTTATTATAGTGGTTCTGACAAACATATGCATCCAACATATATTTAATGTTGACCATATTCGATTGTGGGGGTTTGTAGGGGGCCAGCCCCACGAGCTAGCCACCTCCCATAGGACCTCTCCACAGAACCTCGGGCGTAAAGAGGAAGTCAAAACAAAAGATTAATTTTACTTACTAGTAGGTTAACCCACTAATCTGATGGTTAGTGCTAAGTAAAACATGGTTTATGAAAAACAATTAAGCTCATTTAAGACGCGCTTATCTGCAGTTAAGCAGAGATTTGTGGTTAATCAATAAAGTGCCTAATTAGCGGTGGATCTAGTAGGCACCACCAAATTTAGCGGAATTTCCAAAATCTTCGGGCTTATCTGGAGTCTTCTCTAGATTTGGAGAAGGAATCTAGGGAAAAATTTAATAGACCATATCTTGAGAATTTTTCGACCAATTTTGGCTTAGGATGAGTCCTTCCTAGTATATTGGCATGCTTTTAACACAGTGGAATAGGTTTCAGAG
The DNA here is from genome assembly GCA_034641835.2 of Pinus albicaulis. Lineage (NCBI taxonomy): Eukaryota > Viridiplantae > Streptophyta > Pinopsida > Pinales > Pinaceae > Pinus > Pinus albicaulis. The sequence goes on along the minus strand of CM076582.1, from coordinate 839,561,319 downwards.
GAAGTGAAGCAATTCTATAGGTGTTTTTGTCACTTTGAAGAATTTTGAAAACTAGTGCCACCACGAAGGAAGGCCATGCCTAGATCAACTGAAATCCAAATTGAGTAAATGAATAGTCATTTCTTATATATTTTGAAATTTTGAACTCATTGGAGTATGTTTCAAGAGCATTTGATGCATGTAAAAAACAATATTTTCACTATTGAGATAATACAGAGGCCTAAGCCATGAAAGCTAGACCAAGGAGATGTAGCCCGGGAGGGGTGAACTCCTTCATCAAAACTCTATGTTGATGGATAAATTGTGTCGGTTTGATGTTATTTATGTTTTTGGTATTCAAAATATGTATTTCATATTTTATGCTCTTGAATTCACTCATAAAAATTGATTTAAATTACATGTTTGACACACATACGAAACAAGGGAACCTGTACATCAAAGCATAATATCAACAAGTAAATTTTAAATATGAAAATGAAATTAGCACGAAAAAACTAACATTCATAATTCAGATCAATATGCATATTAATTCATTAACTATGTTTCCAAAATACTAAAAAAAGTCTTACCGCTCTGAAAATTTCCCTGTGTCCTTTGAATCTACTATATCCAACCACTTTTCATATATAAAAATAAATAGATAATTGTTTAAAGGATCCATATAATCTTTAAGAACTTCAGAAAATGTATCAATATTAATGTCCTTTGAATCTACTATATCCAACCACTTTTCATATATAAAAATAAATAGATAATTGTTTAAAGGATCCATATAATCTTTAAGAACTTCAGAAAATGTATCAATATTAATTTCTATGAACCTTCGCACAATATATAAGAACACTAATATAAGTCACAATGTGATATTTAATTTAAAACATGATATTCTCTTAGAATTTCAGGTTGCAAAGTAAATTTTTCTTACAACCTTAAATTATCCTTATATAGAGTGAAAAGGAAAAAAACTTGAATCAATATTGTCCCTGTTCTTCAACAAACTCCACCACACACCATTTATTTGGAAAAAAAAATTAATAGAAATTAACCCCCCTGTTTGTGATAGGTAAGGGTCACTTTTGGAATCTCTGGACAAAGCAATAGTAGTGTCAAGCATAATAGTAATGGCCACTCACAAAATTAGTCCTTTTTTAATTTTATTATGATTTGCTAAGTTATGATAAATAACACAAATAAATCACTCTCCACTAGGAGAATTATTTCACATCAAGCCTCGCTTAGCTAATGGAAAAGTAGAAATAGGATTTCCAGAAATTAAAATTTGATTTTTGGATTTACAAAAAAAATAGGAATATTCAACATTTTTTCAAAGCTTTGGTTAAAATTAAAAAAAAAATTAAAAAATAATAGATATTCAATGTATTTTTACTAATAGGTGAGTGCTATAGTCCCTGGAAAGGCAAATAACGTAGTCCCTAGAAATGAAAGGGTTAATAATAATAAGAGGAGAAACTAACACATAAAAATAGCCAAGTTAATAAAAAAATAAAATCCATAAAATTTGAATAGAATTAAATTTTTTTGGGATATTTTCTATCAATAAATACTCATGGAATCATGTTTACTTCAAGCCAAAAAAAAAAGTTTATTTCATCTTTTAAAAAGAGGTCATGGTGATGGGGTTTCTTACAAAGGAGAGGTGTAATACTAAGAGATACTATATGGTAAAAATATCTTTTGAGCTCAACCTCAAAGAGATAACTCTTCCATGGTTGTAGTTGTTGGAGGAAGGATGGCATGCAAATTCTTTCAATGTTGACCATATGATTATCGAATAAAAATATAATTTTTAACATTTTGAGACAAGTCTTTGTTTTCTCTATGGCCGCATCCAGATATAGATGGTTGAAATTGTTTGAGGGCGTAATTTCTCATTAAATAAAATAAATTGCACACTAAAATTATTAATATATATATGAAGTTAAAAAATTATGATTTAATTTTTTATGTTTGCACATCTTAAGGTATTCATTTGTAGAATGTCTAATTGCAGTGAAATCTTTTCAACTCACACAAAATTGCTTTGTTTTTATTCTATGTGGTCCATGGTAATTGAAGATCAGTAACTTGCTACGTCCATGGAATATTGTTTCATGAATATCCACTTAAGGGAATCACTCTCCACTAAATCAAGCTTTTGAACTCACACAAAATTGTTTTTTTTTTCTTCTATGTGGTCCATGGTCATTGAAGATCGCTAACTCGCTACGTCCTTGAAATATTGTTCCATGTATATCCATTTGAAGGGGTCACTTCCAACTAAATAAAACACATATTTATCCCCTGAACTCCCAATAGTAAAAGTGCTTACAATGGTTCGCTATCCATGGAATATTGTTCCATGCATACCTACCTGAGGGGATCACTTTCCACTAAATCAAACACATATTTATCCTGCGACCTGCCAATTGTAAAAATGATTAACAATGACGATAAAATAGGGATTGAACCTGTGACCTCCCCATAGAAAAAATGATTAACAATGAGGAATTAGCGAATTAAGTTAACCCTCAAGACTACATAAATTGTTTCTCTAAAAATAACAAATCTCATTAAAACAATTAAAAAATATATCTATCTTTTATAACTTTAATATTATATAATCATTTTTTAACATAACTGTGAGATTAAAATCATAATACTAACTCATAATGTGAAGAGGCATGAAAATCCCCTTGTGATATACATGTGTGTGTTTCCTCTTTTTACACAAATCCCTTCAAGGTAATTTTTTTTTTTAAATAATATTTTTTAATCATTTATCATTATAATTTATGTATTTTTCATCTAAAGAAATGGGTTGAGGAATTGATCTAAATCTTATGGTGATCTATGACTTCTTCTGAACTTTTTCCTTTTTCTATATTTATAAGCCAACTACAAGACTATTAAATTGAAATAACCCAAGACAACTAAAAATTATCTAAATCTTATGGTGATCTATGACTTTGTCGAACTATTAATTTATCTATTTATTTATAAACCAACTACAACAGTAATTTATTAATGTTATATAATCATTTTTAATATAATGGTGAGATTAAAATCATAATACTGACTCATAATGTGAACAGGCATGAGAATCCCCCTGTGATATACATGCGTGTGGGTTTCCTCTTTTTAAACAAATCCCTTTAAGCTTAAAAAAATTATTTTTAAATAATATTTTTTAATTATTTATCATTAAAATTTATGTATTTTTCATCTAAGGAGTTGGGCTGAGGAATTAATCTAAATTTTATGGTGATTTATGACTTCCTTCTTTCACCCAAGAAAATTAAAAAAAAATCTAAATCATATGGTGATCTATGGCTTTGTTTGAACCTTTTCCTTTTTCTATATTTATAAGCCACTATTAAATTGAAATAACCCAAGACAATTAAAAATATCTAAATCTTATGGTAATCTATGACTTTGTCTAACTATTAAAATTTTTCCCTTTCTATCTTTATAAACCAACTACAACTGTAATTTATCAAGATAACTACAACATAAAAAATTAGCACTAACATTAAACTAAAGTTAAAGAAAAAGACGAGGTCATATCCATGCCAAAATCATCATCCCATTTCCCACCCCATCTATAAGGTTAAGGAAAAAGGCATTGAATCATTTAGAAAACAATGTGGCCATCTCCATACCGAAATCATCTTCCCATTTCACATGACATCTTAAAATGTATCCTAATGGCTCTTTTGGAATAAAGACTTATGGTGTGGGTTAGGGTACGAATAAGTTGTTTAATTTAACGAGAGATAAAGTAGGAAAATCTTATTATGAATTATGAAATGATTTTTAATATATATATATATATATATATATATATATATATTATATATATATATATATATATATATATATATATATTTGAACGAGAGATAACGTAAGAAAAGCTTATTATGATTAAAGATTTATGGTGTGGGTTAGGGTATGATTAGGTTGTTTAATTTAACGAGAGATAAAGTAGGTAAAGATTATTATGAATTATGAAAAGATTATATATATATATATATATATATATATATATATATATATATATATATATATATATTTATTTATTTATTGATAATAAATTAATTTGATAATAAAATTTATATTTTGTTTTTAACTTAATGCATAAATTGTTATCTATATTTTACTAGAATGATTTTTAGTAACTTATTTTATACTAAAATTTGATAATATGAAAAATAGTTTTTTATATATTTTAGATTTATTAGTTAGTAATTGTGTTTTTGAATTGACAAAATAATTGAAACACAAAAAGGAAAGGACATGCATATATACACACCATTCACAAAATTAACTATAATATTTGTGTTTGGAAACCCAATAAAAAAATAACATTAACTAAAAGGTGAGGCATATGCTTTTCTCTCCTTTCTTTATTTATGAAAAAATACATATAAATGAATCAGAAGTCATTATAAAATTACTTTTTGACATTTTGACCTAAAATAAGTGCCACATCATTTCTATTTTAGGTCACAATGTCAAAATATAACTCTATAGTGACTTCTCATTCACTTCAATGTAAATTTTTATAAATCAAGTAAGGAGAGAGGAGCATCACCCTCACCTTTTAGCTTCCTAGAGTAAATATGGTTTTCATTTTTGTGAATGGTGTGTACATGTCCATGTCCTTTCCTTTTTGTGTTATAATTATTTTGTAAATTCAATAAAAACTAGTACTAGATTAATCTAAAATCCAAGATAAATTATTTTTCATATTATATTGAAATTTTCGAATATTAATAATAAAATATGTTACTAGAAACCACTGAAATGAAATATATATTAAAATGTATATATATATATATATATATATATATATATATATATATATATATATATATATTTCATCCACTTAAAATAAAACTACTAATTGTTTTTTATCACATAAAAACAAGTATAATGCTAAAGAATAAAACCACTTCTGTTAATGGCTCAATAGTTATTTATAAGGTTTTGCACCTTCTAAGATTTTCTTGAAAAATCCACATGTTACCAATCTTACAGTACAATTGAATAATAATGACAAGGAAAATCAACTTGTAAAAACCTTATTTTGGCATTTGAAATATACAAAAATATAAAATAACATTGAAAGAATGTGACTATAAATTAGTAATTGCAGAAGCCCAAAAACTAACATTTGATCATTCAAAATGGCTTGGAGCACTTTTTCACTAAAATGAACTTTACAAATATGTTTATAAACACTAAAATTTCAAAATAGATAAAAAATTATATAATAATTTAATTTAAATAAAAGTCATATCTTTGAATTTCAAAAAAATTGAATATCAAAGAAATTTGTTTTCCTTTATCTGCTTTTTGAGAAGTGTTGTCCTTGATCATGTAATATGCGACAGAAGAAGAACGTGTCATGGATTTTGTAAGTGATAATATGAAATTGGAATATCGAGGAAGCTCCCTATGCAAGTTAGGGTTATCCCATCTTTAAATTAGATATATGTTGGCTATGGAATCTCTTCAAAAATCTCCACCCGTGCCAGCAATTACTCATTATCAAATCCTCCTTTGCTCTTGGAAATTAAAGCCTCATAATCAGGGATAAGCTTGTCTTGGACATTGTATGATACTGAATCGGGTATTTGAATTCGATTAAAGTGGTTTGGTTGGTTTTTTTTGTTTTTTATCCTTTTTTTATTCTAATTTAAATTTAAGAGACAATTGAGTGCATGAAAAGCAATTCCAGTGCGCATCAATCAATGTATAATTTATTTATTTCAATGAAAGAGATGACGGTCTCCGTAGTGGCTTTTGATGACGTCAAATATAATTTCAATTTAAAAGATGATTGAGGGCATAAAGGTCTTACGATGAGCAGAAAGTGTTTAGACAGAATTAAATATTAAATAAGAAATAAATTTTATTGTAGCCATGTAAGACAGGATACCTAAAATACGGCATCTTCTCCGACCCCATTCGAGTATTCTATCGGTGAAACGTTGATTGACACTATTCCTTGAATGTTATGATAAGATGACACGATGATTTCCACAAACCTCCGACTCTTACTATAAGATGGAACGGTAGGAGTCGGCTCTTTCAACTCTGATTCTCTGTTGCTTCCAAATAAATAATTAAAAGCCTTCTCTTTCACGTTTGGTCATGTCTTCGTATTGCACACTAAATTAATGTGCGGAGTCTTTCCTTCCTGTTGCTTATTAAACTCTTTCCACTTACATTAATAGGGTGTAGTCGGATATATAATATAAGATTTATTCTGCTTGGCTTCACACGATTAATAATCCAGCCCGAACCTGCCTGTGCGTAGCTCTCAGATGCATCCTTACGCAATTCCTTCCCTGCCATTCACAATATTTCTTGATTCCACTATTCCAAATTTCTTCTACTGACCGAAATCTTTGATATTGTTTTATCTGCACCTACAGAGGATGGATTCTTCACGTTCCCGAGATCTTTGATATTGTTCTATCTGGGCTGCGAGAATATCCGGCGTTTCTTTCTTTTGTGTTAATGCCAGAGTTACTAAATTTGAATTCGAATTTTCATAGGAAACAATAAAAATTCTAATGAAAAAAAAGCTAATTAGTAAAAAAATTGATAACAACTATCATAAAAATTTGTATTTTTTATTAGTTTTTTTTTCAATTTATTTTAGAATTTTAAATAACTTTCATTAATTTTAAATAATATAACAATTATAAGAATTAACTTATCTAAAAAACTTTAGTATTCATCTTTTCTCTCTACAAGTTTCATTTTTTCTGAAAACTTTGATATCATATCCTTTTTAATTTAAAACTGAAAAACTTATTTATATAATAAATGCAAATTTATAAAATTTATATTAAAATTTTGTTTATATATAATCCTTCTATAAATATAAACTAACCACTTATAAAATTAAGCAATTTCAGACATATCTTGATATCCTCTTCATTTTCAAAATTGAGAAAGAAAATTTTTTCTAATATCACTTTTGCCTTCTATTCAAAACATTTTATAACAACCAATAAATAAGTCATTTTCACTTATTATTTTTGTTGTCTCTTTTTCTAAATACGTCTGTGTCATATTCAAGAACGACCCATAATTCATGGGACTGCAAGGTCTATATCTGTTCTAAAGGTATATTTTTTCTTCGTGCTTGTTTTCGAAAGTGGAGAAGCCAGAAGCCTCATATTCAAGAACGACCCATAATTCATGGGACTGCAAGGTCTATACCTAAATAAATGGTCACCCGACTTTGATCCCTCCCAAGACGTGCCCTCTGCAGTTCCAATCTGGGTGCGTCTCCCCCACCTCCCTCTGCACAATGGGAACTAGAAGTCACTTGAGATTATTGGAATTTCCCTAGGAAAATATATCGCCCAAGTCGTAAGAAAAGATCGGTATTCGTGTGCCCACATCTATGTTGAAGTGGATCTGGAAGAAGGGTTGCCAGAAGCAATCAAGATAACAGTCACTGGAGGGTCCCATGTTCAAAAGCTGGATTATGAACAGTTCGCCTTCAAATGCAGACATTGTCATGACTATGGACACTTCACAAGACATTGCAAGAAAAAAGCCGACGAACAGTCTGAGAAATATAAGGGTGAGAAATGGACCCTAGTCTAGAAAGCAGTCCACCAAAAAGGAAGCGGGAAAGGCACATCAAATGGGATCCCCAAGAGCTCCACCCCCATCCAGGATGTGGCATCAACCCCCAATGATAAGGAAAGCAACCCTGCAAACTCTCCAGAAACGGCCTCGAAAAATGTGGAACAGGATGTGCCTCCCACCTCCAAAAAAGAAGGTGAAGAAACAACCCCTATGGAAGCCTCTCAAGATATCCCTTCCAACCCCTCATACTCAAAAATCACAAGGAAAAAGCCAGCATATAGCTCATGTTCCTCAGAGGATGATACCTTTCATATACCTTCAAAAAGAGTCGGAAGGAAATCCCACAAAGAAGTTAGGGAAGAGGAGGTTGAAAGGCTAAAAACAAAAGGAAGCTAACGCACAATATAGATTTCTATTGGGAGAAATACTAGAGGAAGGCTTCCCAAGGGAGGATTCATAACCCCCACCCCCCACCCCCCAGGTAAATAATGCGTCTAGTCTCTTGGAATTGTAGAGGCTAGTGGAATCCATAAAAAACTGAAGCCATCAAAGACCTTCTAAAATACACCCCCTAGACATCGTCATGCTCCAAGAGACTAGAATCGAAGGGCTCACCCTTCTCGACATCAGCAAGCTGAAGTGGAAGCACAACGTAGGCAAAGCAGTAAGTTCAAGGGTCTGCTCTGGTGGATTAGCAACTCTATGGTCAGATGAACTCTTTCAATTGAACAAATCCTTTGACACCCATCACTAGATCTTCACTAAATTAAAGCACCTCACAGGTAAGTTCACCATTTCATTATTCAATATTTATGTCCTAGTACTTTATACTGAGAAAAGAGAGTGCTAGAACTCCCTTTCTGGCTTCGTAGAGCAACACTCCCCCAATAATATTATTCTAGATAGAGATCTAAATATAGTTTTGAAACCAAGCGAAAAGAGGGGAGGTAACAGCAACAAAGATCAAATGTTTCCCTTGGTGGAAGAACATATTCAGCAATGGGATCTCCTTGACTTCAACCCAGTGACAAGCATTTTCACATGGACCAACAAAAGAAAACGGGAGGACCATATTTATGTCCCCGTAGATAGATTCTTCATCCAAGGCTCTATATTGATAGAAAAAAAGATAATATGAATAAAAATCCTCCCTAAGTTAACCTCAGACCACAAATCCATTCAACTACTTATGGAAGATGAAGAAGATTTGGGCCCAACCCCCTTTCGATTCGGTCCCCTTTGGATTGAAAGAGAAAGACTCTTCGAAACTATAAAAGCACCCTGGGCCAAAACCATCTACGGGTCTCCAAGTTATCTGTGGGAGAAAAAACTCAAGGCTACAAAACATGCCCTCAAAGAATGGATAAGAGAACCAATAACAACTCCAACCAGTCAGAGAATAGAATTAGTTTAGTCTCTGGATACCCTGCAATTAGAAATGGAAAGAAAAAACATCAATTCTGAGATGATTGACAAAGAGGTACAAGACCAAAGCTCCTCCTACCACTCCTTTCGCACGGAAGAAGAATATTGGAGAATCAAATATCGCAGCCTGTGGTTCAAGGTAGAGGATCAAAACACCTCCTTCTTCCACCACCAATACAGATTATGTCTCTCCCGCAATCACATCATGCAAATAATAACAGTAAAGGGACATATCTGTAAAGGTTTTCACCAAATCAAAGTAGCAGCAAAAAGCCATTTCAAAAACCTTTATAATTCTGGGATAGAAGGAAGCGAAGAAGAATCATCAGATCTTCTCTCAAACATCTCCCTTATTATTAGCCCTAAAGACAACCTTGCCCTCACCAAAGCCTTCTATGAAGAAGAAATTATAAAATTTATATGGTCTATGGAACCCGACAAGGCCCCTGGCTCTGACGAATTCAAAATCCATTTCTACAAACTTGCTGGGATAAAATCAAATATAATCTGTTGAAAATGATAAGAGGATTCCTAAACAAAGGTAAGGTAGGAGGAGGCATCCACATAACCTTCCTTGCCTTAATCGCAAAATAAGTCAACCCTGAAACCTTCTCCAGATTCAGACCCATTTCACTTTGCAATGCCTCCTATAAAATTCTAGCTAAACTTATTGCAAAAAAAATCAAACCTCTGCTCAGGAGGCTAATCTCCAACTCCCAAGGGGGGTTTATCGAAGGCAGGTATATCCTAGACAATGTAATCCAAGTTCAAAAATCCATCCACTCCAGCAAATAGCAAAAATAAAAATGGATGTTATTAAAACTAGACATGGCTAATGCATTTGATAGGGTCAACCTCTCCTTCCCTCTCAAAGTCCTCCTCTCCTTTGTATTCTCCCCTTGGTTTTTCAACCTCATAAAATCTTCCACTAAAAAGCCCTGGATTGCTCTGCTGGTCAATGGGTGCCCTACATCATATTTTGAAGCCCAAAGTGGACTAAGGCAAGGATGCCCTCTCTCTCCATTCCTGTGCATTTTGATTGCGGACACCCTTAGTAGAAAGCTGACTGCTGAATGGATTGTTGGGGCCCTTCTTGGCTTAAGAATATCAAATGGCACAGACCCCATGAACCATGCCTTCTTCAGTGATGATTCTCTTCTCCTCGGAGGAGCTTCTCCAAGAATTGCAAAGGCTTTTTATTCATCTCTCAAAAGCTATTGCAGGGTCACCAGAGCTCCAATTAGTGACAGAAAAAGTGTAGTATATGGATGGAACGTGGAGAAACATGAGCTCAATCGCATTGTGTAGCTCCTTGGGTTTGATGGCTTTGCCCAATGGGAGAAAATAAAGTAATTGTGTTTTCCAATAACAAATGGGTTCAATAAAATATCCCTGTGGACTAAAATCATCAATAAAATCAAAACTAAAATAGCCTCTTGGGGAGGTCACTGGCTCACCAAAGGAGGAAAATTGATCCTCATTAATTTTTTTCTATCCGATCTTACTATATACCAAGATTCCTTCCTCTTGGCCCCAAAAAATGTCATGGAACAAATCTCTAAGCTTCTGCGAGAATTCATTCGGTAGGGAGGGAAAGGAAAATAATGAAAAATTCACTTGGCAAATTGGGAGCTTGTGAAAATACCAACGAAGGATGAAGGTTTACAGATCCGAGATCCATCTCCTACTAACCTTGCCTTGGGATGAAAAATTCTATGGAAATTGTACAACGATCCAAACAACCCTTTTATCAAACTTCTCAAATAAAAATATACGCATGGAGCATCTCTTAGAAACTTGCAGGAAAATAACACAACAACTGGCACTCAAGTCTGGAATCTATGCCAGAAAAGAATTAATTTTTTTCAATCAAAATACGTATCACATCCCAGGAAATGGAAGGCGAACTAAGCTTTGGGAATATCACATCATGGATCACGACCCACTTTGAAAAGATTAAGACATAATAGAATTAAGAGAATAGATGATTCACGTAGACATCAATAGCATATATGATCTCTCCTCCTCGGACATGCACAAAAATTGGAGTGGCTGAGACATCCATGACGTGCCAGATCACCACCGCCATCAACAAATCATCCTTGTAAAACTACTGAAAGACATAGCTCCTATGCACAGAGACATGACAGACAGCTGGGGATGGGGTCTATCTGAAATTTACACCACCTCTTCAGGCTACAGTGTGCTTCATCCTCCAAAAACCATAACCATTCTCCCAATTTCTGGAAATAGGTATGGGATCCTCTCAGCCTCCCCGAAGTTAACTTATTTTTCTGGACTCTTATGAACAAGAAACTACTGACAGGGGACAATTTGGCCAAAATCAATATTGTTAGCCTTCACAGGTGTGTGCTTTGTAGAAACAATAGTGAAACAACAAAAAATCTCTTCATTGTATACACATATGCAAAAGAGGTGTGGGGTTTCATCCTTTATGATCTTCAGGTTGTTGTCCCATGTCACAACTCTGTGTCAAAAATCTTTGCTTCATGGAGCCAGTTCTACCTTCACAACATCCCCAGAAAGTCTCTTTGGCAAAGAGCCTAGATCTCCATCCCAAAATATGTCTGTTGGCACCTATAACTGGCCAGAAATGAGAAGATCTTCAATGAAACTTCTTCCCCTCAAACAAAGGTTGCAACCAAAGCCAAATCACTTCTCCTTGAAGCATTACGGCAACAAACTTACAAATAAGACACCTCACTACTTCCAGAAGAAAATAATTGGATCAAATCTCTTACTCCTCAAGCCAGGAAACAACCACTGGTCTCTCCCATTGCTAACCCAGTATGGTGAAAAAGAGATATTGATGAAACTTTCCAAGAGTGGTGGAGGAAGCAAAAGACAACTACGATTTTTTTTTATGGAGAATCCAAGGGAAACCCCGGGGCAGCTGGTGCTCGTGGCATTATCTATTCCCTGGATGGCATAAGAAGGGATAGCTTCAGTTGGGGAATCGGGCAGCAAACCAACAACCAGGCAGAGATCCTAAGCCTCCTTAAAGCATGCCACATAGCACAAGATGAAGGTATGAAATAATTCCAATATTTTGGAGACTAATAAAATTCGCACGGAAAAACTCAGCACGAAGGAGCAATTTAACAACGCAATCCTCAAAAAGACTTTGCAAAGATTACAGATACTACTGCTTGAATTTGCCTCATATAAATTCTTTCATATTCTCAGGAATTCGAACAGCGAAGGAGACTCCATAGAAAATAAAGGATTCCTTCTTTCAAAGGAGAGCTCAGTATAAACGAGGAAAGATTTATCCAAATCTGCATACCTTGAAAAGGCCAATTTTTTTTTCTTTTTCTGTTCAAGAAAGTCAGCTAACTGCAATGTACCTTTGGTTTTTTTTGCCTCAGCCCAAGTAGATCTCTCCTTATAAATAAAACATATCCGTCTTAGTTAAAAAAAAAGAGTACTTAGAGTGTTTATACAAGCTACATTACATCCATGTAGCAATTGGATGTAGAGTTCAAAAACTCGATAATATAAGAATTCCAAAAACGTTCATACATTATTTGTTACTCACGTGTAGCTATTACCTTGAATTTTTTAGTGATATAAAATGAGAACATTGTTTTCCTCTTATTTTTATATATTTTATCTAACTCATATGGTCGAAGCAAGGAAAATGAACACAAGTGGAATAGATATAATTAAAGATAATGATAAATTTACTGTCATTTTATTATTATTATTAAATTATACCTTTCTATGTTTTTTGGATATATTTTCATGTATTGTGTGATATGTATTGTTGTATAGAAGAAGGTATATGGAGATGTATCCATAAGTATTAAAAATTAAACATTGTGGAACAATTTTTCTTTAGTGCTTCCCCACAATTATCTTGCATACAAAAAATAAACTTACTTAATATTGCATGAAAATTAAAGATCCACCATTCCACTGTTGAAAAGTAATAGAAAATGTAAATTTTTCAATGGACTTGAAAAATTTTCATTCAGAAACATGCTACAACCTTAATGTCTCTTGAATAGTTCTCCATGAGTACTTCCTCATTTCGAAAATTGAAAAATGTTTTACCACTCTTGAACTTTCCCCATCTCCTTCGAATATGCGATATCCAGTTGCTTTTCACATATCAAACAAAATGGGAAAATCATTAAAGTTAAGAAATTCCACGTTCTAACATATTCTTGTATAATCCCTATCTAGGTGAGGAGGTGCTTCAGCACACTTCCTTATCTCAACAAAATCATTCATTCCACAAAGGTTCATGGATCTAGGCACTTGTTCTACCACGTAGCTAAATCTATACAACTTTAAATTGGAAAAATAAATTAAAATGAAATAGGAATTAAATGCACTAGTAGTAGCTATGATAGTGTCAATGTAATATTTCATATTATGCTCAAATATTTGGGTTTTTCTATACATTGTATATGATCGATAACAAATTGAGTTAATGTATGCAGAGGTATAGAATATCCCAAAAGAGAGTTTATGTTCCCTGATTTGTGCAACTCTCTTGAAGGAATTGGATTTTTATGTTGATCAAGGATGCACCAATTTCAAGCATAACAATGTGAAAACATTTCAAGCATAACAATGTGAGAACAGTCATTAATGATATATCCATTCACAAAATCAACCATTTTTGTCCATATCTAGACTCGACATACTACATTATCTTGTGCACTATCGAGCAAGAAAGCATGCATCAATTTAATCCCTTCTCCTTAACAAAATCCCCCACACCCAACTTCTCTAAACACCCTTTCTATCTCACTTCCCCCACAACATGTCTCCCTCCTATGTAAATTACTTACCAATACTAATTTAGCACTAACTATTCCAAAATAAAATATCGAGTTTTTTACAACACTTTGAAAATAAAACCCATAGTTTAATCTATTATGAGATCCTCTTTTCAACCTCAGAAAAATAATTCATTATATCATAAGTCCCTACTATTTTAGAAATAGATAAAATTTATTATTAAAGAAAATTGATTTAGACATAAAGTTAATGTTAAATTTGATTTGGTCATAGTGATTGTTTCACTATGCAAAACTTTCTTTCCTTACAGTGAAAGCTCCGCAAAATATTCAATTATTGAAAAAGAAAAAGTTAGTTCTAATAATACTTCAATTATATTTTTGGTTTTCAGTTTACATGAAAAAACCTTATGTACAAATGTTACATTACTGTTTTGTTTAATTATGGTAGTTTTGTGATATGTGGAGGAAGGAGAAAGGATGTTAAGAAGTGAAGTGCAACAAAAAAAAGGAGGTGTGGAGAAATTGGGTAAGAAATATGCAGAAATAGATTTGAAATAATAATTTAATATGAAATGTGGAAAAAAGAACACAAGTAGAACATAAACACTTAATGACAATGATAGACAATGATATCCTTGTTAAGAGTTGAATTTTTATTCCATTTATTCTCATTTGACTATTATTGCACTATACAACTCTATGTTTTCCTGCTATATTTTGTATGTCCTATGTGATATGTAATGTTCTATAGAGGAAAGTATACAAAAATGTTCACATAACGTTAAATTAATATAATTCATAGTATAATATTTAATCGAAAATGTGATATTTCGTCAACATTTTCTCTTTCTAAATAAATTTCTCCTATAATCTTAAATACCTCTATACAATAAATAAGCAAATTAATATAATTCATAATATAAAATTTAAATGAAAATGTGATATTCGGTATTCCCTCAACACTTTCTCTTGTTAAGTAAATTTATCCTACACACTTAAATTAGCCTTATGCGAAGTATGAAGAAAGAAAGTGCAAATCAATATAGTCACTATTCTGTAACAAACTCCATCACACACCCTTTCTCATACACTTCAAGCACAACCTTTCTCCTCGAAAAAAAATAACAGCATTTACCCCGCCAAAAGCTTACATAAGGGACCTACATATTTGGACAAAGAAAGAGTACGGTCAAGCTTAACAATCTCAGCCATCATTCCAATCATGATAATCAATAGAAAATGTAAAGCTTTATATAGCTCTGTGTTAATGTATCTTTCAAATCTACTATTATTATTAATCAATTCGGCATTTATTAATTCATTAATTATGTTTTTAAAAAACTGAAAAACTTCTTACCATTCTATAATTTTCCCTCTTCTTCGAACCTCCTATATCTAGCCAATTTTCATATATAAAAAACATTCGCAACTGTATTAAGAATTTATATAATCTTTACGAAATTTGGACAATGTATCAATGTTACATTCTCTGTATCTTGACACAATAATATAAGCACATTAATATAATTCATAATATGATATTTAATTTAAAACTTGATATTCTCTCAGCATTTCCTCTTGCTAAATAAAATCCTCTTGCTAAATAAAATTTTCTTACAATGTTAAATTCATCTTACTTTCAGTGCGGAGAAAGAATGATTGACTTGATATTGTCCCCTCAAACTCCACCACACACCCTATGTCCCACACTCACCCACACCCTTTCTCTGCACAGAAATAATTGCAGTTAGTGCAAAAGAGGAAAAATTGACTTGATATTATCCCTGTTATGCAGCAAAATCCATCACACACCCTTTGTCCCACAGTCACCCACACACTTTCTCCCCACAAAACAATAATTTAAATTATACCCCTCACAATCCACCACACTCCCTTTGTCTCACACTCACCCACACACTTTCTCTCCCCAACAAAATAATTGGAATTGTGCCCCCTACTGTCCAATTCTAATAACAACGCTGTCCAATTCTAATAAAAATGTGAGAGCATGACCACTTCCAAAATCAGTTATTTTTTTAAAATATAATATGTCAAGAACTGATAAATTAGAGATAAAGTTTCTGGAAATTAGAAAATAATTTTTGAATTTAAGTTAAAAATAAATATATATAATATTTTCTTCAAAATTTAATTAAAATTTTTGAAAAATAATTGATATTCAAAAGATTTTGATAAAGAATCGTATTCTATATTCCAAACACAAACACTAAGAAGAAAAAACACGTGACAAAAATGGAGTTGATAAAAAGATTAAATCCAAAAAAATAAAATAGAATTAACTTATTAAATTGTTTTGTTTCAAGTGAATCATGTTAATTTTAAGCCAAATAACTAAAGTTGATTTCATGTTTAGAAAACGGGCCCATTGTGATAGGAATTTTTACAATTTTTTACAATATAATACTGATACGAATTTTTAGAAAAGAAGGTATAACACTCAGAGATACTATATGGCCCAAATATTTTTTAGCTTAACCAAAAAGAGAGAGTTTTTCCATGGTTGGACGAAGGAGGGCATGTAAATGCTTTGAATGTGGAGCATGTGATTATGTCACTAAATATATAATTTTTAACATTTTTGAAAAGTCTTTGCTTTCTTTTTGAATTTTTGAAATTCTTTAAATTTATTTATTTAATTACTTATTTTAAAAAAAAAAAATTTATAATAAAAAATGGAAATTTTTCATTAAATAAGCAAATAGTTTTTATTAAATAAAAAATATTGCATATTAATTTTGTTGGTTAAGATTTATACTGTAATGATTTTAGTCATCAACTCTACTATTTCAAGTATAGATATATGAAATTCAAAGACTCTAACTCAATAGTTAAGATGCTTAATAATGAGGATCAAACACAAATTGAATCAGTGACTTCCCTATAACAGAGATGCTTAACAATAGTAAATCTTAACAATAATAAAATGATTAATTAAAGTAAACATGAGAGCTACATAAATTATTTCTCTACAAATAATAAATATATAAAAAAACATAATTAATTTTAACCAACGAATGCTGGACACACTTAAAAAAAAAAAATTGTTAAATATATATATATATATATATACTTTAAAATAATCCTCTTTTAATTAAAATAGAAAAATAATCCTCTCTTTACATTTTAAAATAAGAAAAATCAAAGACCCTTCACTTTAGGTTAAAAAATTCCATTTTTAAATAATATGTTTTAATCATTTATCATTATAAAATTCTATCTTTAAATCATATTTTTAATCATTTATCATTATAATTGATGCTTTTTTTCGTTGAAGGAAATGGGTTCAGGGAATGGATGCATATATTGTGTATTTGGTCATGGCAGATTCAAATTTTGGGAGACATTCTCTATTTGGTAAAAAAAATTCTGGAAAAATCATGTAAACGCGTTCTCGATAGTCCCATAACGATTCAAGTTGAAAATAATAATAATAATTTATACGGTTTTTCTTTTATACCATAAATTGATTTTAATGTATTCCCTTTTTGAAGATCATTTTAAATTACTTAGAAGATCATTTTAAATTAACTTTAATTCATTCGAAAATGAGAAATTGGATGTTTTTGCTAATTAAAAATAAATAAATTATTTTGTGATTTTTTTATTAAATTAGTTTCTGAATTTTTTATTATAATGTTTTAGGAATTTTTCAGCCTTCTAAATTTTTATACATACAACCATAATTTTTAAATAAAATATAAAATAAAAAACAAAACAAAACAAAATTTTCAATCAAATGAAAAAAAAAATCTATTAATTAAACAACGCGTTTTCAAATTAAGCTCACACTCAACAACATGGTCATCGCCATCGTAGACGTGTAAATCTTACCTTGTTATTAAATCGAAATGACCGAACACAATTAACAAACCTCTAAATCTTACGGTCATCAATGACGTTGTCTAACCATTAAACTTTTTTATTTTTCTAACTGTAACTTATCGGGTTGATGGGATAACTTTGAATTAAAAAGAAAAAAAATAACACTAACATGATACGAAGGTTAAGGAAAAGGAAGGCATTAAATAAAGTTGAATGTAGAAAAGATGACCGAAAGAGGATGCCAAATCCATACCAAAATCATCATCCCATTTCTCATGACCTCATCTATAACGTTAAATTTAGAAAACAATGAAAACAACATAGCTGAAAGAGGACGACATCTCCATACCAAAATCCTCCCCCAATTTCCCATGACCTTTTTAAATGTACGCTAAAGGAGATTTTGGAATAAATATTTATTGTGTGGGTTAGGATACGATTAGGTTGTTTAATTTAATAAATACAAAGGAGTAGTTTACCGAGGCAAAAGAGTAGGTTTTTTTTAGTATATATATATAAATTTACCTTCTAAAAAAATGTATATTTCATTTGTAATTTAATGCATAAATTGTTATTTGTATTTCAATATAATGGTTTCAAGTAATATACTTTATAATATTGTAAAATTTGATAATATGAAATTAATTTTCTTTAGATTTTAGATTAATTAGTTGTTAACTGTGTTTTTTAATTGAAAAAATAATTCAAACACAAAAAGGAAATGGCATATATGTATAAATAATTGACTATAATATTTACTTTGGGAAACTGAATAAAGGCTAAAAAATAGCTAAAAGGTGAAGCATATGTTCCTCTCTCTTTTCTTGATTTATAAAAAATTACATATAAATGAGTGAGAAGTCACTATAGAGTTATCTTCTGACGTTGTGGCCTAAAATAAGTGCCGCAACATTTCGATCCTAGGCCACAATGTCAAAAGCTAACTCTATAGTGACTTCTCATTCATTTAAATGTAAATTTTTGTAACTCAAATAAGGACAGAGGGAGGGAACATCTCCCCCACCTATTAGATTATCGTGTCTATTTGTGTGAATGGTATGTACATGTGCATGCTTTTTCCTTTTTGTGTTACAATTATTTTGTAAATTCAATAAAAAATAGTACCTAATTAATCTAGAACCCAAGAATCATACTATATTGATCTAATTAATTAATCTAGAATCATACTATATTGAAATTTTAGAATATTTATAATAAAGTATGTAAATAAAAACCATTAAAAAGAAATATAGATTAAAATGTATACATTAAATTAAAAAATAAAAGACATTTTTTTTTAAAATATAAATTTTCATGCACTTAAAATATAACTAATAAATGTTTTCCTGCTACAAAACAAGTCCAATGTTAAAGAATGAGATCACTTCTTTGTTTGAGATGATGCCTCAATTATTATGCTTACTTAGTTTGGATTGAGTTGTTGAGGAAGTTGAGAGATTCTCTCAACTTCTCTCTCTAAGATTAGAATTAGCTTCATCTATATGTACGTATGTAATCTGGTGTGGACAGTAATTCAATTATCATTTTTATGTTATTCCTGTGCAAAGAGTGTTCTCAATATGGTATCAGAGTGACCTAAAATGTCGACTTCTTTGAATATCTAATGCGGCTTCTCATTTAGTAATGCTGATCTGCCGAGCATTTACGGCAAAGATCATTCATCAACGGAATCTTAACAATAAGAACGGACACAAACTCCATTTGCCGGCAAGCGTGGACGAACTGCTGGATGCTACGGATAGAAGTCACTGTGCAAGTGGGAATCGAACTCTCGGCCGATGGCTGCCAATTTTTAAGACCTTTCTTTCGATTTGCGTTCGAAACGTACGCTTTGCTGGAGTGGAGTCATTCAAGTGGATTCATTCAATCGCTGGAGCTGGAGTTGTGTCATGACGCCGACTCTGTTTGCCGATTTCAGCCGATTTCAGCTGACTCTGTTTGCCTCAAATAAATTTATATTTTTAATCATTATGCATTGTGGCTAGTACCCAAAATTCCTTGTAATTCGAGATGCATTTTAAATTTGTTAAAGACTGTGGAAGACAATCGGCCAACGTGAAGACAAACTGCCAGCGTGAAGCAGCGTGAGCTCATTTTTTATTAAGTTTAAATTCCAATCTGTTTTAGATTTGCAGAGTTCTAAAATTAGCTTTTCTTTTCAACATGGAGCCTATTGTATTAGAAAAGTTTAATGGCTTTAATTTCTACACTTGGAAGGTAAAAGTTCAGTTGCAAATGATGAGTAGAAATTTTTGGAATATTGTAGAAGGCTCAGAAAAAGCACCTACAGATGCTCAACAGTTAATTGCATGGGAAAAAAGAGAGGAAAGAGCCAAGTCTATCCTTGGACTATCACTTGCAGATTTCGAGCTACATCTTATTGACCTCAAGAAATATTTTGCAAAAATATGGGAAGAAATGAATAAGGTATTTGGGGCAAAAACTATTAATGAAATTTTTTTATTAAAGTTACAATTGTTTAAACTCCGAATGGATAGTGAGACATCATTGTCAACACACATAAATGAGTTAAGAGCTTTGATGAGACAGTTGTTAGAAATTAATTCTAAAGTAGATGATGATGATGCAAAGGAAATTTTATTAAATATCTTGTCTTCAAAATATGATAATTTCATATTTACTCTAAGTCAAATGCCACATCAATCACTTGATGAAATGATAGCAGCTCTTATGGCAGAAGAAAAGAGGATAGGTGGCATAGAGGCTAGTTTACATAATGAACTTGCACTATACTCCAAGGGAAGGGTGAATAAAAATAAGCCTGAATGTTTCTATTGTCATAAATATGGACATACAACATTCAATTGCAAAATTCGGGCTCGAGATCTTTTGAATGGAAAATTGAAAAAATCAGCTATGCAACATTTTCAGACGATTCACCTGATGCAATATTTTGAAGATTCTTCAAGTGAGGATGAACCTCCTGATCCATCTCTTAAACTTTTCTAAAGCATGTTTTGTAAAGTGATTTGCAAGTGTGTGGAATATAGTGTGGAGTTTAAGCTTATATTTATTGCTATGAGATTTGTGTAGTGCAGAACCAATTATTGAACAAATGAGCATTATTTAAATTAGTCGTTCTCGACGTTCTTCGGTGCCAAGAGAACAATTGGCTAATTTGATTCTGTGAATTTGTTATACGTTGATTGGTCTTGTTGTGCTTCGGGCTTCAAGAGTGTCAAGACTGTTGAAATTTATTCTTCGGGGATTATTTTACAGATGGAAATATTTCCATAGGATAGTTCAGTGTCGAGACTCTTTTTCGGAGGTGTCAAGAATCTTTGATCTTACAGATTCAGCGTTTCTGGTCATAAACAAATGTATTTTAAATCGGTTGAATGGTAGCTCGAAAATGGTGGGGAAAAGAGCGTTGTCTATGAGATCTCAGAGTGGGTACAAATTTTAATGAAGACCAGGGCATACAAATGTTTGTATTAAATTAGTGTGTTCTCCATTTCTGTAATGTATACATTAAGGGGGGGTGTTTGAGATAATGCCTCAATTATTATGCTTACTTAGTTTGGATTGAGTTGTTGAGGAAGTTGAGAGATTCTCTCAACTTCTCTCTCTAAGATTAGAATTAGCTTCATCTATATGTACGTATGTAATCTGGTGTGGATAGTAATTCAATTATCATTTTTATGTTATTCCTATGCAAAGAGTGTTCTCAATATTCTTCTAATGGCTCCATAACCATTTAGGATTAGGATAAACTCAATTAGTGGTCGGGTTTTGCACCTTCTAAGATGCTCTTGAAAATTCTACTTATAGCTAGTCTCACACAATTGAATAATAATGACAAAGGAGATCAACTTATAAGAAGCTTACTTCGACATTTCAAATGTACCAAAATGTAGAATAAAATAGAAAGAATGTGACTATAAGTTACTAATTGTGCAAGCACAAAAAAAATGTTATTTGATGCTTCAAAATGACTTGTAACATTTATTACTAAAATAAGCCTTACAAATATATTTGTATGCCAATATGACTATTTTTTCACCCATAAAATATGAAAATAAATAAAAGATTATATAATAATTTAAATTAAATTAAAGCCCTATCTTTAAAATTTCAAAAAAGTGAATATCAAGGAAAAGGTTTAACCTTTATATGCCTTTTGAGAAGGGTTATTCTTCAAAATGCCATATCCTACAAAAGGTGTCGTGGATTTTGTAAATGGTAAGTTGAAAATGGAATGTCGAGGAAGCTACCTATGCAAGTTAGGGTTATCCCATCCTTAAATTAGATATATGTTGGTTATGGAATCTCCTCAAAAATCTCAACCCGTGCCCCCAATTACTCATTTTCAAATCCTCCTTTGCTCTTGGAAACTATTACTTTTAACATAAAGCCTCCTTAAGGGATAACCTTCACTTGGACATTGTATGATACTGAATCGAGTATTGAAATTCGATTATAGTAGTTTGGTTGGCCCCTTCCTTTTTTTTAATTCTACTTTAAATGTAAGAGACAATTCAGTACATGAAAAAGCAATTCCCTTGAGCATCAATGAATGTATAATTTATTTTATTTTAATCAAACAGATGACGGTCACCGAAGTGCCTTTTCATGACGTCAATTATAATTTTAATTTAAAAGATGATTGAGAGCACAAAGGTATTACGATGAGGACAAAGTATTCACACAGAATTAAACATTAATTAAAAAATAAATCTTATTGTTGGCACGTAAGACAGGATACCAAAAATACGGCATCTTCTCCGAACCCACTCGAGTATTCTATGGGTGAAACGTCGATTGCCACTATTCCTTGAATCTGACGATAAGATGAGACGTTGATTTCCACAAACCCCTGATTCTTATGATAAAATGGATCGGTAGAAGTTGCCTGTTTCAGCTCTGCTTCTCTCTTGTTTCCAAATAAATAATTGAAAGCCTTCCCTTTCACGTTTGGCCGTGCCTTCGTATTGCAAACTAAATTAATGTGCGGCGACTTTCCTTCCTGTTGCTTATTAAACTCTTTCCACTAACATTAATAGGGTGTAGTCGTATATATAATATAAGATTTCTTAAAATATTTGAGGATATTAGGTACAAATTAAATCTCAATCATCAACATAATATTTAAAAAGTTATATCTCTATAATCAACATAATATCTATTGATAATTAAATTAAAATTGTAGAAACTCTATTCCAAAATAAAAACCATTATAATTAATTTAAATTCAAAATTTATAAATAATAAATATACAAAATAAAATATGAATATACTTTTTTGAGTGATTATAAAAGATATAATACTTCATACTATGTGTTGTTTTTGGTAAATGGTTATAAATTAACATATAAAGGTAGAGTATGTGCACTTCTATAAATTTTAAATGAAGTGAAAATCTTCATTGCAAATAGTACAATAAAAGATAATTTCATTCATAGTTCTAATAGTTGTAAATGGCATTTACATTTCACAAGTATAATCTCAAACATATTAGCTCTAGTTGTTGTTAGTTGTCCTTGCAAGTGCTATAAAATGGATATAGACACTTGGGGCTTATCAACATTAAATCAAATGAATTATCCCCTTCCTTCACTCTTTGTATATATAGTTTGTAAAACAATACATGTAAACCATATAATACATGGAAAATAACTTTCTAGTAATAAAAAATTAAATAAATAAAAGCTTATTCTTTCCTTGTCATGTTCAACATTCCTATCTTTGATTTATAATGGCACCAGTTATGCCAACTTGAAATATATATTTACTACATTATATATTTGCAATCGTCATATTTGGAAAGGATCAGTCCTTTGCAGAAATATGAAAAATGTTCTCTACAATGCTCAATCTATTTAGAAAAATAGTTTTATCGTAGGCACATCTATGGTATTTATGCTTTTGATTATTTCAAAATTTATAATAGAAACAAAAGAATTTGCAATAAGTTTTGTCTCATGTTGCTAGATAAACCGTGTTGCCAAAGTAATGCTATTTGTATTTTAGCTTTCTCACAAATGAACACGGAGTATTATTTTTTCCTTATTTTCTTTGTCTATAAAAGTTTGATACGTAACTAAGATAATGCCATGAAAAATGCTTCTAGTCATAACTGCTATCAATAATGGCATAGGCTCGATCTCTTTTTTTGTGAGTCATGAGCATTGAATTTAAATTAATTCAAGAAAATAAAAGAGAAATCCAATATACAATTAACTAAAACTTGACAAAGATACCATTTCGCTTTTTTTATCTCCTCTGATATTTGTTCCTTTAAATTTTTTTCATGAGATATAGATTTCTATAATAGTGCTCATTGCTATATTTGCTCCATCATCCATGTCTACTATCACATCATTCGAACCATATATATATTTTTTCTTATTCACAATTAATGCATTCAAATTACTCCTAAAATGAAATTATAATTAATATTAAGTAAGAACTCACTCATGAAGACAAAACCAAATATAAAAAAGTCATTGTTAGTGTA
Source organism: Pinus albicaulis (assembly GCA_034641835.2). Classification (NCBI taxonomy): domain Eukaryota; kingdom Viridiplantae; phylum Streptophyta; class Pinopsida; order Pinales; family Pinaceae; genus Pinus; species Pinus albicaulis. The sequence continues at coordinate 839,537,163 of CM076582.1, read as the reverse complement.
TATTCTAATATCAAGTTCATAATTACTAGATATAATCTCATTTCTATGCAGATAGGTAAAATACTTAATAGATTTTAGTTTCAACAAATTATATAGTTCCTTGTAAGATATATTGAATTGAAAAATAAAAAAAATGTAAAAATGTAAAAATTCTTTTTAGAAATATTCAAAGTAGATTTTATTATGTTTGGAGATAGATTAAACAATGATAGAGAAACACAACAGAAACTGAATGTAAATCCACACAAGTAAACACATAAGGATTTATGTGGTAAAACCTTGATGGGTTGTTAAGGAAACCTCCACGTGGCAAGGGATCAGAGAAACTCTTATTAATCAAGAATGATTCTCCATAGTTACAAGCCTCTCGGTCCATCCCAATAAATATGGGCTACTTCATTACATAACTTCTTCTTCGTTATACAAACCGAGTATTCGGTAATAACTAAATTTTTTCCAAACTTACATTATTAGTTTTCATATTTCAATAGACTCCACCTTGACAACAATTTTCCTAATCTCTTACCCATGCCTATTCATCATCTCTTCTGCCATCGAAGAGAAGCCAAACACCATCTCAGCTTCTCTACCGTAACTCGCTTCATGAGTATGTCTGCATGATTTTCTTCTATATCACCCTTCTTGAGAACTACTTTACCTCTATCGATCACATGTCTCACAAATTGATAGCTCACATCAATGTGTTTGGTCTTCCTATGATAGGCTAGATTTGTAGCCGAATGAATAGAACTCTCACTATCACATAAGACATTTACTTTCTCCTACATCATTCCAATCTCATCAAGCAAACCTTTTAACCAGTTTGCCTCTTTACAGGCATCTGAAGCACCTATATACTCTGCTTCAGAAGTTGACAAAGCAACTGTCTCTTGAATCTTTGATATCTCGCTGATGGCTCGACCTACAAGATTAAGAACATAACTTGCATTAGACATCCTTTTGTTCAAATATCCTGCATAATCAACATCCACATGTCCGCAGAGTGAACCTTCGCGACCATCAAAGGTGACGCAATAGTCACTTGTGCCTCTCAAATAATAAATCACCCATTTTAATGCTCGCCAATGCTCTTCCACTTGATTTTCCATTAATTTGCAGACAACTCTAACTACAAGTGAAATTTCAGGTCTTGTAGATACCATTGCCTACATTAAGTTTCCTACCACATTTTCATCTGGTACACGAGACATATACATCTTTTCTTAATTATTTCTAGGACTTAAAATGGGAAGCTAATGGAACATTAACATGTTTCACATTGTTCATACCAAAACTTTTAAGTACTTTCTCCACATACTTCTGTTGTGATAAGAAAATCTTACCATTATTCCTATATCTATGTATCTCCATGCCCAAGATATGTTTTTCCCCTCAATGATCCTTCATATCAAATGCCATAGAGAGTTGAGCCTTTAACCGATTGATTTATTCCATGATTTTTCTAGAAATAAGCATATCATCAACATAGAACACAAAGATAATGAATATGTCATCGAAAATTTTGAAGTACACACAATGATGATACTCACTTCTGATAAGATTATGGCTCGCCATGAAGGAAGAAAAATTCTTGTATCATTTCCTCGGTGACTGCCTCAGGCCATACAATGATTTCCAAAGCTTGCAAACTAATCTTCTGCTGAGACCTTGTACAAAACCTTCTAGTTGATCCATATATATCTCTTGATCCATATCACCATGAAGAAAATTTGTTTTGACATCTAATTGCTCTAAGTGCTAAGACCATATTAATAGAAACAAGTTTTACAACTGGTGAAAAAATATCATGAAAATCAATACCTTCAAACTGAGAATACCCTTTTGCAACTATCCTCGCCTTAAACCTATCAATACTTCCATCAACTTTTCTCTTCAACTTGAAGACCCATTTTCCCCAACAACACTTCTCCCTTAAGTAAGTTCTACAAGATCGAAGGTATTGTTCTTGGCTAAGCAATCCATTTCTTCTTCCATAAAATATTTCAATTTCTCGCTATCTTCATCATCCACTACTTCCTGATAACAAGAAGGTTCCCCATTTTTAATAATCAATAGAAAAGATGAAGCAAAATATTCATACGTTTTGGGTGTTCTTCTTTACCTTGTAGACCTTATTAGAGTGAATAGTTGTTGAATTGGTTCTACAATTTCTACAGATTACTTTTTTTCTTCACCTTTTTCATCAAAAGTCTCTCGTTCCTTTCGATTTTCTGGAAAAAGTCTAGTCTCCAACTGAATTTGCTGATTTGGCGACACCTATTCTTGTTCAAAATTTCCAACATCTGATTGTAGAAGAGATGATTCATAAAATGTTAAATATCTAATAATGACTATCTTCTGTGAAGAAGGATCCCACATCCTAAATTATTTCACTGCATAATCATACCCAACAAAGACATAAAATTTCGATTTTGGATCTAACTTTGAATGCTGATTCCTAGGATTAAGAGCATAGGAATCATAATAAAAAATATTCAATTGTGAATAATCACGATACTAACTCAACCAAAATTATTCTGGAATTTTGCAATTTATGGCAAGAGAAGGTGATTTGTCAACTAAATAACAAGTAGTAAATACATCTTCTGGCTACAATTCCTTTTGCAAGTTAACATTGCTAATCCTGCTTCTCGCTCTTTCCATAAGAGTTCGATTCATACGTTCAACAATGCCATTTTGCTGAGGAGTATAAAAAATAGTTTTATGACTAACAATCCCTTCATTCTTACAGTATTTTTCAAATTCTAAAGAAGTAAATTCACTATCACTCTGAGTTCTTAAACATTTAATTGATTTTCTTGTTTTCTTTTCCACCATAGATTTAAATTGTTTAAAAACCTTAAATACATTAGCTTTCTTTTTCAACATATAGACCTGAAATTTCCTGGAGAAATCATCAATAAATGTTAATAAATATAATGAACCTCCACAAGGAATAGTGGGAGATTGTCCCCAAAGATTAGAATGGATATTGTCCAGAATTTATTTTATATTATGACTTCCAATTTTAAATCTGTGTTTACATTTTTTTCCATATACACAATGTTTACAAAAATCCAACTTCAAGGATTTCAAGTCAGTAAGCAACTTGCAGTTCATCAGTACTTTAAGACCTTTCTCGTTCATGTGACCCAACCACTGATCCCATAGGCAAGAACCTTCTTCTGATTTTTTTGGATACAATCACTATCATAGTGACTTGAGTACTTCCATTGAGTCTGTAAATATTTCCAACCTTTTCTTCCTTCATAACAACCAAGACGCCTTCTGAGACTTTCGACAATCCATTCTCACCTGTAAAATTATAACCATCCGAGTCCAAAACTCTCAAAGAAAAAAAGTTTTTCCTTGATTCAGGTACATGCCTAACATCAATTAATGTTCTAACTGTATCATCATACACTTAAATTTTTACATTTCCAATCCCAACATTCTGAGAAGATGCATTGTTTCCCATAAACACATTTACATCTTCATATGAAGTAAACCAATTTTTGTGCGGACTTATCTGATGAGAAGCACCGGAGTCTAACAACAAATTTTCAACATTATAAGAGACATTATAAATAGGAAAATATTTAGCAAATAAAACTTCATCAATCATACCTGAATCAACCTGATTTTCTTCCTTATTGTGTTTTTCAGCTCCTTCCATTTTCAACAATCTTTCTTGAGGTGTCCAATTTTCATGCAGTACCAGCACTTTTCATTAAATTTATTGCCCTTTGATTTTCATCTAGAAGAACCCCTTTCTTTCACCCCTCTTTCCTTTGACCGGCGTCTGACTACTGTGGATTCTGGTGTAGATGTTTCAATACTGGATTTCCTTCGTGCTTGTTCAGATAACATAGCTCCCAGAACTAATTCAAATTTCAAAGAATCAGCAGTGCTCAAATTTATTGAAGTTATGAAGTGGTCCCATGACTCACACAAAGAACACAACAATGTTATATGATTTTCTTCTTCCTAAATTTTAACTTCCATATCTCACATCTGGAAAATAAGTATATTAAAAAAATTTTAATATCCTGCAACTTTTGTGTCCTCCTTCATCTGAAGGCTATACACTTGTATGTTGAAATAAATTCTATTGGTCAATGATTTGATAATATACAAAGTTTCCAGTTTTTCCCAGAAACCTTCAACTATTTTCTCTTCACCAATATTAAAGAGAACTTCATCTGCCAGGTATAACCTAATGTTACTGAGAGTTTAGGCATCCAAGCCCTCCCAGTCTAAATCTTTCATGTTTGCAGGTTTTTTCTTCACCTCGTATAATGATTTGTGCAACCCTTCTTTTACCAAAAAATCCCTAACTTTCGATTTCCACAATGAAATTTTTTTCTTCCGAGTGAACTTCTCCACCTCAAACTTTGCATTCCTCATTTTGGTCATTCTCTCCTACTATGGTTTACTAGTTTTCCTTCTTTCTTAAATTTGTAGCTAGGGTTTCAAAAAAGTATTGATATTTCCCCTCTTCAACTAAGATTTCTTCATCCTTAAAAAAAAATAGAACTAATATCCCACAAAAAGCCTTCCCCAATTCCTCCTTAAAAAAAAATTGTTTTTCTTAATTTTATACCCTAGCCATGATATTTTTTTTTTTTTTTTCTGCATTTCCTGAAGAAAAAAAATATGTTCAGTTACAATATTCTCATAAAAAACTCCAAGGCCCAATTTTTGTGTTCTTGTTTCAATTCAATAAGTTCATAGGTGCCTAGAAAATAAATTCAAATTCCTAAAAAAAAAGGCGGCAAGCTCAAATCTCTGATCGCAAAATTGGAAATATTTCCGACAATCTTTAAATAGTGATGGATTAATCAATGGAACCATGCCCATCCTTATTCAATGATTATAGACAGGTCCAGCCACTAGAGTGCTTCCTCTCGACAAGTTCACGACTTTTTTCAACAACCACGGATCAGATCAAGGTGGTATTTTTCTTCGATGACAGAAATGAACCTTTAGTGGTGGACCTCTTCTGCGTTTTCAACATCGACTAAACATGTGCCTGTTTTGGTGGTTATATTTTTCTTCGAAAAAGAAAAAAACTATCCAACAACAACTTTCTTTCTTTAGCGACGATGGAAAACACACACCAATGAATTCATTGTTGTACACACCAGTGAACTTGGCATCGATTTGGGCTCTTACAGACCCTCCAGTATGGAATCAAAATGATTCTTACGACCTCCACCTCCACTCATGTTCTCACAATATCCGCTAGTGACTTCAATTTTTTCTGGCAGCCACAATTCCCTTTCCTTCCGCAGAGACACAACTCTTCCTTTCTGGGTGAGTGGTTTCTTAGCGTACTTGAAATAAAACTAAATATTTTTAATCATTCTCGACTCTTATACCACTTATTTATTTTGGAGATATATTAAACAATTAAGAACCATAGAGAAACATAATAGAAACTGAATGTAAATCGACACAAGTAAATAAATTAGGATTTACGTGGTAAAACCTTTACAGGGTGTCAAAGAAACCTGCACGGGGCAAGGGATTGGAAAATATTATTAATCAAGAATGATTATCCATTGTCACAAGCCTCTCGGGCCATCCCAATTAATATGGGCTACTTCATTACATAAATTATTATTCATTATAAAAACTGAATGACTAGTAATAACTAACTTTTTCTCAAAATTACATTATTAGTTGTCATAATTCAACACATTTTTCCTTGTAATTGTTTTGGGGGATTTGAATCTCTAAGTGTTACATGTTTCTTCAAAATATAAAAAGTGTTTCTTTTAGTTAAAGTATATAAAAATATAGCAAAAATAAATAGATCTATATAATATAATAATAATAAAAGGACAATAAATAGAATAGAAACACACCTCTTACAAAATTTAACATTGTCTTTAACTATATCTATTTTTCTTGTGTTCATTTTCCAAAATCCGACAATATGAATTAGATAAAATATACATAGATAAGAGGAAGAATAAGTTCTAGTTTTATAAAAAAAAAAATCAGATGTAACATGTACATGAAAGTAACACATATTGTATAAATGCTCCAAGTAATTGCATATAGAAGAAAGTATGAACAATTTTCTCAACAAAAACGCTACATGTTTTGCACTTTTGTTTGAAATAGGGTTATAGAGAAAGCCATGCAACTACTAGAACGACCACCATACACGGCAGATAAGAAATATATTTGTAACCATGTCCCCCATAATTGATAAAACATGCATTCGTAACGTGTATGCCTGAAATTTGCATGATATATATCTCCTGAATGCTCCTACATACAACACAACTAGAATTACTTGTTACAATTGTCACATTATGTTTTGGAGAAAGAAAAACTGGTGTTTTGGGCGTTGGTGTAAACTTGTCATTCAAATTAAATCTCACACTTTTTTTTTTTTTTTCTTAATCTAAGAAACTATTTCGAGAGTTTGAATTCAAAAAATATTTAATTTTGAAATACTTAAAAAAAAATATAAACCAAATGAAAAGCGTAAGGTTTCCAGTTTTCCAGGAAAGAATCCTATTTTAGATTGGGATGCAAAATCCTTTTTGTCACGTAAACAATACATGCTCTCTTCTGTATGCAATAAATTACAGTTTTTATACAACATAAATTACATCCACGTATAATTGAGTTGCAGAGATCCAAAACTAGATAATAAAGAGTTCCAAAAGGGTTCATACAATATATGTTATTTTAATGTAGCTATCACCACGTCTAAATTTTTTTGTGATATGAAATTTTAACTTTTTTCCTCTTATTTTTATATATTTGATCAAACATTTGATCTAACTCATATCATCATCGAATCAAGGAAAATGAAAACAAGTGGAATATATATATACTTAAAGAAAACCATAGCTCTGCTAAGACGTATATTTCTATTTGATTTATTGTAATTTTATATTATTATACACTTTTGTGTTTTGTTTTGTTATATTGTTATGTACTATGTGACATGTACTGTTGTATAGAGAAAGTTATATGTAAATGTCTACAAACATACGAAACATGGCACGATATTTTTTTTTTTTATGTTCGCTCCTCCACACAACAATCTTGCTTACAAAAAAATACACTTATTTAATATTGCATAAAATTACAAATAAAATAACCACCATTCTACTCTTGAAATGTAATACAAAAACTAATGTTTTGTAATATTCCTAATTAGCGACAGCTAATTCGAATATTCTATTTTGTTTAGTTTTCTGTCTATAGTTTGTAAATAAATAAAAAGTGAGTGAAGAGGGTCTAACTCACTTGAGTGAAATAAGACATCCACCTAGTAGCACAATGTTGTGACATAAGTGGGAGTCAAGGGGGGCCTAACAGCACGTAGAGGAGGGGGCTTATGTACACTCTAGAAGCTTCTACGCAGATAAGGATGAGGATGTGAAGGAGAGAGAGAGGCTACATTGGGCTTTGGAGGGAAACCAACGTTATAAAAGATGGAGGAGCCTCCTCATTTCATTCATTCTAGAGTTGATGATTTTTGAGTGAGACGTTTGTCTTCTGGAGCACGCTGGCCGTTTAGCCTATCTGTAGCACTGTTTAGTGCATTAAGTGTCTCCGGTCGGAGATCTCGCCCTTAGCCCCGGGGGACTTCAAGTGCCTTCTCGGGAAAGGTTGGTTTTTTTCAGTATTATGCGAGACGTTTTATTGTTTGGGTTTGTTGCGGAGCTGAAGCTTAGGGAGACTGCGCAGTCAGTGGGAGAGAGGACATAGTCCATTGTGGAGGAACTTCGAATTGGGGTTTCTGCAGGTGATTTTACCTGGATTTTGAGTAGGGGGTCAGCCTTTTCCCCTAGGAGACTTTTGGTGGAGTTTGTGGCAGTATTGCAGCTGTTTTCATCTAGCCACTGCGCAGAGCCTTGGAGGCCAGCGTAATTCACTGGGGAGGCAGTTTCTGGTGATTTCCGGGGTTGGCCATTCTTGGAATGGTTTTTGGATTTTGTCTGGATTGTTGAGGATAGGAGGTTTTCCGATTTTCAGCTCATTCCAGCAAGGGGATTAGCCCCTAATCTTCAGTCCACTCCAGCAGTAGCAGCTACACAATAGTTTTTCAGCAACTGAGACGCAGTTCATAGAGCAACCATTTCCTGTCTTTTCTGAGAGTGTTTTCTTACTTGCTTTGGGCAAGATCACTTCTTGTACTTCATTACATTTCTCAGATTAATAAAATGGCTCAGCATTTCCTCTCTATGTTTTCTGGTTGAGTTGCCGTAGTTGTCGTCGTTGCCGTAGTTGCTATATTTTTTTTCTATTATATGTCTATTGTTGTTTTTGAGCATTCTAGTTCTATACAACTTGGTGCATTTATATTTCACTCTTAGACAGAGTCTGGAAAGGGCTAGGTAGCCTCCGATTTTCGTCCTCTTTTTAGAGGTGAAATATTCGATAAATGCCCTTCCAGTCTATCTCTAGTTGGAGTTTTTTCGTGTTTTAGAGATATCCCCGAAACGGGATATTACAGTGGTATCATAGCATAGTTCTGGCTCAGACTGTGGTCTATGACATCGGGAAATAGACCTTATAGAGGTAGGAAGTATAGAGACCGTGAGCATAGGTTGGAGACCACCTACGAAGAGGGAGACTTTTCCCAGGTAGAGGATGCAGATCAGGAGAGAGAGCCTATGACGGACGCAGAGCAGGTGGAGCTTGTAGTAGATTTGAGGAAAAAAGAGTAGATGGTAGATTATACAGAGGCCAAACATTTTGGAGAGGCACTCCTCAAGCTAATGCAGGATTTAGCTCGACAGATTGAGGTGATGGGACAGAGGTTCACAGCTATGGAGGCTAGGCAGCATGAGACTCCAGGGTTTTTCCAGGTCGAAGAGGGATCATGTACATCCCACCATTTTCTGGAACAGGGTGCTGCTCAGTGTGATACTCCTCAGCCGATGGCTTCATGTGCACCTACCTGCTCTACTATGCCCACTTTCTTGGGAGCGGATATAGGGGCAAGAGCCTCGCAAGAGGCAGAGCCTGGATGCTTATATGAGTATTTTGCAGAGTATCAGTCCTACGGGCAGGAGTTCAGGGATGCTCTCACATTCAGAGATTTTGTGCAGCTCCAGTGAGATAGTAGACCCCGCGACCATCATAGAGGGCACTGGCATTACCATGATGGAGATTCCCACTGTGCCTTTAGTAGATGTCATTTTCCTACGTTTGATGGATCATCAAATAGTTTGGAAAAGACTTGGGTGGAGAAGCTGGATATCTATTTCCAGCTTAACCAGATGTCGGAGATGGAGGCCATCAAGGTGGCAACATTACATTTGGATGGTGAGGACTAGGACTGGTGGTTCCATGGGATGGTGACAATCGGGCATTCCACAGTGATGACATATGTCGAATTTACCAAGAAATTGATAGAGCATTTTGACTGGAAGGATCTGGAACAACATTTTGTTGAGCTGATGAAGCTCAAACAGACAGGGAGCCTAGAGACATACATTGCAGATTTCTTGAGGGTTTCGATGATGGTGCCAGATCTATCTGCGACACGGATGATCTATATGTTTGTGGAGGGATTGGTAGAGAAACTTCGAGGTCTAGTCAAATGTAATAGACCAGATACACTCCAGGATGCTATCAGTAGGACCAGGGATTTGCAGGATGAATTACCTAGGATGCAGACACCTTATCCCCAGAGACAGGGTTTCCAGCCCAAGGGGAAGGATGTGAGGGTTCCTCCTCCAAAGGGGAATCCAAGACGGGCACAGGTAGATGATGAGGCTAGGAGGGAGTTGAGGAAGAAGCGGTTGTGCTTCACTTGTCAGGAGTCGTGGGCATCAGGGCATAGGTGTGCTCCTGGCAAAGAACACTTCATTGAGGTCTTCTCCGATGATAGCAGGGAAGAGGATGAGGAGGATGATGAGGAGACAGGAGATAGTCAGATGGCCCAGGATCAGTTGCCGCCTTCACCTCCAGGGACAGGAGGTGCAGCTTTTGCACCCACAAGAGGGGCCCTTGCAGCTTTGCGAGGAGTTCCTAAGTATTTGACGCTACGTGTACGAGGGACAGTACGTGGCCAATGAGTACCCGTCTTGGTTGATAGTGGGGCAACCCACAATTTCATTGATGCACATATGGTTGAACGAAGGGGTATACCGACCGAGAGTTTTGACGGGTTTTCGGTCTTGGTCCCAGGAGCCCAGATGATGCAGTGTCCCTGATATGTTCCAGAGTTAGCAGTGATGATGGGTACGTACACTGTGACTGATCACGTCTTTGTGGTCAACATACCAGATACCAATGTGGTACTGGGTGTTTAGTGGCTGATTACTCTGGGGAAGGTCACCATGGATTGGGAGGCCTTAGAGATGGAGTGGGATGACAAGAAGACCGGGAAGCATGAGAAGATCCACAGGATGCGTACTTACCCACCTGAGACTGTTTCGGTACACCGGATGGAGGCAGACCTCCGGAAGGGAGAAATAGAGTGGGCGGTTGAGTTTCAGGCATCAAAGGCTGAGACCACCGGTCGAGCAGTTCATCCAGATATATAGGCCATCCTCGACAGGCATGAGGTATTGTTTGGGGATATACCACCAGGTCGGCCACCAGATAGAGGATTTGAGCATACCATCGAGCTTGAACAAGGTATTCAGGCGGTGATCACTACACCCTATAGGCATCCTAAAGCTTATCGGGATGACATTGAGCGGGCCATCTAGGATTTGTTGCCTCTTGGACACATAAGACTGAGCACGAGTCCGTTTGCTTCTTCTGTAGTGCTGGTGAAGAAGAAGGACGACACCTTGAGGATGTGCATTGACTATAGGGCCCTAAACAAGAATAATCTGAAGAACAGGTACCGTATACCCAGGATCGATGAGTTGATGGATGAGTTGAGAGGAGCTAAGTTATTCTCAAAGATTGATTTGAGATCAGGGTACCATCAGATTCGCGTGAGGGAACAAGACATTCCCAAGACCGCCTTCAGGTGTCATTATGGGCACTTTGAGTTTTTGGTTATGCCTTTTGGGCTGACAAATGCACCAGCCACCTTTCAGTCTTGCATGAACCATATCTTTCATTATCATCTGAGGAAGTTTGTATTCGTTTTCTTCGATGACATACTCATATATAGCAGGACATGGGAGGAGCATCTCCAACACATAGAGGCAGTGCTACGCATCTTGGAAGAGCAACAGTTCTATGCTAAGCTCTCCAAGTGTGAGTTTGGGATGACCGAGATGCTTTATTTGGGTCACATTATTGCAGTGGACGGAGTGAGGGTCCACGAGGAGAAGATTAGAGCCATCAGAGATTGGCCGGAGCTGAATAATGTGACGGAACTTCGAGGGTTCATTGGGATATGTACCTATTACAGGAAGTTCGTCAGAGGATTTTCACAGCTTGCTACACCCCCTACAGATTTGACGAAGAAGGGGGCATTCAGTTGGTCAGATACAGTGCAGTGAGCCTTTGATAGGCTCAAGGAGGTGATGATTAGTTGCCCAGTGCTTTCATTGCTAGATTTTACGCATCCATTTGTCTTGGAGTGTGATGCATTGGGAGAGGGGATCGGTGTAGTATTGATGCAGGGGGGACACCCTATAGCTTTTGAAAGTCGAAAGGTCCTTCCGCATGATAGGTTGTATTCCATATACGAAAAGGAGATGTTGGCCATCATGCATGCCTTGGCCAAATTCTGGCAGTATCTGGTGGGGAACATATTCAGGGTGAGGACTGACCACAACAGCCTCAGGTTATTTTTGGAGAAGAAGCAGCTACAGGAGAGGCAGCAGAAGTGGATCAGTGAGAGCCAAGCATATGACTTTGACATTGAGTATGTCAAGGGTAAGAATAACATGGTAGAATATTCCCTTCACGGAGACCACCCTTGTTATCTCTTATGATCTTGGATACAGATTGGAGGGCTCGACTTTTAGTTCAGTACTCCAAGGACAGATTTGCATGTGAGGTGCTGGATGGTCAGGTGGCAGATGATAGGTACAGGGTGGTCGATGAGATCATCTATTACAGGGATAGGGTCTTCTTGACTGAGGGATCTCAGCTTGAGAAGAAGATACTCCAGGCATCACATGATTCTCCATTGGCAGGCCATCAGGGGTTTACGAAAACCTACAAGGCCATTAGAGAAAGGTTCTCATGGAAGGGCCTCAAAGAGGACGTACTCCAGCACATCACAGAGTGCGATGTTTGTCAGAGGAACAAGGGAGAGATGAGCCATCCCGCAGGACTGTTGCAGCCTCTTCCCATTCCGGAGGGGAAATGGGAGAGCATATCGATGGAATTCATCACAGGGTTTCCCATGGTGTAGGGCAAGGATTATATCTTTGTCGTCGTTGATCGACTGAAAAATAATGCGCACTTTTTCGCCATATCCGCACACTACAAAACAACACAGGTGGTCGAGCTGTTCTTTCGAGAGGTTTTGAGGTTGCATGGTCTTCCTAAGACCATCATCAATGATAGGGACAACATCTTCATGGGCGGATTTTGGAAGGAGATTTTCTAACTGGTGGGGACGGAGTTGACATCGAGTACTAGTTACCACCCACAGACGGATGGACAGACAAAGATAGTTAACAAGTGGCTGGAGGGCTACTTGCATAACTATGTTAGTGGGCAGTAGCGAGCATGGTTGAGATGGTTGCATTTGGGGGAGTACTAATACAACTCGACACATCACATGTCTATTGGTATGTCACCATTTTATACTTTGTATGTGTACCATCATTTATCATTTGCTAATGTGATGTTCGGTGCGAGTAAGGCTCCTAGAGCCAAGATATGGATCCAAGAGAGTCAGGACATCCTCCGAGCTCTCAAGGAAAATATGGCTATAGCACAGAACCAACAGAAGCTGTATCATGACAGAGGTCGGGTGGAGCGATAGTTTGAGGTAGGGGACTTGGTCTACCTATGCTTATAGCCATACTGACAGTCATCGCTGAAGCAGAAGGGAGCTGAGAAGCTCAAGCCTCACTTTTATGGGCCATACAGGGTGATACACAGGCTTGGGCAGGTTGCATATGAGTTGGAGCTGCCCCAAGGCAGCAAGATCCATAATATTTTCCATGTATCATGCCTGAAGAAGGTGTTGGGATAGTAGGTGACAGTGTCTAAGGAGATACCACCTAAGGATGATGAGGGGCACTTGGTGTTGCAGCCAGAGGCCATTATTGATACCAGGGAGAGGCGGTTACGAAGCAGGACGGTCCGGTAATTCTTGGTGAGGTGGAAGAATTTTCCTGATGAGGATGCCACTTGGGAGAGCGAGAAGATTTTGCAGCATCCATCACTTCAGTTGCTTCAGGAAAAGCAACATTTTACCGAGGGGGACTGTAATATTCCTAATTAGCGACAAGTAATTGTAATATTCTATTTTGTTTAGTTTGTCGTCTATAGTTTGTAAATAAATAAAAATTGAGTGAAGAGGGTCTAACTCACTTGAGTGAAATAAGACATCGACCTAGTAGCACAGTGTTATGACTTAAGTGGGAGTCAAGGGGGGCCTAACACCATGTAGAGGAGGGGGCCTATGTACACTCTAGAAGCTTCTGCGCAAATAAGGATGAGGATGTGGAGGAGAGAGAGAGGCTACGTTGGGATTTGGAGGGAAACCAATGTTATAAAATATGGAGGGGCCTCCTCATTTCATTCATTCTGGAGTTGATGATTTTTGAGTGAGACGTTTGTCTTCTTGAGAACACTGGTTGTTTAGCCTATCTGTAGCACTGTTTAGTGCATTGAGTATCTCCGGTCGGAGATCTCGCCCTTAGCCATGGGGACTTAGAGTGCCTGCTCGGGCAAGGTTGGTTTTTTTCAGTATTTTGTGAGTCGTTTTATTGTTTGGGTTTGCTGCGGAGCTGGAGCTTAGGGAGACTGCACAGTAACTGGGAGAGAGGACGCAGTCCATTGTGGAGGAGCTTCGGATTTGGGTTTCTACAGGTGATTTCATCGGGATTTTGAGTAGGGGATCAACCTTTTCCCCTAGGAGACTTTTGGCGGAGTTTGTGGCAGTATTGAAGCTTTTTTCATCTAGCCACTGTGCAGAGCCTTGGAGGCCAGCGTAATTCATTGGGGAGGCAGTTTCTGGTGATTTCAGGGGTTGGCCATTCTTGGAATGGTTTTTGGATTTTGTCTGGATTGTTGAGGAGAGGAGGTTTGTCGATTTTCAGCTCATTCTGGCAAGGGGATCAGCTCTTAATCTTCATTCCATTCCAGCAGTAGCAGCTACACGGCAATTTTCCAACAGCTGGGACGCAATTCATAGAGCAGCCATTTCCTATATTTTTTGAGAGTGTTTTCTTACTTGCTTTGGGAAATATCGCTTCTTGTACTTCATTAAATTTCTCAGATTAATAAAATGGCTCAACATTTCCTCTCTATGTTTTCTGGTTGAGTTGTCGTAGTTGCCGTTATTGCCGTAGTTTCTATATTCTCTTTCTATTATATATTTATTTTTGTTTTTGAGAATTCTAGTTCTATACCACTTGGTCCGTTTATCTTTCACTCTTAGACATATTCTGGAAAGGGCCAGGTAGCCTCCATTTCTCATCCTCTTTTTAGAGGAGAAATATCTGGTAAATGCCCTCCCAGTCTATCTCTAGTTGGAGTTTTTCCATGTTTTAGAGATATCCCCAAAATGGTATATTACATGTTTTCAATAGCCTTAAAAAATTGTCATTTAGGAACCTACTACAACCTTAATGTCTATTCAATAGTTCTGCACAATCACTTCCTCGTTTCGAAAACTAAAAAAAGTCTTGGCACTGTAGAAATTTCCCCATCTTCTCTGAATATGCTATATCCAGGTGCTTTGTTTATATCAAACAAAATAGCAAACTCGTTAAAGTTAAGAAATTGCATGTTGTCACATATTCTTCTAAAATCTTTATCTAGGTGAAGATGTGATTCACCACACTTACTTACATCCAGAGAATCCTTCATTCAACAAAGGTTTAGGGCTTTATTAACTTGTTCTCCCACACAGTTAAATATATAAAACTTCAAAATGGAAAAAAAAATGAAACAAGAGTGAAATGAACTAGCAGTAGTTATGATAGTTCCAATTTCATATTTTGTATTATGCTCAAAGATTGGGTTTTTTGATACGTTGTATATAATGGCTAATTAATTGAGGTAATCTATGTGGAGGTGTAAAATATCGTGAAAGGCAGTTTATGTTCCTTCATTTGTGCAATTGGCTTGAAGGCATTTGTTTTTTATGTCAATAAAAGAAATATCAATATAAAGCATAACAGTGTGAGAACAATCACTAATGCTATAGGGATTCACAAAATCCGCCATTTTTGTCCATTCCTCGACTCCGCATACTAAATTAGATTTATGTGAACTACGAAGGTAGAAAGAATGAATCTATATATTCCCTTATCCTTAAGGAATTCCCGTGCACCCAATTTCTCTGCACACCCATTCTATCGTAATTCCATGACAACATTTCTCCTCCCCCTAAAAATTAATTACCAATAATAATTAACCACTGACTATCAAAAAATCAAATATGGAGCTTTTGACAACACTTTGAAAAATAAAACCCATATTTTAATTTATTATGAGATCCTTCTTTCAACCTCCGCAAAATAATTTCATGTTGTCTAAAAAACACAGAAAATAACTTAGAAATTCCAGCAAGAGTATGAAAAATTCATGGATAAATTTTTGAAAATCTTGGTTACATGTGCCAAACTTCAGGATTTTCGGTGCCCAGGGGTTTTTTATGGTGTTGAATCCATTTCCACCATAAAAAAAAAATCATTCAAACATTCCAACTACCTGATTTTTTTTAATTGAAGTATCATAAGTCCCTAGAAATTGATAAAATTTATTATTAAATAAATTTGATTTGGCCATAAATTTAATGTTAAATTTGGTGTGGTCATATTAAATGTTGCATTGTGCGAAGCTTTCCTTGTTCAGATAGTGCAACCTCCACACAATGAAACATGGTCCTACAATTATCGTTCTCAGTTTGCACCACAAGCTTATGATCACAACAAAAATGTGTATTCTACATGTGCCCTTTGAAAACTTAAATATTAAATTATTAAAAATTAAGAATTTGTCTTTAATAATATTTGTCAATGATATTTGTACCTTTTAGTTTACATGAAAAATCCATAGCTCCCTATATTACATTATTATTTCTTTTAATTAGGTTAGTTTTGTGATATATGGAGGGAGGAGAAAGGATGTGGGGATACTTAAGTGAAATAGAAAGTATGTGTGGAGAAATTGGGTAAGAAATATGTAGATGTAAATAATCTAATATGAATTGGAAAAATGAACAGAAGTAGAACATATACTGCTAAAGAAAATGATAGAGAATGATAACTTTGTTATGAGGTGCATTTTTTTTCGATTTATTCTCATTTGATTATTATTTCGTTATACAACTCTATTTTTTTACTATATTTTTTATGCCCTCTGTTGTATGTAATTTTTTATAGACGAAATCATTTTTTATAGAGGAAATTATATAGGAATGTAGACAGACATACGAAACATTATGGCACAATGTTTATGTTCCTTACCCGTACAATTTTTTTTTTGCAAAAATAGATACTTCACTTAATATTGCATAAGTTTGTGAATACATGAAAAATAATTCCACTCCTGACAAGCAATAACAAATTTAAATTTTTCAATAGCATTGCATCAATGTCTCTTGAACAGTTCTCCATGAGTACTTCCTCTTTTCAATGTCTTACCACTCCAAAACTTACACCATATCCTTTGAATATTATATTATTATTAATTAACTATGCATATGCAGATTAATTATTTATGTTTCTAGTAAATTTTAGAAAGTCTTTCTATTTCAGAACTTGTAATGTCTCCCTCAAATATACTATACGTAGCTTCTTTTCATATGTCAAATAAAACAATTTTTTTTTTTAAGGATCTATATAATATTTAAGAACTTTGCATATTTATCTACGTTACTTGCTCAACATATCCGTACAATAATATAAACACATTAATATAATTCATAGTATAATCCTTAATTTAAAATGTGAAATGCTCTAAGCACTTTCTCTTGCTAAGTAAATCTTGACTACAATGTTAAATTAGACTTATTAGGAGTACATAGGAATAAAGCTTGACACGGTATAGTCCCTACTCTTTAACAAAATCCATCACACACCCTTTCTCTTACACTTCATGTACACCTCCTCTCCACAAAATAAAATAATAGTATTTTCCAACCCCCCCCCCCCCCCCCAACAACAAAAAAAAAAAAACTTACATGACGGACCTACATATTTGGACAAAGTAATAGTAGTGTCAGGCGTAACAATGTTATACATAGTTCCACTCCTGATAGCTAATAGAAAATGTAAAGCTTTCAATCTAATTTCATCAACATCTCTTTCAAATCTGCTATTAGTATCAATTAATTATGCATTTTCATATTAATTCGTTAATTATGTTTCCAAAAATCTGAAAAAGTTTCTTACTAGTCCATAAATTTCCATATGTCCTTCGAATCTACTATATCCAACTACTTTTCATATATAAAAACAAATAGGAATTCATATTAAAGATCCATATAATATTTAAGAACTTCACACAATGTATCAATGTTACTTTCTCTACACCTTCACACAATAATAAAAGTATATTAATATAAGTCATAATATGATCTTTAATTTAAAATGTTATATTCCCTCATCATTTCCTCTTGCTATGTAAATTTCAATTACAATGTTAAATTAGCCTTATGAAGGGTTCTGTGGAAGAAAGCTTGACTTGGTATTTTCCTTCATTTGTAACAAATTCCACTACACACCTACTCTCCCGCACTCGCGCACACCCTTTCTCCAAGCAACAAATTAATAGAAATTATCCCGCCCCCCCTCCACCCCTTTTCCTGTAAGTAAGGGATAGTTGTGGAATCCTTGTACAAAGAAATAACATTGTCAAGCATAATAGTGTCACAACACTTACCGATGAAATGACCACACAAAAAATTAGTCTATTTTTAATTTTAATATGATTTGTCAGGCACCAAAAAATAGTGAAAATGAATTGCTCTCCACCAGGAGAATTATGTAACATCAAACCTTGCTTAGCTAATGAGAAATTAGAAATAAGATTTCTAGAAATTCAAAAATTGTTTTTGAATTTACTGAAAAATAAGAATATTCAACATTTTCTTGAAACTTTGGTTAAAATTACAAAACCTTGGAGAACTAATCGATAGTAATGAACTTTGACCATGAGGTGAGTGTTATAGTACCTTGAGAGGAAAGGATTAATATTATTAAGAAGAGAAAAAAAACACATGAGAAAAGTGGAGTCAATAAAATAATAAAGTCAAAAAAAATTAATAGAATTAACTTTTTTATATATTTAATGTTAATAAATAGTTATGGAATCATGTGAACTTCAAGGAAAATAACTAGCCGGATTTAATGTTTAGAAAAAGGGCCATTGTGATAGGAATTTTTATAAAAGAGGGGTATAATACTAAAATATACTATATGGTCAAAATATTTTTTAGCTCAACCTCAAAGACATAACTCTTCCATTCTTGCAGTGGTTCGACGTAAGAGGGCATGCAAAAGCTTTCATTGTGGAGCATGTGATTATCTTATTGAAAATAGAATTTTTAAAAATTTTGGATAAGTCTTTGTTGTGGCCATGACCCCATCAAGATATGGATGGTTGAAATTATTTGAATCTTTTTTCTGTATATGTAGCAAACGAGGGGTAATTTCTCATTAAATAAAATATATTGCACACTAAAATGATTATTCCATAATTATTCATGTTTTTGTATGAGTCGTATGATGTATTGATTTTAGTACATCAAAATATCAACTCTACGAAATCAAGTATAGATATATGAATTTCAAAACTTGTAATATCATTTTTTTTTTGGAACGTCTTAAGGTATTTACCTGTAGAATGTCCATTTGTGAGGCTGGATAGTGTAATTGTAGTGAAATATTTCTAACTCATACAATTTTTTTTCTTTTACATGGTTCACTATCACTAAAGATAGGTAATGCATATCTACATGAAGGGATCACCTTTTATTAAGAAAAATAGAGATTGAACTTGTGACTTTTCAATAGTGGAGGTTATTAACAATGAGGATCTAACATGGATTGAACCAGTGACCTCCCCATAGCAGAGATGATTATCATGGAATACCATGGAATCGACCAATTAAGTTAACCCTCAAAGCTACATAAAATGTTTCTCTAGAAATAACAAATCTCATTTAAATAGTTCTCGAAGAAAAAATATTTTTTTTATAACTTTAATATTATATAATTATTTTTAACATAATTATGATATTAAAATATTAAGGTTTTTCTATGAGGAAGATCGAGCCCTGAGGATATCTCTGCTATAGAAAAGCCATGGTCACATAGGAAGCCAACTGTTTTTCCTATTTTCCTATTAACGAACAGACTGCGTGGGTCATCATCTCTCATTTTCTTGATATGGTAGTGTAACGATGTGGTCAGTTGCGGCCGAGCCCATGGGAATGGAAGCGCAAAGGCATAGGATCTCAAACCCATTTTCATGTAGGGGTTTCCTTCAAATTCGATCAACCAGGGGTTATTTATCAGGCGATGCAGTAGAGGGGGAGCCATGGGTGCTCACATCGTGGCAGCATCAGTCAAAAAATTGACTCAGAGATCCAATTGACCTCATGTTACATCTACGTTTGAGTTTCATTTAACAATATCGACTAGGGACAATTCAAGTTCTAATTCCATAGAGGAGGACTCAATTAAATGGGAAATGGTGGCCATTGAACTCTACTCCAGCTGGGAACAATGTCATTGGGATCGCATGTTGCGGTGATACCCCTAGGACGAATTGAAAGTCGTCGATTCACTTTGGTCTACTTCATCCATCCACATAATGTATAGGGGGTTTGAATGGGCCACATCAATGGAAAATAAAAAATTTCATCTTCACGTGGAAGGTGAATCCACAATTTTTGGTGATCTATTACTTCAATTTTACATGGGGTGGAGTCCCCTCTTCTCTTATAAAACCACAAATTCATCGTTTAGGGTGAGATCCAACCAAGAAACAAACATAAAGGAGATAAAATGGCACATATCTAGAGTAGTTGGTCCATGTTTTCATTAAGACCATTTCTTGTAAATCAAATGTGGTACGGGTTCAGATATGGGATCTAGTGACAGATCTGAGGAAGAGTATCCAAAATTGTTTAGGTATTCCTGCTTCTTTACAAATTTTGATTTATTCATGGAAAGTGATGTAGGATCAGGTCCATTTGGAAGACTACAACATTCAAAGAAATTACACAATCATACTGACCTTAATATTTCAAGATGGTGCCCCAGGAGTGAGTTGCCCACCTAGTTCATCTTCATTCCGAAAGGGGCCGACCTTATTCAAGGAAGCACTAAGAGGGATTGTTGTCCCATAGGACAAAAATAAACAGAAATTTAAAATCGCCTTGGTTGTACATCATTGACAAGATCGAAAAATCCCTAGATTTGTCTATATAAATACCAAAGTAAATGGTCTTTTCACTATTTCACAAGAAAATAAAATCATAGGTAGACTTAATGGTACTGGCCCAAATTTTAAGAACTAAATGAATAGATCGACCTCAACTGGACCAGAGACTGTGACATTTATTTATGTACAAAATGTTTCTTTGTGGCTCGGTTTGATAAACATAAAGGTTTTGATCATGTCATAAATGAAGGACCATGGTATTGGGGAAAGGAGGGTCTCTTTGTAACCCCGTGGTTTCCAGGTTTTGATGCTAACACAATTGTTTTAACAAAATTTCTTGTATGGATAAGGCCACAAAACCTTCCACTTCCGTATTGGCACCATCAGGCTCTAGAAGGAACTTGGAACACTTCGGGAAAGTTCCTAAAGACGGACCGCGAAATAATGGACAAAGGCATCTTCACATTTGCACACATATGTGTGGAGATGTATTTAAGAAAAGTATTTCCTGATCATATTCATCTGAGGCATCAATATTTCAGGTGGACACAATGGCTATATTTTGAAAATACCTATTTTAGATGCAGAATCTGCCATCAAACAAGGCACTTGCAGAACACGTGTAATGAAGCAAAGAAAAGGTTGAACAAAAGTTAGCCAAAGCAAAGAGGATGGAAATTCCCAGATCCTTTATCTTCAGATGACAAAGATGAAGAAATGGATGAGACTCAAAATCATCCAAAGGCACAAAATAATCAAGGTTCTCAAAAGGAGGGAGAAAAGGGCCAAAAGGACCAGAATATACAAGCATAGGTTCCTAACAATTGAGCAGTTATCTCGACCAGTGAGACCCATCATGACGAAAAGAGAAACAATTGAGGGCTAGGTGTAACTAAGCGAGCTCATGTCTCTGAGAGCCCAGATTCAGATAAAGAAATCCAAAAAATTTCAATAAATAATGAGTTGGAAATTGTCTTGGCTCCTCCATTTCTTAGGGTTTGACAAAATGCCCAAATGAAAAAAAAATCAAATAAGAGAATGCGAGTTTATCTTGGCATTTGTAATTTGTTTTTTTATTATTTTTGGGTAGTTTGGGTACTTTGAGCACTTAAAGCACATTTTGTGGTCCCTTGGGGCAATAATTGAATGCAGTTTGTGGATCTACTACATTCTAACTTTTTATTTTCTTTAGTAGAAAGTTGTTGATTTTTCCTTGGGAAAAAAAAATAAAAATCTTAAAACTAACTCATCATGTGAACATACATACAAATCATCCGCTTGTGATATATGTCTGTGTGTGTGTGTGTGTGTTTTATCTCCTTTTACACTTTAAAATGAAGAAAAATAAAACACACTTCCTTTTAAGCTGAAGGAGTTGGGTTAAGGAAGTAAAGGCATATATATATATATATATATATATATATATATATATATATATATATATATATTTCTTTCCATGGCTAGTTCAAATCTTGGTAGACATTATCTATTTGGTAAAAATTGAAAAAAAATCCTATAAACAAGTTCTACTCCGCAATCCATTAAAGAAACAATAATTTATGCAGTTTCTCTTTTATACTATAAATTGATTCTAAAATGTATTTATTTATACTATAAATTGATTCTAAAATGTATTTATTTATACTTTTAATTGACTGTAAAATGAAGACCTTAATTCTTTTTTAATAATTTTTTTTAAATGAGTTAATAGATAATTTTAAATTACCTTTAAATTATTGGAAAATGAGAAATTTGATGTTTTTTGTTGGGAAATTTTTTATTACAAAATTTTAGAAAATTTTCAGCCTAATAAATTTATATAAAAAAACCAAGAACTCTAAATTATATATATATATATATAATGGTCATCACCATAGTCGACGCGTAAATCTATCCTCCCCATTTAATCGAAATGACCCAAAACCATTAATAAAACTCTAAATCATATGGTTATCTATGACGTTTTCTAACTATTAATTTTTTTGCTTTTTCTAATAGTAACTTATGCAGCTGATCAAATAACTCTAACATTAAAAAAAAAAATAGTACTTACATGAAACTAAGGTTTAGAAAAGGAAGGCATTCAATAAGATTAAATTAAGAAATCAGGGCTGAAAGAGGAAACCATCTCCGTACCAAAATCATCATCTCATTCTTCATGACCTCATCTATAAGTTTAAGAAAAAGGCATTCGATCAAGGTTAAATTCAGAAAACAATGTGGATGAAAGAGGAGGTCATCTACATACAGAAATCATCTTCCCATGATCACTTAAAAGGTACGCTAAAGGAGATTTTGGAAAAAAGATTTATTCTGTGTGTTAGGGTACGATTAGGTTATTTAATTTAATGAGATATAAATGCTACGCAAAGATATTTATGAAATATGAAATGATTTGTAATATATATATAGTAGTTGTTTACAAAGGCAATAGAATAGCGACAATTTTTTGTCAGTTTTTTGTCAGAATTTAGTAAAACAAATTTCAAAAAGTTTCATGGTGGAAATGGATTCAACACCATCAAAAACATTTTGGGCACCCAAAATACTAAAGTTTAACTACTATAACATAGATTTAAAAAAATCTTTGCCAGAATTTTTCATAATATTACTGGAATTCTTTTCATAATAAAATTAATTTTCTTTAGATTTTATATTAGTTAGTTAGTAATTGTGTTTTTGTATTGGCTAAATAATTGAAACACAAAAACAAAAGGACATGTACATCTACACACTATTCACACAATTGGTCATAATATTTATCTTGGGAAACCCAATAAAAGAAAAATAACAGCTGAAACTTGAGACATATGTTCCTCTCTCCTTTCTTGATTTATAAAAAATTGCATATAAATGAATAAGAAGTCACTATAGAGTTATATTTCGACATTGTGGCCTAAAATAAGTCCCACATCATTTCGAATTTAGGCCCCCATGTTAGAAGATAAATCTATAGTGACTTCTCATTCATTTAAATTTAATTTTTTACAAATCAAGTGGGGAGAGACAAGCATTTGCCTCACCTTTAGCTATTTGTTTTCATTTATTGGGTGTCCAAGAGTAAATATTGTGTTCATTTATGTGAAAGGTGTGTATATGTGCATGTCATTTCCTTTTTTTGTCGCAATTCTTTTGTAAATTCAATAAAAAATAGTATGTAATTAATCTCGAATATAAGGAAAATTAATTGTCATTTTTATTGAAATATTAGAATATTAATAATAAGTATGTTGCTAGGAACCATTGAAATGAAATATATTTAAAATTGTATACATTAAATTAAAAAAACAAATAGACATTTTAATAAATGTAAAATTTCATGCACTTAAAATATAACTATTAAATGTTTTTCTTGCTAAAAAAAATAAAAATGTTAAAGAATGGAACCACTTCTCGGAATGTCTCACTAGCCATTTAGGATTATGATACACTCAACTAGTGGTAAGTTTTTGCACCTTCTAAAATATCCTTCAAAATTCCACATGCGACCAACCCCCCATAATTGAATATGAGTGAAAAGGTACTTCAACTTGTGAGAAACCTTACTCTTTCATTTGAAATGTACCGAAGTGTAGAATAACATATAAAGTATGTGGCTATAAGGTACTAATTGTGCAAGAACAAAAAAGTTCATTTGATGCTTTAAAAGGGCTTGTAACACCTGCCACTAAAATGGGCCTTACAAGTATAGTGGTAAGCCAATACCACTATTTGTTTTCACCCATAAAATATCAAAATAGATCACAAATTATATAATATTTTTATTTAAATAAAAAACAACATCTTTAAAATTCTAAAAAGTGAATATAAATGAAATGGTTTATCCTTGTTGGATGTTTATTCATTCACACAATCAAGAAAAACATAAAATGAGAAGCTGAATCACACATACGAACACAAGTTTTTTTACGGTGTAAAGCCTTAACAATGTGTCAGGAAAACCTCCACAGGGAAAGGAATTGGAAATATTATTAATAAAAAATGATTTTCCATGATTACAAGTCTCTCAGAAAATCCCAATTAATATGGGATAGTTCATTACATAATTTCTTCTCGTTATAAAATTGACTAAATAGTAAGAATTACATTTATCCACAATAACATTATTTACATACTTGTTGTCATTTTTCAGCCATCTCCACCTTGACAAAAATTTTCATAATCCCTTTCCCATGCCCATTCATCGTCTCTTCTGCAAGCCAAGAGAAACCAAACACCATCATAGTTTGTCTATAATACTTGGCTTCGTGAATATGTCTACATTATTCTCTTGTGTGTGGACCTTCTTGAGAGCTACTTTGTCATTATCAATCACACGTCTCATAAAGTGATACCTTAGATCAATGTGATTGGTTTGGTTGTGATAAGATGGATTTGTAGCGAAATGAATAACCACAGATTGTCACAGAAAAAATTAACTTTCTCATGCATCTTTCCAATCTCATTATGTAAACCTTTTAGCCATATTTCCTCTTTATACGCATATGAAGCAGTTATATACTCTACTTCAGTAGTGGACAAAGAAATTTTGTGTTGAAGCTTTGACATCCAGCTAATTGCTCCACTTGCAAGAGTAAAGACATAATCTGTAGTATATCTTATTTTTTCCTAATCACCTTCATAATAAACATCCACATATCCACGAAATGATCCTTTACTACTATTAAAGATGATGCAATGGCTAATTGTGCCTCTCAAATATCGAAGCACCCATTTCACTACTCGTCAATGTTCTTCTCCTGGATTCGTGATTCGGATCTATGAAGAAACAAAATAAAATATAGAAATAAACATAAATGCAGAGATCCAAAAGAAAATATATTTCATTTCATTAATATCAAATAACTGAAATATTTTTCCAGACAAAATGGATATAAACTAGCTTTGGCAATGGTAGCTTATCTCGAAGTAGAGATGTGGTGGCTACATTTCTTTGAACTATATTAAAATGAGGCTTAAGGGCCCTTTTATTATTGAAAAACATGGAAAAACAATAAAAATAAAAAAAACTAACCCCAAGAGATGGAACACCAAGAGTTTGTGGGCTCTATTGGGCAACCAAAACCGTGAGGTCGTAACTTGGTCATATTAACTCAGTTTGGCACATACGATATATCATCACAATGATATCTTCGATTACTATAGGATTTACAAAAGGCCCTTTCCTATGGCTATGGGATTGATGGGGACCTCAAAAAATTCTGTTTAGGTGGCCAAAATTGCTCTAGAAGTTTAGGACCTGAAAAAATGCTTTGGAAGTTTAGGACACGAAAAACTGCTAAAAGTAGTAAATGTTGCTATAAATAAGGAAAATCATGAAAAAAATTGGAGGTCTACGTGAAAGAGATGGGTGGCCACCAATATGCACATGGATCATTCCTGCCCCCTTAGGAAGCAATGGTAGCCATTGCGTGTAGATCCTCCACTAGCTGAGGAAATTTCTGTTGGATCTTGTCCCTCATGAACCACATGCCTTGGTGAAGGAGTTGGCCTACTTTGACAACTAAATATAGTTGGATTATCTGATGGTGCATTTTCATGAGCTGTGTGTCCATGATCCGATTATTTGTGTCTTTTTCCATGTAGTTTCAGTATAACTCTTTTGGTGCGAATTATTTTACAATGTGCGATATGTATTGCAATGGAGGAAAGTAGTGTCAAAGTTGGTCCACAATGAACAACAGGTGCAGACCAAGGAATGGTGGAATACTGAGCTTGAAGGAATTTTCCTCTACATCCTTGGTGATCGTATATGGCCAATATCAGAGTGGGAAAATCTTGTGGTGGGGCCCATCGAGACGATCCTTTTGCAAATGTAGCCAAACTTTATCACTCACCTGGAACTTGTGTGGCACCCAATTTTGATCATGTCACTTGTTGTACTTAACATTGGATTTTTCCACTACCTCATGGACCTGTTCACATATGTGTTGAATGCAGTCATTGCAGTTGTTCACATTTTCCACTTCGGACTGCACATGAACCGAATCTTCCTCAATAGTTGCAAATGGTATGACCACATCAATGGGAGATAGTGGCTGGAATCGCAAGCCCACCAGAAAGGGTTTGTGGCTAGTTCAGTTGTGGAGAGCCTGGTTATATACTTGTTGGACATAGGGGAGGCTTTCATCCCATCTGTGCGGATGCTTCAAGTTGTACATGCGCATAATGTGTACGATCATCCTGTTGACGACCTTTATTTCTTGAGGGCCTCCATGAGAAATGTTTTGATAGGATCTCATGTTGTCTCATCTTTCTTCTCCTCCACCATGGGAGTCCATCAAGGTTTCTGAGGTTGATATTGAAAAGTTTCAACCAGATAAAATACTAACTCCTTATACCTTGATCTCGTTGGGGACATGCAAAGAAAGATCGAGAAAGAGAAAACTACTTTGATACCACTAATATGAATTTATGCATAAACGAAATAAAATACATAAATAAACATAAATTCAGAGATGAAATAGAAAATATAGTTCATTTCATTAATATCAAATAACTGAAATAATCTTATAGAAAGAATGGAAATAAACTAGATCTCGTGATGGTAGCTTATATCTAAGAGGAGATATGGCAGCTACGTGCCTCTAAATTGTGTTGCAATGAGGATCAAGGGATTTTTTATTATTCAACAACATGGAAAAAACATAAACAACCAAAACCCTAATCCTAGGAGATGGAATACCGAGCATTTGTGGGCCCTGTTGAGGTTACTTGGGCGACCAACTTCCCGTGGTCATAACTTGGTCATATTATCTCCGTTTTGCGCATACGATATACCATTTGAAATGTCTCTCCAGGTACTAAAATATTTTCCATAGGATGTTGTTTATAGATACAGTTGTGTTTCAAAACTAAAAAAAATGCTGTTTAGGGGGTCAAAACTACTCTGGAATTTTAGGACTCGAAAACATGCTAGAAATAGTAAATGGTACTATAAACAAGGAAACTGATGAAACCGACTAGATTTCTAGGTGGAATAGGTGGGTTTCCACCAATATCCACCTAGATTAATTTTCCATGAACCTTCTAGCAACTCTAACTGCATGTGAAATGTCAGGTCTTGTAGATGCCATCTCATACATTAAGTTGCCTACTGCATTTGCATATGGTACACGAGACATGCATCAATAATATATTTAATTATATTTTTTTTTTTTTTTTTTCTCTTTATAATATAAAAAAATTTATAACACTAACCATCCTTGCCTTATACCATTTGATAATTACTTAAAAATTTAGTTTTAATGTAAAGACCCATTTACATCTAACAACACTTCTCCCTTCAGGAAGTTTTAGAAGATCCCAGGTTTTGTTCTTGCTAAGGAGTGCATCTCTTCTTCCATAACATTTTTCCATTTTTCACTATCTACATCATCCATCGCTTCCTGATAGAAAAAAGGTTGCACATATTCAACACACAATGCAATAGATGAAGAAAATTATTCATATGCTTTAGGTGTTCTTCTTTCCTTGTAGGCTTTATTAGAATGACTGGTCATTGAACTGGTTCTGGGACTTCTACAGTCTCCTTTGCTTCTTATTCTTCACGTTTTTCTTCAAAACTCTCTCCTTCCTTTCGAATTTATGGAAAATTTTTAGCCTCCAATTTATTTTTCTAATTCAGTGATACCTATTCTTTTTCAAATTTTACAACATCTGATTTTAGAAGAGAATATTAATCAAATCTTACATCTCTATTAATAACTAGGTTGCGTGAAGAAGGATCCCACAACATGTGTCCTTTCGCTACATAATCATACCCAACAAAGACATAATTTTTTTCTTTTGGATCTAACATTGAATATTGATTCTTTGGAATAATATCATAGGCATCACAGCCATAGATCCTTAAATGTGAATAATCATAAGACTGACCCGACCAAACTTCTTTAGGAATTTTACAAGTAGAAATTGAAGGTGATCTGTTTACTAAATAATAAGCAACAGATATTTCTTCTGCCCACATAAGAGGTACATTTCTATTTGAGTTATTTTCGTTTGATTATTATTATTACATTATACCTCTATGTCTATTTTTTTCTATATTTTTATGTACTCTATGATATGTACGATTGTACAGAGGAAGGTATATGAAAATGTGTGTAGATAGATGAAACAATGGGGAATAATTTTTATGTTTTCTCATCCTCACAACTATCTTTCATAGAAAAAATACACTTACTTAATATTGCATAAAATTAAAAATAAAAGAACCACCATTCCACTCTTGAAAAGTAATAGAAAATGTAAAGTTTTCAATAGCCTAGAAAATTTGTCATTCAGAAACAAGATACAACCTTAATGTCTCTTGAATAGTTCTCCATGAGTACTTCCTCGTTTGGAAAACTAAAAAAAATCTTGCCACTCTAGAACTTGCCCCATATCCTTCAAATATGCGATATCCAATTTCTTTGAATATATCAAACAAAATGTGCAACTCATTAAAGTTAAGAAATTTCGTGTTCTCACATATTCTTCTATAATCCCTATCTAGGTGCAGAGGTGCTTTACCACACTTCCTTATATCTATATAATCCTTCATTCCAAAAATTTTAATGTATCTATGCACTTGTTTTCCCATGCAACTAAATTTATAAAACTTTAAACTTGGAAACAAAATTTAAATTAAACATAAGTGAAGAGCACTAACAATAGTTATGAGAGTGTCAATGTCATATTTCGTATTATGCTCAAATATTTGGGTTTTTTGATACGTTCAATGTGATAGCCTACTAATTGAGGTAATGTATGCAGAGAAATAGAATATTTTGAAAGAGAGTTTGTTTTACTTTATTTGTGCAACTCGTTGAAGGAATTGGTTTTTTATGTCGATCAAATAAGTATCAAGCTCAAGCATAACAATGTTAGAACACTCATTAATGATATATACATTCAAAAAATCAGCCATTTTTATCCATGCATTGCCTCCACAGAGTACAATAGCTTTATGTGCATGATGAAGGAAGAAAGAATAAATATATATAGTCCTTTCCCCTTAAAAAACTCCCCCACACCCAACTTTTGGGGACACCTTTTCTATCACACTTCCACCATAGCCTTTCTCCCTCCTCTACAAATTAATTACCAATACTAATTTAGCATTGAGTATCGTAAAATGAAATATGGAGTTTCTCACAACACTTTGAAAAATAAAACCCATAGTTTAATGTATAATGATATATTATTTTCAACCTTGGAAAACTATTTATCATATCATAAGTCCCTACTTTTTTTAGAAATTGGTAAAATTTATTACTAAATAAATTTGATTTGGTGAATAAGTTAATGTTAAATTTTCTTTGGTCATATTCAATGTTTTATTGTTCGAAGTTTTCCTTGTGTGGACAATGAAAGCACCACACAATGAAACACACTCCTACAATTATGGTTCTCATTTTGTATCACAATCTTATGATCGCAAAAACAATGTGTATTCTTCACGTGCCCTTTGAAAAGTTAAATACTCAATTATAAAAAAAAAGGAAATTTTTTTTTAATAATTTCTTACAATGATCTTTGTAGTTTTTAGTTTACATGACAAAACCATAGCTACAAATGTTACATAAATATTTCATTTAAATAGGCTAGTTTTGTGATATGTGGATGAAGGAGAAAGGATGTGGGGTAAGTGAAGTGCAACATATAGGATGTGTGGAGAAATTGGGTAAGAAATATGCAGAAATAGCTTTGAAATAATAATTTAATATGATATATGGAAAAATTAACACAAGTAGAACATATAAAATTAAAGACAATGATAACATTGTTAAGAGGTGGATTTTTTTTCGATTTATTCTCATTTAATTATTATTACATTATAAAACTATCTTTTTTTGTGCTATATTTTTTATGTCCTATGTGATATGTAATGTTGTAGAGAGGAAAGTATAATTAAATATTTAGAGACATAAGAAACATTGTGGAACAAGGTTGATGTTCCCTACCTGCACAATTCTTCTTTTGCAAAAAAAAAAACACTTCACCTAATATTGCATTAAATTTTAAATAAAATCACAATAGGGTAAACCCACAAAGGTGTGTTACAATTTTGTGAGAATCGGGGGTAGAAAACTCGTTCTCCCAACAATTCGGCGAAACTATTGAAATTAGTTTGGCCAAACTCATTCTGCCATTTACATTGACGACGTACTGATGGCGTGGGCAAACAGATCTTTACCCGGAGATGGGAAAACCAAGAACATAAGTTTCGCTGAACTCTTAAAATAATCTAGCTGAACTTTAGTTTATAAATACACTAGCCCGGACATGTGAATGGGTTTTGGGCTTATTAGCATCTGCTGCGTTTGTGTTTCGGGCTTATTAACGTCTTCTTCATTTGTGTTTTAGACTTATTAGCTTCTATTGCATCTGTTGTGTTTTTTTTTGCTGTGTTTTGTGTGTTTGCAGAGTCTTGGCATTGTGCAGGGGAGAGGAGGTAATTTTCTATTGTTCTTTTCCTGTGTCAATTAATTTTATTGTTGTTTTAATTTTTTTCTTGAGTTTTAAATTTTTTCTTCCATTTAAATTTTATTTTTGTTTTTATGTTTGCAGGTAATTGTCCTCCACAACTTCCTCATTGATTGCAGCCTCGTTGATCTCCGAATTGTAGCCTCGTTTCTGAATTGCGGCCTTGTCTCTGAATTGCAACTTGTCTTCTCATTGCAGCTTCATCTCAGAATTTCCAGGTTGATACAACACCCTGCTATAAAGTTTGAATAATATTGAATGAAATAGATTTTAATTTTCAACTAATTATCACTTTACGGTTTTCAAAGATGTGGATTTTATGAAATAATAAATAAGAAATAAGAAATCGAGAGAAATGTAGACATTTATGTCTTTTTTTTATATTTCTAATGGGTTATAGGCTAGAGTGTCTATGAAGTCATTTATATCTTGTATTGCACCTACCTAGCGTATGGTATCCATTAATCCTTTCCCGCTCCATGTGCTTCGTACTTTTAATATTAATTCTCTTTGTTTTGAATAGATTATGACTATGGGGATTGAACTTGATTCTTAATATAAACTCCATCTTCCATATATTTCAAGTATGATTATTATATTTTATTTAGAATTGCGGAATATTGAGTCACTATTATTTTGAAATTGATGTCTTTTTACTTGAACTGGCATTAATTCGGAGCCAAATCCTAAAAGGAAGAAATTGAAAGAATAAAACTATATTTTCCGAAGGGAAAATCAAATTTTAAATTTTAAATTTTATTTTTAACTTCTTGTCATGGTATAAAATATAGCTAAAATGCCCCACATTTAGATGGCTTTTTCTATGGGACTTTTTCTCCATCATTTTTTTTTCTCTTGGAATTCAACCCTGCAATTTAAGCACAACAATATTGCAATTTATTCCATTCCAAGGAATGACTATGAGAATTTTTGGTCCTGCAAGTTAACCAAGAATATCCAAATTGAAATATCTCGAATTGCATGTTTTTATTGGACAGATTATGAGGATGGAATCTAATCCGCCTTTCACTTGGGTGTCGATGGAGCATCCCTTAAGAAGAAGAAATCCAGGGATCTAAGTTTCCTTTGGCTTTCCTTATGTCTTTCCTAATTCCCTTTTGTTCTCTGTCTTTTTACTTGTCTCTGTTTGTTTTTTGTCAAACTGGAAAAGATACTGGGTTTATATGCCAATGGGGAAACCGCTACAGGATATGGAGAAATCTGATTTTATGATAGCTCTTAAAATTAAAAGGATCCTAGGTGAGCTAATACTTACCTCGCTACATCCTTTGATGTTCTTGGCTTTTTTTGTTCAGTTTTATTTGGGTGACACATCAACATCATTATGAGATGTGCTTTATAAATCCCGATGAAGTTGATGTTGTACATGATGAACCCACATAGGAGAATGACATCAATGATTTTGATAACATTGATTTTGATAACATCATGGAGGCTGCAATAATAGTGTTTATCCAAGCTAACAAACATATACACTCTTCCATGTGATATCTTCCATGACCTAAAGACACTCTTTGGTTTCGTTTCCTTCATGCCATGTTATGTTCTTTTCACTTGGTATGTGTGGAACTATATGAAGGAGAGTATCAAATTACTCGAGAAGCCTTTGAAGCATTCTTTAAAGGATGGGTTTTTGTCCAAGACATGTTTTGGTATATTCCTTCATAGGTAGATTGAAAAAAGTCCCTTTGGAGCATAGCCCAAAATTCCCATTTACCTATGAAAAAAATACTTGTAGATCATTGGAACTCTATTTTGTTAATATTGGATAGATTTTGGCAAGGATAAGGCATTTTATCTAGAATGTAGATGACACCCCTTTAGAGACTACTTTCATGTTTCTAATATTTTGGACCCTTGTGTACCTATTTATTCTGGTTTCCAATGGTAGATTTCTAATAAAGGGATAGATTGTAATGATAAAAACATTAATATACAACCATTAAATGCCTCATAATGTGCTATAGGAATATGTTTGGATGCTTTTATAGCTAAAAATAAAATAAAATTATGATAATCTCAGATTAAAATTTTGATCCACAATTTATAGGAAATATTTCGTATAGTCTTAAATTGGCAGACAACTAAATTAAAGTTTCCAAAAGGGAATCCATATAATTGAATAAACAAACCTTGACTACACAACCTCCAACCAAACCCAACTTGTGTGATCAACAAAAAAATGATAAACAATTATAGGTCAAATGAGTAGGACTCAATAGTTATAAATGAATACATAACTCAATGGCCTGATGCTGGATGTGTCCCACATCCATACCAAGTCTCACTAACAGACTATCTTACCATTTTCATTTTTTTCCTTACTCACTTAAGTTTTCTCTATTTCAAAATGACATGATTGTCTTCAAATAAAAAAAACTTCATAATTGATTCAAAATGTCTAGCCCTTTGATAATTCCAAGTAAAACCAACAAACAACTCAACATCTTGAAAACCAAGCCATTCAAAAAATCAATTATTTCAGTACAGTGAAATATACAAGGAAAGGAAGATAATAGAATTTCAATTATGGAAGATAAAGATGTCATAATAGAACTCTGGTATATAAGCACAGTCTTCACTTCCATTGTTTTGTAGGTAAAGTTCTATCTTCACATTAAAGCATTGTATAACGTTACTCTACAGAACATCATCTATTTTTTACTGAAGCATATTTTTTTAAAGACAAATAAGAAACAAAGGCTACTATTTGAATCACATAGGAAATTCAAAGAACCTCAAAAACAAACATTGAAACACTTATTTATTCCTTCATAACCAGGTATGTTTCATAAAAAAATTATATAATATGTTTATTTTCTTTCCTCTATAGTGTTTTTCCAGGTTATCCATTTTGTTAGAAATCACAAGTGGGTTGCAGAAGTAGATAACAAATCCAAATAAAGAGAGTTGGAGTTTAGAAACACCCTTGTACATGTCATTTCTCCCACAAACTCATAAAGGTGTGAATTTTGACATAACTTCATCCACCATTACCACTAGTTGTTTTAGTAAGTGCCTAAAATAATTTTTCAAACCATATACATGTCATTTATCCCACAAACTCATCAAGGTGTGACTTTTGACATAACTTCATCAACAACTACCACTATTTTTTTTTTAGTAAGTTCAAAAAATATTTTTACAAATCATGCACATGTCATTTCTCCCACAAACTCATCAAGGTGTGAATTTTGAAATAACTTAATCAACCACTACCAACTTCTGACATAACTTCATCAAGAACTACCACTAGTTCTTTTAGTAAGTGCATAAAATAATTATGCAAACCATGTACGTGATATTTCTTCCACAAACTCATCAAGGTGTGACTTTTTACATAACTTAATCAACCACTACCACTAGTTTTTTAAGTAAGTGCAAACCACTCTCACTTTAAGGAAAACAGTGTACATGTGTCATTTCTCCCATAAATTTTTAGGCAAACTTTAAGGCATGTGTCATTTTTATGTCATTTCTCTATCATTTCTATGTCATTTCTCCCATAAACTATAAGGAAATTTCATTTCTCCCATATATACTCTAATACAAACTTTAAGGCAAACCATGTACATGTTATTTCTCTCCTAGACTCTAGGCAAGGAAAAATTTAAGGTGTAGGTCAATTCTACATCCGATTTCTCCCATAATCTTTAAGGAAAAATTTAAGTCAAACCATGCACATTCCATTTCTCCCAAAAACTAAAGGCTTTCTCCCATTAATTAAAGGACAACCTTAAGGCCTAAAAATTTAACCTAATCTGGCTGAACTTCCATAGGATTTTAGTCTGTCTATTGATTGTTAACTTCTACAAGTTCTAAAGGGAGAGTCTGTAAAGGGCCGGGTAGCCTCTGGATATCATCTTTTCTGAAAGGTGACATATCGAGTAAATTCCCCTACAATCAATCTTTGGAATAGATCTAAACAGAAGTTCTTCATTTTAATATCCATAAACCACAACCACTTTAAGGAAAATCGTGTACATGTTTCATTTCTCCCATACATTTGTCATTTCTCCCATAAACTCTTAAGGCACAATTTAAATCATGTGTCATTGGATTTTTCCCATCAACTTTAAAGCATGTGTCATTTCTCAAGGATTTCTCCCTTTAATTCAAGGCAAAATTTAAGGCCTAAAAACTAAAAGTAGCTGAACTTCCATAGTATAGGATCCCCCAAACTCAAGTGGACTAAAATGTTAAATGTTAAAAGTGGAGTATTTTATGATGTAATGGATCTTAATAATCTAGATTGACATGGCTGTATTTTATTAATGTACCTAAATTTGCACCTTCCATGTTGCTTTATTCTTGTAAAATGTTAAAAGCGGAGTGTTTTATTATGTAATGGATTTTATTAATGTACCTAAATTGACACCTTCCATGTTTCTTTATTCTTGTACAATGTTAAAACTGGAGTGTTTTATGATGTAAAGGATATAAATAATTTAGATTGTGTTTTATGATGTAATGGATATAAATAATCTATATTGACATGGCTACAATGATATGATGATAGTGTAGGTTGATGTTGAAGTTTTAAAATTCTTGTGTATATCTAGGATGAATGATAGTACAACCAAAAAATACATTATTATAAATTATCAAACAATTTGATAACTGCTAAATCATACTTCTTATTAAGGACATAACTAATTTGTAAATTGAATTTTTTTTCTTAATGTTCTTAGCCTATCTATAGATGTGAAAATAACGGTTTCTAGATGTGATTTCTCCCATAAATTTCATGGAAAAATACATTCTAAGGAAAACTAAATTCTAATCCAAACCTTGTACATGTCATTTCTCCCAAAAACTATAAGACACTGTAATTTCTCCCATATACTATAATGCAAACATTAAGGCAAAATTTGTACATGTCATTTCTATATTAAACTCTAGGCAAGGCAAAATTTAAGCCATGTCATTTAGAGATCTGATTTCTCCCATAAACTTAAGGAAAACCATGGACATGCCATTTTACTCACAAACTAAAGGCTTTTTCCCATTAATTCAAGGCAAACTTTAAGGCCTAAAAACTTAAAGTGGCTGAACTTCCATAGGATTTTGAACTTCAATAGGATTTTAGTATGTCTGTTGAGTGTTAACTTCTACAAGTTCTAAAGGCAGAGTCTGTAAAGGGCCAGGTAGCCTCTATATATCATCTTTTATGAAAGGTGACATATCCAGTAAATGCCCCTACAGTCAATCTCTGGAGCAAATATAAGTAGAATTTCTTCATATTAATATCCATAAACCACAACCACTTTAAGGAAAACTATGTACATGTGTCGCTTCTCCCATACATGTGTCATTTCTCCCATAAATTCTTAGGCAAAGTTTTTAAAGCATTTTTTATTGGCTTTCTTCGATTAATTTTAAAGCATGTGTCATTTCTCAAGGCTTTCTCCCATTAATTCAAGGAAAACTTTGAGGCCTACAAAGTGAACCTAAAGTAGCTGAAATTATATAAGATAGGATCCCCCAAACACAGGGCTTCCTCCCTTTAATTAAAGGAAAATTTTAAGGTCTAAAAACTAAACCTAAAGTAGTTGAACTTCGACAGGATAGGATCCTCCAAACTCAAGGCTTTCCCCAATTAATTCAAGGCAAACATTAAGGCATAAAAACTGAAAATAAAGTGGCTGAACTTCCATAGGATTTTATTTTTTTGTTGAGTCTTAACTTCTAGAAGTTTTAAACACTACAAGGAAAAGACCCTCTAGAGGAGGTTATAAAGGAGGTTTTTAGTGTTATAAAATTGAACAAAATTGTCAAAAAACATATGCTACAACATTCCTTTATGGTTACAGAGGTTTTGGCGGAGCTTTGAACAAAAATTCAACACAGCTAAAAAAAAATGGGCGGCCGGAGGTAATTACGGATGTTTTTTTCATCGGTGCGCTAATCAGGATTTAATGCGTCAGTTCGTACTTGTAGCCGGAGCCCCGGGGTGGTCGAAGGAGAATGAACTAGGCCATTAAGATATTAAACAACATTGGGCTTAGTTTTGGTGATACAACACACAGGGCTGTTGTAATTGGTCTTGGGATTTGAGCAATGCCCATAGGTCGTATCATCTCTCCGGTGTGTAGACTTATAGAAACGCATTGGTGCACAGTATCACACAAATGCATTGATATTTATAATTGGTATCAATGTTCATGCGACGCCCATATGTCATAAAAATGCACCTGTTCGTATAGACACATAAATTCCCTGGTGCATAGTATCACAAAAATGCATCGCGATTTATAATTGGTATTAGTATTCGTGCAGTGCCTATAGGTCGTACAAATGCACTGGTGCATATAGACAGAAAAACGCCCTGCTGCATAGTATCAGACAAACTCACTGAAATTTGTAATTGGTATTGGTATTTGTGCAGTGCCCATAGGTCGTAAAACGACACTGGTGCATATATTGACATAAACACACCAGAGCATTGTACCGCAAAAAAGCCTTGATATTTTTAACTGGTTTTGGTATTTGTGTGGTGCCCATAGGTTGTAAAAACGCACTAGTGCACTTAAGAATACAAGCACACCGGTATAAGAATACACGCATCGGTTTTGATTTTGTATTTTTTAGAAGCATCGACCTGTGATAGTGCAATTATTGTGATTGTTTTAAATTCATTATTCATCAAAAGTAAACACATCTTATAACAATATTCATATTAATTCAATTTTTATTAATGCATTTGAATGTCATGTTTGGATTAATTTGTTATATCATATCATAATTATTGTGGTTTTTTAAATTCATTATTCATCAAAAGTCAACACATATATATCTTATAACAATATTCATATGAATTAAATTTTTATTAGTGCATTTTAGAACGACAATGGAGAACGCAATAGCGACAATAGAGAACACAATAGAATAAATTAAAACATTTTTTATTATATATACATATGAATAAGACATTATTTTTCATACAAATCGAGGCAGTTATTGGTATCCCTTTATCTTTCAATTGGGACACTATGTCCATTACATTAAATAAAATGTCTGATTTCAAAGACATTTTTCAAAAAATACAATGCCTTGCTTTGATATCCAAATATAGTGATCATCATTCTTCGCTTGAACTGCTGTCACTGCTAGAGCTACTTCCATGACTTGGGTTATTTTCAGGAATGTTTTTTCCACAGTGTTGATTGTTTTCTTCTTCTTCACCTTCCATCTACAAACATAAAAATAAAATATAATGAGTGTATATAGATTGGTGAGAATAATGAAAAGTGCAATATTAAATAATATATATTAATGTAAATCGAAAAGAAATTATGTACCAATGCAACAATTGACTCATAAACTATACACATTCTTTAAAAACCATGCAACATGCCATCTTTCAAGATTTGATCTGTTGGTGCAGTGCTATACTTTGTTTCCTACAAGTCTTATACCCCATCAAATATCATATATTTAATATAAAATATTTATTTTTTCTATTAATTATAGACGGAGCTAAGTAAAACAAGATCGATAGATGCTTACAAATTCCACAATTAAGTTCTGATTTGCCAACATATACTCAAAACCCATATTTAAGCCACGTTTAATCAATTCCTCTAATGGTTCTTCTTTGTATGTTAGCACCTGTTTGAAGACATTCAATGATGATTTTTGTAAAACAACTTAAAAAATACAGAAATGAAATCTAGTTAAGTTGTTATAAGGAAGTAACAATTACTCACAAAATTAGATATCAATCATTTTCTTCCTTGTCGTCCTGTGTTATGTGTTGAATGGGTTCCATTTTCTTTTATTTTCTGCAAAAAAATACTTGAAAATTAATATCTAATGCCAAGTTGTTTATTTATTGTACCTAATGACCGAAAAATTCAATGATTACATATTACATTTGAAGCACGTTGTTGTTGAGATGGCTCCTCCTGCAATGCAATTTTGTCCATTTATTTGACCATCTCCTTGTACACCTTTTTCGACATTCCTACTGGCATATTTCTGATATCACCTTGTTCATCTTTTGAGATTTTCATAATATTCCTGAAAATGTAACATGACAATAAAATATTTAATTTTTATATTGATATAATATGAAAAGTAAGTATAACAAAAGTGATATTTATAAATAATTGTAGAGAAACATCTAAAGGAATATTACTTTTTCATTCCTTATTTTTTGTTGTTTTATGTTTTTGCTATTAAAAGTATGACATTTCTCATTGACTAATTCTCCATAAACTCTTCCTGTAGTTTAGAAAAATTTTGGTTCTTGGAATCATTGGATTGGTTTTTGTATTGTAAGTGGAAAGAACGTCTATACATTCGTTCCACTAGATCCCTCAAAATTTTGTAAAAGCCTTTCCCCGTTTCGTTAACCTCTAGCACCACTCCAGATGAGCTAAGGAGAAATTCATTTTCATTTGCATGTTCTATTTTTTTTCTTTTCTTAGAACAACATTCCTTTTCTAAGTTATTGGTCCCTATAGAACATTAAAAATACCAGAATTAATAGACTGTTTCACACGTGTTAGTTAATAATTTTAATTATATTATTAATGAAAACTAAAAAAAGAAACTCATATTGGATCGATAATATTTTTTTCATTCACCTAATTCATCCTTTTGCAATTTTTCCATGAATCTTTTACACTCCTCTAGTCCTAGATCAAAAATAATCTTATCGAGCTTCATCATTTTGTGGCTCTGCATGATATACAATAAACAATAAATATTAGTTAAACTTGCATATAGTTCAAAAATAATATTTTTTGTAAAGAATTTACAAAAAAATTTACTTTTTTGCTTTTCTTGATGTGTTATCAGTATTTTTGTTACTTGATCTCTTGTCAGTCATTTCTTTATCAATATCAAACCTATACCGTATCATTCATTAATATATTTATAAATAAATTGTCAAATTTTCAAGTAAAATAAATATCTCAAGAAACCGGTGTGCCTTTCATGGTATACGCACTGACGCCGATGTGTGGGTGTCTTCCAAACACACGACACAAATAGTATAATAGACCTTATGGTGCTCTATGTAAAAAAGGAGCATCGGTGCACTACATTTCAATCATCGCACTGGTTAACCATGATAAAATAATAAAAATCGTCTAGTGTTAGTTTTTGTAGCATAAGTCGATGCCATATTTTACATATGGTGCACCGATAAAAAAAAAATATATTATTAATTTTTTATCACATTACTTATGTGGTGCGCTTGTACAATATTGAGCACGAGTGTGCTATTTTACGCAAGGTGCACCGATTAAAAAAAAAATCTGTTTTTTTGAAATTTATGCAAGGGCTTGCATGGATTGGGATCTGACTATGCTAATCGTCCTGTCAGTTGGATGTATTATGTCTATATTTAGCAATACAAACCCTATAGATATAAATTGAAAAGCCCTAATTCTGAAATCATAGAAAGAGGGATAAGAAAGGGAAGAAACAAAAAGAATGTGAGGTTTGTATTTTTTGAAAGTTTTTTTTTTCTTTTTTCGAAACAAAACATTCGCGGTACACCATAATGAAATAACGCACCAATTACATGTTTTACAAATAGCGCACTGAGAAAAAATATATTTTTGTTCAAATTTTTTATCACAGTACTTACACGGTGCGCTGGGATAATAGAGCGCACTGATGCGCTTAGGTACACAGGGCACACCGAATTTTTTTTTTTTTTTTAATTTACTCAAGGGCCGACATGGATTGGGATCAGACTATGCAGGTCATCCCATGGGTTGGATGTCTTAGGCTTATATTTAGCAATAAAATCCATATAAATATATATTGAAAGCCCTAATTCACAGAAAGAGGGAGAAGAAAGGGCAGAAACAAAAAGAATGTAGGGTTTGTTTCTAAAATGGTTTTTATTTTGCAAAACAACACATTGGCGGTGCACCATAATGAAATAGTGCACCGGTGCCATATGTTACATATGGTGCATTGATAAAAACATATTTATTTTTTATATTTTTTATCACTGTACTTTCGCGGTGCGCTGGTATAACAGAGAAAACCGATGCACTATGTTACGCAGGGCACACTGACGAAAAACAATTTATTTTTTTTAGATTAATGCAAGGGCCAACATGGATTGGGATCCAGCTATGCAAGTAGTCCCATGGGTTGCATGTGTTATGACTATACAAACTCTATAAATCTAAATTGAAAATCCCTAATTCTGAAATTATAGAAAGAGGGAGAAGAAAGGGCAGAAACAAAAAGAATCTAGGTTTTTTGTTTCTAAAAATGGATTTTTTTTATTTTGTTTCTGAAAACTGCAGAAAGGGTAAAAAAAACTGCAGAAAAAGTAAAAAAAACAATAAACTTTGATTTTTTAATTTTATTTCATAAAAAAAACTACAGAAAAAGTATAAAAAAAATAGACTTGGTTTTTTCTTTTATTGCATAAAAAGAACCACAGAAAAAAGTACAAAAAAACAATAAACTTTACTCACATCATTTGAAATTCTATGGTACAAGGTTTGAATCACCAGAGGTTTGGAATTTTGATTGTCTGAATGCTTCTGTTTGATCATATTTCCTTGATCCACAGTTATCTCGTGCTCCGTTTGCTCCAGGTATGTATCTTGCAAATCTTTGGCTGAAATTTTTTGCAAAAATAGTGAAATAATGAAAAGTGTTTAGTATTTAAAGATATGTCTTATGAAATTATATTTTCGAAAATATTTTTCCACCCATTTTTCAATTTACTGTTTTTTTTCCACTTAAATAATATAGTGTTGCGCTTTTCTTATTTTCATTTATTAGTTTACTGGTTCGTCCTTTAATCGCACCACATCGATGCATCGGGTTATAAAATGGCACCGGTGTATAATACCAAAAATGCACCGATGCAGTTATCTATACATTATGCACCGAAATTACATTTAGGATTGTGCACCAAAATTTATTATTGCTTTGCTCAAATGAAAGGAGAAAATATCATATATTATATGGAATGGAAAATGCTTCAAAATCTAGCTCGTTCCATAATATTTCTCAAAATCCATCACGAAGTTCTCCCTATACATCTAGAGACGTAATATTTACTTCATACTTGTTTTATTTTTTCACTATCTAATTGAATTTATGTTTTTTTATCCATGCAGTCAATCATGCACAACTTAATTAAATTTATAATGTATTCAAATTTTTAGGTTCATGTAGATTCAACATCGACTTTAGATGCACAAAATATTCAAACT
This sequence comes from Pinus albicaulis, assembly GCA_034641835.2. Classification (NCBI taxonomy): domain Eukaryota; kingdom Viridiplantae; phylum Streptophyta; class Pinopsida; order Pinales; family Pinaceae; genus Pinus; species Pinus albicaulis. The sequence goes on along the minus strand of CM076582.1, from coordinate 839,494,996 downwards.
GCTCCAAAACATCAGAAGTTCTTATCAGGAGCTTCATACCACAAGGCGCATTTGGTAGATGAAAATGGACAGCCGCATCACCCTACCAATTGTAAGAATATTGCATCTTCTAGCCACAAGCCCGGGACAATGATGGTAATTATAATTTTAATTGTTTAGTATATATATTGATTAATATCTAATTATTTCAACGTCAAACCAATTTATAATAATGCAATATTGTCAACGTGGTTACTAATTGATATCATATATTTTATACTAATCATGTGAATTTTTTTTTTTAATTATTAGGATTCTAGTGATGATGAATGACCTACCTACCATCTTTCATTGCACCCCACGAAAATGTCAAATCGAGAGAAGACTGAATTAAGAGAAAAAATTGAAGAGGAACGATATGAAGAATGGTTGAATCAACCACTGACTCAATTCCCGCTACCTCCAGATTCACCAATTAGGAATGACTACAACAGTAGTAGTTCTTCATAAGATAGCAATGGAGGCAATCAAATAGAGGTTGGTATGGATGATTACTTAAGGGATACGACTGCCATGGAGACAATGTTGTTAGAGGAATTCCAAAATGATGATCAGCTAGGGAATGATGCTCATATCGCTGACACATTTTTTTAAAGCCTTAAATTTGCTTCCACCACCCCTCTCATTGGACCTATCGGTCAGTGAAATTCTACCCAGTTGGGGAAAAGAATGTTACTATACAACTTGAAATCAAATTTTGGCTTTTTGAATGCATGTTTCTCGGAACTTTTGAGGCAAGTTACCATAAAGTACTCCCTTATATAAATTTTAAATATAATCAGTACACTATAATGAACACTACAAATGGTAAATTTTATGAATGTTAATAATTATATCGACATTAATGTACATTTATTAATATATTTTTCCATGATCACCAACTACAGGTTATTCAAAGATAAGGTTCTTCCGAGTGATAATGCTGGTAGCTGCAAAGAGGCAAAGAAATTATTGAAAATGTTGGGTGTTGAGTACATATCATATCATGCATGTCCAAATGATTGTATTATATATAGAAGAAAATATGCAGAAAAAGAGATATGTCCGGAATGTGGGCATGACATGTATGATAAATCAAAAAATAAGGGTAAATAACTTACTGGTTCTCCTTTTAAGATATTGATGCACATGCCTATAATCCCAAGTATTCAAAGGCTCTTTCGTTGCAAAGAATTAGCTATGTTGCAGGGATGTCATGCCTCACATAGAAGTGATTTGGGAGTTATGTGAATCCCAACTAATTCAATAGGCATGAAGCATATAGAGGATACATGGCTTGAAAAATTGAAGGATTAGGTACGAAGTCTATGACTCAGCATAGCCATGGATGGTGTTAACCCATATTCCCTCAAAAACACCAACTATTATGTTTGGCCTATAGTAGTGATCAATAACAATATTCCCCCCATGGTTGTTCGTGAAGAATGAACATCTTATGTTGGATCTCATAGTCCTTGGTAGAAGACAAGTGAAGAATATGGATGTATACTTAAAACCACTGGTAGATTAATTGAAGGAATTATGGGATGGGATAAATGTATACGATGTATCAAGACCCATCACAACAGAGAAGTGTTTTACGTTGTATGGCATATGTGCTTACATGACACATGATTATCTAGGCTTAGGAGTTTGCTCTGGTAAATTACATGTTTAATTTATTGATTTGTTTATATATGTAACAATATTCTTTCACATATTAGTTGTTTAATTCGTTGTAATATTTGTTCCAATCTTCATGATATTCTTTAACGTTCCATGCATATTAATTAATTAATACAAATATAATCTCGCAGCTCTTGTAAAAAAAGGGTACTTTGGATGTAAATGTTGTAGACCTTCTCTAAAAGCTAGATGGTCCAAGGACCTACGAAATCTATTGTATGGTTGCACCAGGGTATTCCTACCAGAAGAAAACCCTTCCAAAGAGCAGCATCCACTTTCAATGGTAAACGAGAGAGAACCCAATGGCCTCCAATAATGACACCATATGAATGGCTTAGAGCATATGAGATAGAGAAGGAGAGGGAGTTCATAGAAATTTTCGATTCAAATGGGGAGCCTATGTTCGATGATCCATATTTCTTCGACACCTATGTTGAGAAATAACCGATTGGGATGAAAAGGATATATATATTTTATGACCTCCCATATTGGGAGCATCTTAATATTGCCCATTTATTAGATCCCATGCATATATTTTAAAAAATTTCATCTTCTTTGTGGAGGCACATATCATCGAAACAAAGTGACACATTGGCTGTTAGGAAATATCTTATTACTTCAAAAAATAAAAATAAACATTGGCCAAGATGATTAGAAAGTACGGGATCAGAGGCACGTGTTGGTCCCTCTAATTCATGGTTTTTTAAAGAATTTGATGTCCCATGGATTTAAAAAAAAAATGATATATCTTTGTAAAAGGAAGTTATAATCGATGTGAGGGTGAAAACTTCATACGGGTCTTCACTACGACGCTGCTTCACCATGGATGACCATTTGAATCTTCTAAGAGTACGTATAATTTCAAAATCATGATATTACTATTCATTATATTAATAAATGTTATCCCATTGGAGGATCATAAAACATAACTAATTTTGTATATTATTGCATGTGTTTATAACTTTGCACTTTCACTATCCTTTGTTCATGTGTTTCTGTGTGAAACATGAATTTTGTAAAGCCCTAGGACGTGCCATATCTAAATTATCTACATTTCTATATTGGATCACGTCAAAGGAGATTCATGTGGCTATCATTCCACACTGGCGTTGAGATTATTTGTATGTTTGAAAAGGAGATAGTTGAGATTATTTGTATGTTTGAAAAGGAACTTCTGATGAGTTTCATGGACTTACAGGTTCATCTTATAATCCACCTGGTAGATGAGGTTGAATTAGTTGGGGTTGTTTTTTTTCGTTGGATGTTCTTCTTAGAGAGGTACATGAAGAAATTGAAAGGTTTTGTTCGACAAAGGGAAAAACCCAAGGGGTCTATGGCAGAGGCATACATATCATATGAGTCTTTCTATTATGCCAATGAGTATATCAAGAAAATCGACAACAGACTAGGTGTGGAGATTTGGGACGATGAAATGGATGAAGATAAAAGAGAAGGAGAGTTTCTCCAAACGAGTGGAAAAAAGTGCTTGATAAAGAGTAAGCGGCTTATAATTTTTCAAATTTACAAAAAGTAATTAATATTCATGTTGAACTTCGAGATAATGTATATTTTGATCTCTAAGTACTATATAATGTTGGTTTGATTTCATCAGTGAATGTAGGAATTGAACCAATCAATAAATTTGTTCTTTACAATTCTGAAGCGACACCACCGTGGGTCACATTGTACGAACAAAACAGGATGAAATGGGATAGTGACAAGAAAGAATTTAGACGGTTGAATGGTAGAAGTGTGCATTATATCGATCATTTACAAGAAAATATGCAAAAAATATGACCCAATATTTCGGTTCCTGACCAATTCAGAGAGAAATACGGTGCTACCGGTCGTTACCTACGTGCTGAAGAGTATCCGCTAAATGTAGGGATTGGGTGCAGCAACTCAATAATAATATTTTTAGTTTATATGTCAATTTGAAACTTATATTAAGACATCTACATTTCATATTTTAACTATTGGATTATTATTTATAAGGCACACAACACTATGATTTAAAAAAAAAATTATAATAGGTGTATTTATTCCCATCTATATGGGCATATCGACACCATTTTCACACAAAAAATGCAGATGCTGGAAACATCACACAAGACTGTGGAATGGAGGTCGAGTTTGATTAGTCTAGTAGATCTAGCCACCGTGATAAAATCCTAGTATGAGGGACGTTAGGTTACATCAGAAAGATACAAGAGATCATTGAAGTCGATTTTTCTTCTTTCCAATGTGTTATTTTTAGGTGCAAGTGGTGCGACACCTTTGATCAGAATAATGTAAAGGAAGATCGCGATAGTAGGCTGATATGTATAAACTCTAGAAATATGTGGGATGAAGCTAAGGAGCCCTATGTTTTCCCTAAATACTCCAACCAGGTGTTTTTTTACTGAGATGAGTTGCATAGGGATTGGTGATTTGTATTGACACATGACCCTAGATCAAAACATATTTTTGAGAACAACAAAGTTATCATGCCATGCGAGCTAGAAGATAATGAGGGTGATCATGAGAACCGAGACTGATATGGTACATGTGTTATTTCATCAATATTTATACTTTTGAAGATTGGTTTTTCGAAATATTAATATAATATGTATTTTGAATTAATTGGTAATTTGAAATTATGTTGGTCTCAAAAACAATGGCGTACTGTATAAATTACTTCTCCTTTTTGTATCTAAGATCATAATAAAATAACGATAATTCTAAAGTACAGGAATTTATTTGCATTATTTTCTAAAATTTATTATGTTACAATAAATCATATTATTCTAGATTTATTATTTTACAATTATTTAAAATTTACAAATTTACAAATTTAAAAATTTTAATAAATTCATTTCACATTAATACAATTAAAATTTTACAAATATTTTACATACAATTAGAATTATAACTAAAATTACAATTACAATTAGAATTACAATTACAATTTTACAAATTAAAAAATTACAATTACAATTACAATTTTCCAAATTAAAAAATTACAGTTACGATTACAATTTTATAAATTTATATATATACCATTACATTTACAATTTTAGAATTTTAAAGACAATTATAATTACAAATATTACAATTTTAAAATATCATGATCATTCAATATTAAATTAATTAATAAACATCATGTTCATGATAACCATTGTACAAACATCATGTTTGACTAAAAAACAAATTCAAAATCGCTAACTACATCATTGTGATCATGATCATCTAACAAAACACAATTAACATTATATATTAACATCATCACAACACAAACATCAAATATACATCTCATGTCAAATAAATCATGCTATCACATACACATCTATCTGCAAGCTGCATATTAAATGAACATATCTAACATGACCTAATAACATACACATCATGATGATCACCAACATGTAAATTAAGTACAACTAGAACATGAACATTAAATACATGGACCATATATGTATATATATATATATATATATATAACTGAATAATGTTAAAAATATACAACTATAATATAAATGTCATGGATCAGTTGGTGGTAGTACAAGATCAATATCAGTACTAGTGGAGGCTTGCTCATGAGTCAATGTTGTCTGCTCATGATCATGAGTATTGATGGGTGCTGCAGGCTGCTGACTGGACATGGCCGATGGTCCAGCCTCATCTCCATGATGACAGTTGCTATATGCTAGTGGAGGCTCATTCTAATCTCGCGTGGCGTGAGGTGAACGATCATGAGATGATGGTACGCTATGCCTCACAAACTGTCCATCACGTGTTGTGGCTCGATCATAACATGTAGCAATCTTCATCAGTGGCATAAAAGTTGTCGTAACTCCTACGACATTCTGCATTAGGTTGTACATGTCACATTACATGCCTCTTCACATCTCTAATAGCCTATCATTGGCCTCTATGTCTCTGTAATGAGCGGGTCTCATGCACGGCTCAACAACCAATGAAATGAGTTGGTCGCCCAACTCCATCTTGTATCTAGCATCACTATGCCGACCGTGCACCGACGCACTAGTAGGAGAAAGTCTGTCTACACCGGCCTCCTGAGGATCCTCGGCATCTGGCATGCCCTCATCTTCATCAGGATCCACACCTGGATCAAGTGGTGGTGGCGACATCTCCTCTCCATCAGAATAGCCAATGTATGCAAAATATATACAAGTACACAACAATAATTAGACAATTTCATTACACAATTTAATAAAAACAAGTTAAAGAACATGTTAGAATAAATTTAAATAAAACAGTAATATTACTTCTATCATTTGGCAGCTCATCAGCTGTGAAGAGAATTTTGGCACACCCTCGCTAATGCAACCCGGCATAAGGACACGGGACCATAATGAAGGGATGGTCATCAACACTGGCTAGATATTCCAGTGCATTATTTGATATCCTCGCTGTAAATAGAGTCTCCTCCCTCTTGGGCATAATTTTCCCCCACATGTGCATACATGCCTCCGTAATAAAACTACGAGGCTATCGAAGAAAACTAGGCCTCATATCTGGAAACCTCTAGAAAAATAATCAAAAAAGCTCTAAAGCGAAAGGGAAGTTGACCCTCCCTTATGCATGAGCATGACATCCATATAATGCTATACAAAGCTGCCGCAAAAAATGGCAGACCACCTAACAAGTCATGGCTGCTGTACTAAATAATAAACATAATATAAAAGCGAGAAACTAATGTGTTGCCCCTCACTGGTGTTGTGAGAAATGGTCGAAATGATAAGTGAGAGACACTGGACCTCCTCATGACCAAATGCACCAATACATAACTGCCCTCCAGCGACCCGAAAAATCTCTAGGACTAAACTAACTTACTCCCTGCTACAGAGCTAGCTAGAACCTCGGGGAATGAGGGAAAATCCACCCCTCTCCTCCATAGCCCTATAATTAAGTATATATCCTCCTCAGTGGGTGTGTATCACTGGTTGATACCAACTTGGAAAGCCTGTTGTTGGGCATTCCACCTTTAGATAAAATGTCTCAAAAACAGACTATGGGACTTTAGGGAAGTAGCCTCCTCATAGAACTTGAGGAGGCCTACCTACCTTAGGAGCCCCTGCGTCGATGTTGTAATAGGGCGAGGGTATGCATCTCTCTCCATCTCTATTGCCTCCCATAGGAAAATCATGTTATATTGTTCTATCAGTTGTTGTTTTTGTTGCCCCTCTTCTCTCTTTTCACATCTCTGAATGATTGACATATTAAACACAATTTTTTATATTAAATGACACATGTATTTAGAAATATACGTATATAAATATTTTTTGAAAAATAAATAAAACAACAGTCGATGTGATAAAAACACAGTCATGCACCAGTCCCGGTGCATATTTCAACAGAGAGCACCAGGGACGATGCACCTAATGATATTCAACACATCGGGGGCAGCGCTCCAGAAAATGTTCTTAGCGCACTGTTGACTGCATGCGGTGTTAAGAGGGCAGTGTGATGACTTATCTATACACCTTGGGGCATATAGTGTAGTCAGCGCTGACTACACTATATGCCCCAGGGCATATATATATCGATCATCACACCGCCCTCTTTCCACCGTACATAGTCATTGGTGTAGCATTTTAAAAGGTAAGCTGTGCGCTGACAAAAATAGTCATCTTGGGTCGGTTATTTCGGTCAATGCACTGCATCACCACTATTCAAATAGGTCAACGGTGTGGTCAGGTAACCGACCGCACCACTCTTTATAAAAAAATTTAAAATAACACGGTGCATATTTGGTACCACCCCGGAACTAGTGGGGATACCCTTAGCATCAATTTACTAGGCCGAACTGTTAATAATGTCAAATTGCGATATGCGGTGCACTGATAACATTACGCGCCTCGGGGCAGATAATTCTATCAACACACTGTGTTGCCGCAATACCACATTCTCAATGGTGCGGCCTGGTAAACAACCGCATTGCACCTTTTAATTTTTTTTTAAAATATCATGGTGCACCTATCAGTACTACCCCGGAACTGGTGCAGATGCCGTTAGCACTGGTGGCAGTGTGCCCTATAAATTTAAAGGCAACACTGAAAACCAATGCGAGCCGAACGGCTCGAGCGCACCATGCGACAAATATATATATATATATATATATATATATATATATATATATATATATATATATATATATATTTCCAAGGGTTAATTTTTACGTTTTTTGAAATTTTAATCCACTAAAAGGCTTAATTAATGTACAAACACGAAAAATACCTGTAAATTTACTTGTCAAGGAGGCATATTGGCTGTAGAATTTTCAAAATAAAATTTGTCCACTTTTTTACAAAATTCAAGCTGGAGATTGGTGGCAATGTACAACAGCAATGCGTGCAATGAGTGCAATGGGAGCACGGATGTCAGGGCGGCTCAAGAAAAGATAACTTGCACCAGTGCTTGATAGCTTTGTAGCACTAACAAAAGTGAAAAATGTAGTTTTTTTTCCGTAATTTTTTTAAATTTAACCATGCTTCGGTGCACAGGGTTTTTATTGGCGTACCGGTGCGTTTTCACGTGCTTTTATGAGGCACCGGTGCAACATAGTTGTAACGGAATGGTACTCTACAGTAATATGACGCACTGTGTCTGGTGAGCCAACATTTTGTGTGTTTTTTTAGCTGTAATTTTTTATTTATTTAACACTATTCTGATGCACGGAGTTTATAGGTTCCCCGGTGCATTTCTGTCATTCCGCCCCAAGCGGTTTCATTTCTCGCGCACTTTTCATGATGCGCCAGTGCTGACGATTTGACACGCATCGGTGTCATTCCTTAAGATAAGGCACCGAGCGGGTGTGTATGGAGCGCATGGTTTCTGGTGTGCCAATGTTTTGTGCAGTTTTTTGGCTGTACTTTTTTTATTTAATCCTTTACTGGTGCGCGGGGTTTATGGGCTTCCTAGTGCATTTTCTTTATTCCACACTGGGCAATTTCTATTTTCACGCACATTTTCTGAATCGCCGATGTGGAAGAACTGTGAGAAACCAATTCTTACAGGAATATGACGCACCGAGCGAGTGCGTTACAAGCACACGGTGTCAGATGTGCCTATGTTTTGTGTGGTTTTTTGGCCGTAATGTTTTATTTACTTAAGCCTGTGCCGGTGCGCAGTGATTTCAAGGGGACCTGGTGTGTAAGGGCGACCTAGGAAGTTTCAGTTTTCACACACTTTTTATGAGGCACCAGTGTCGAAGTTATGCAATGTACCGATGCGCTACATAAATGCAACACACTAGGCGGGTGTGTACGAGGTCCACAATGTCTGGTGTGCTAATGATTTTACCGCACCAGTGCTTTCTCATGTTGAATGCAGCAGTGCACTTTACAGTGATAGGATCACTGGATGAAATACATCCGCAAAAACCTCCACCTGCCAAACTCCTCTAGGAACCTCCGCCAGAGACAGATCTCTGGGGTAATTTTATAAGGGGTTCCTCAAAAACATCTGCTAGAGGGTATTTTCCTTGTAGTGAAAGGATTCTATAAAAGGCCAGGTAACGTCTGGATCTCATCCTTTCTTAAGGCATGTAGAGGGCCAGGTAGCCTCTAGATCTCATTCTTTTTTACGGCATGTCATTTCATGTAAAGGGCCAAGTAGCCTTTGGAGATCATCCTTCCTTAAGGCATGTCATTTCTAGGTGTGATTTCTGCCATAATTTTTAAGGCAAACCATGCATGAAACATGTTTATGTGTCATCAATCTCCCTTAAACTTTAGGCAATGCAGTCTTTAATGCATATCATTTATTGCACATGTGTCATTTCTCGTGTGCATTTGCAGTAAATGTTAATTTAATATATTTTATTGAATTTGTTTTTCTCAGGGATATAGAAAACCCACTAAATATGGTTGAGAAATGGACATTATGCATAGATTTTTCTTGCTATTCCAATCTAGGGAAAGAAATGATTACATATGTGCTTTCCAATATTGCAACTAGTAAGGTCATCCAAAGGAAAATAAATATATCAGGAAGAACAACAAACAAAGAGGCATATTATATTGCATTGACAGGAGGCTTGGGGACAACTACGGAGTATGGATCAAATGGAATTCTATTTTTCACCAATTATAAACTTGTGTGCAACCAGATGAAAGGCGTGTACCAAGTTAAGAAGGAGAGGCTAAAACAACTGCATGGAAAAGAAAACAGTGTTGTTAGCCAATTTCAATTTTTTAGTATAAGACATTGTACAAGTGTTAATGCCAATTCAGGATTCATCTATCAAAGATGAATTAATAGATGAATTAGAATTATACGGGGCGATGCCAATGCAAGATTCATCTCTCAAAGATGAATTAGTTTTGAGATGCTCTTCTTAAGAAATTCAAGATTCATCTCTCAAAGATGAATTAGTGTTGAGACACGCTACTTCAAAATTTATTGATGGACATTGTAACATATCTTGGATATATGTGAGTTTTGTACTTATAAATGCGTCTTTTTTAATGACCAAATGTTTTTTTTTTCACTTATATACTAAGTGTGCTCCCACCACACCATGTAAAGCACAACTTGGTGAACTTCATAATTGAACAAGTGGTGAACGACATCAACAATTTCTTATTTAAATGGAGTTTCATGCTTATTTTTTAATCACCATGTGTTTTTTTCAATTTCATACCAAGTGTGATCCCACCATGTTTTCAATTATATACCAAGGGTGCTCCAACCATGTATGCCCCAATTTGGTGAACTTAACCTTTTTATAAAAGTTTTGCTTAAATTGAGTTTCACACATAAATCAGTACTTTGAAAGTTGTGTTTTACATAATTTTCATACACTAAATTACATTAATTTTCTGAAATTTATTTTGAATTTATTTTAAATTGTAATTTAAAAAAATAATTGTAAATATCCACTGTAGATATATATATCATGGACGATGAACGATGAAGATCAACATAATCCCATATCCCTGTGAGAGAGGGGGATCAGGGATCGAGGGATGTTCATGGTATTAAAATATAATCTTAAATCTCCATACCTATACATACATGTGTGTACATATGGAATTGATTTTTTATCAATTTTGTGAGTTAAATTAGTTGTTAATAAGTTTCATTTTTTATTATTTAGGAGCTAGGAGGACAAGGGTGTCAATTTTTTATTTCACGCAATCATGGTATGGTTCATGCAATTTAATCAATGAATATGTACATGTATTTATATGTATGAATGTATTTTTGAATTGATTATAAGTTCATATTTTTTAATGAAGCTTCTATTTTGTCTCATGAGGTTGGTGGTGGTTCACATTCCCTTGGAAAGCCATAAATTAATGATGGTGTATTGCGTGAAGGTGGTGATATGTATTGCCCCAGAGGCCAATCAACAGATGGGCGTATTGGTTCTCAGCCAATCGATGGTCATTCTAGTTCTGGACAAGGTCGTTCTGGTTCTCAATAGTCTCAATGTGGGAAAGATGCTAGCCAACCATATCGAGGTGGCCATAAATTTGAATATTATTTTCATTAAATTTGTACAAATTTTTTTATATGTGTTTTTTTAATATAAAAAAATTTATATATTGATGCAAAGGCTGAAAATGATGCTCCAAATGTTGCTAAAAAAATACATAGGGCAAAATGCGTCATTTAAGAAGAAGGTTGTACACAAACCACGACTTATCTAACTGACATTTCCGATATACCTTGGGAGACAAACATGTAGCAATGAACCTTACAAAGGTGTCAACATCTACGTGGACAATTGAATGGAGATCTCGTGGCTTTGACTTTACCTATTGAGAATCGACAAATCTTGGAAATAGTTACACACTCTTTAAGTGAACTCGTATATGTGTACCTAAAGCTTGGGCCAACCACTGATAATTTTGTAGAAGTGATGAGAAAAATAAAGGAAATAGTGATGGGTCTTGATACATGGGAGGTTTTTAAACAAAGAGATACAACAAAAATATCCAAGTCTATGTATAATTTTAAAGAAAGGCCGAAAAGAAAGATGCTCAAGGTGCAATATTTCAAGCACCCCCATATAGCTCACTATTTGTATGATAGACACCTTGCGGCCTATGGAATATTCCCATGGAACGGTGAGGTTCCACTTTATTTGAAAAAATATTTTATACATAATTATTTTTGAAAATGAAACCCAATTACAATGACATTCCCTCTAAAATTTTTGGTCCTAGGAAAGGTCAATTATGTGACCATAGGGGCGCTAGGGGTGATGTTGAGTTGCCTCGTCCTGAGCCACCATTGGTTTGTAGACCTCTTCATGTAAAAACATTACAGTCAAAGATGGATGTCACTTCTCAAATTAGTTGAGAAGCAAGGGATGACATCATTAACAATGTTCACAGTAGATTGGGTGGAGTCAATGTTTGTCTAAATCGACTAAGAGCACATGAGAATGCATGTGGTAATTTTGTGTATTATACAGATGAGGAGATTGACAACATGAGTGTTGAAGATCTCAAAACATATGCAAATAATTGTCACAATGGTTGGGAGGAACTAATTGTTCATGAGCAAGATGGGATGGGAACGGTATGTGTTATTGGTTACGGTTCAATTATTTTAACACATGTACAATTTGTAATAAATATAGATATACATACATTTATTTGTATACATTAATCTAACAAAAATGTATCATTATATGTTAACACCATTTGCAGTTGTCTCTCTTGATGAATGAATAAAATGCTAATATTACGGTTAGAGCCTCTGGTTCAAACAATCAAGATAGGTCTCACCATCAATATTACAATCAAGATGGTTCTCACCATCAAGAGATGTTGGAAAATGTTCATGTTTTTTAAGTGAACACATGATGATGTACAATTATTTTTTATCTATTAGTATATATATCGAAACATGATGAGATATTTTTAAAATAAATAATTTTGGACATATGTACATGTATATATATAATAAAATGTTTTAACAGATTTCGATTCCATCCAATGTTTTTGGGATGGAGGTACCTTCTTCTTCCTTGGGAGATGTGCCAATTCCACCATCACAAGTATGGACAATTTTACACTTGTTAAACATATTTTTAAGTTATATATTACTCCTCAAAAAGTTCCTTTAAAAAATGAGATATATCTAGATCTTGAGTTATTTTAAATTTTTGAATTTTAGGTCTTTGGAGATTTTCTTTCCGAGCCACTCTTAGGAGATGTGCCAAATCCACGAGCATAAGTATTCAAATTTTCACTTAAATATATATATGTTTTTAATTTATAAGTTATAAATTGAAGTTTAAAAGTCTTATTATAAATTGAGATCTAGAGATCTTGAGTTACTTTAAATTTTTTGAATTTTAGGTTTTTGGAGATTTTCTTTTGGAGCCTCTCTTAGCAGATGTGCCAAATCCACTAGCACAAGTATTGAATTTTTCACTTAAATATATGTTTTTAAGTTATAAGTTATAAATTGAAGTTCAAAATTTTCATTATAAATTGAGATCTTGATCTTGAGTTATTTTATACTTCTAAATTTTATATTTTATAGTGATGGAGATACGAACATCCACACCATTTCAACCATTTGAGCAAGTTGTCTAACTTTGTTCTTAATATGATTGAAAATAAGTTTATATATGCATTTTCATTTGAAATTTTTTAATATATGTGTGTGTGTGTGTGTGTGTGTGTGTAACTGTACATGCATATTATACAATTTACTGTTGAAGATGTTCCAGTGGGGGAAGTTTTAGTAGACGAGCAACAAATGGAGAGGGAACCTCATGAGGTATTGCATTATTTTTTTTACATGAAGTTCTATATATTGTCACTCAATTTTAAAACATTAAGTTTTAATGTTTGTACACATTGTATACAGGTTCCCCATGCTTCGCAGGATAACTCGAGGATCACGACTTGGTTGGGAGAGACACGACATCCATCTGTATTAGATGGATGATGCACATGCACACCTACAACACTATATTTTCAATAGATTTAGCCTTAAATTAACCTTTTTATATATAATCTTATCTATATGGAGTCATATACAACTTGATACTTGATACTTGATACTTGTGAGATCTACAAATTTTGGACATATTTTATGTGAACTACATTTCGTACATGTGAATGTGATATAATGTTTTGTTTTTATTGGATAGTGGAGCAACATTTGGCATGTGAAGTAATGTTTTGATCTATAATTTTTTGTTTTTAAAACTCAAGTTTTGGATGGTTGAACTACATTTGGCATGTGAAGTAATGTTGTGTTATAATTTGTTTTGTTTTTAAAACTTATGTTTTGGATGGTTGAACTACATTTGGTATGTGAAGTAATGTTGTGTTATATAATCTGTTTTGTTTTTAAAAATAGAGTTTTGGATGGTTGAGCTACATTTGGAATATGATTGCATGATATATTGTTTTGTATTTATTGGATAGTTGAACTACATTTTGCATGTGAAGTAATGTTGTGATATAATATGTTTTGTTTTTAAAACTCAAGTTTGGGATGGTTGAACTACATTTGGCATGTGATTGTGATATTCAATGTTTTTTTTTTATTGGATAGTTGAACTACATTTGGAATTTGGCATGTTTGGTAATGTTGTGATATAATTTTTTGTCTTTACAACTCAAGTTTTGGAGGTTGAACTAAATTTTTCATGTGAAGTAATGTTGTGATATAATTTTTTGTTTTTAAAAATCAAGTTTTGGATGGTTGAACTGCATTTGACATGTGACTGCACGATATAATGTCTTGTTTTTATTGGATAGTTGAACTACAATTAGCATGTGAACTAATGTTGTGATATACTGTTTTGTTTTTTAAACTCAAGTTTTGGATGGTTGAAGTACACTTTCCATGTGAAGTAATGTTGTGTTATAATTTGTTTTGTTTTTAAAACTTAAGTTTTGGATGGTTGAACTACATTTGGCATGTGAAGTAATGTTGTGACCTATAATGTTTTGTTTTTAAAACTTAAGTTTGGGATGGTTGAACTACATTTGGCATGTGATTGCATGCTATAGTGTTTTGTTTTTATTGGATAGTTGAACTACAATTTGCATGTGCAATAATATTGTCATATAATTCTTTGTTTTTAAAACTCAAATTTTGGATGGTTGAACTACATTTTGCATGTGATTAGGATATAATGTTTTTTTTTTTAAATTCAAGTTTTCATTTTCCAAACAAAAAAAAAATCACATGAATATATATGTACATGTAGAAATGATTTAAGTACATGTTTGAATATATATGTTAAAATGATTGAGGTACAATACATATCGACATATATATATATCTAAAAACAATTATAAGATTCTAGGTCTTATTAGATGTGTCAAACAATCATAAAATTTTAAAAATACATTATATAATGTATATATGTCTAGTACGTGCAACATTTTTCATCAATGGATGTATAGAAAATCTACTTTCAGTTAATTTCATTCTAAAGAATATATATCCAGTGCATGCAACATTTTTCATCAATGTACATAGAAAAGATACTTTCAGTTAATTCCATTCTAGAACATATATATCCATTATGTGCAACATTTTTCATCAATGCACATAGAAAAGCTACTTTCAGTTAATTGAATTCTATAACATATATATCCATTACTTGCAACATTTTTCATCAATGTAAATAGAAAATATACTTTCAGTCAATTGCATTCTAGAACATATATATCCAGTACGTGAAACATTTTTCATCAATGCACATAGAAAAGTTACTTTAGTTAATTGCATTCTAGGACATATATATCTAGTACTTGCAACATTTTTTTATCAATGCAAATAGAAAAGCTACTATCAATTAATTGCATTCTAGAACATATATATCCAGTACGCGAAACATTTTTCATCAATGCACATAGTAAAGCTACTTTTATTTAATTTCATTATAGAACATATATATATCCAATACGTGCAACATTTTTCATCCGTTCACATAGAAAAGCTACTTTTAGTTAATTGCCTAGACATCTATATATCTAGTACATGCAACACTTTTAATCAATGCACATAGAAAAGCTACTTTCAGTTAATTTCATTCTAGAACATATATATCCAGTACGTGCAACATTTTTCATCAATGCACATAGAAAAGATACTTCCAATTAATTGCATTCTAGATCATATATATCAAGTACTTGCAACATTTTTCATCAATGCAAATAGAAAAACTACATTTGGTTAATTGCATTCTAGAACATATATATCCAGTAAGTGAAACATTTTTCATCAATGCACATAGTAAAGCTACTTTCAGTTAATTGCATTCTAGGACATAATATATCCAATACGTGAAATTTTTTTCATCAATTCACATAGAAAAAATACTTTCAGTTAATTGCCTAGAACATGTATATATCCAACACGTGCAACATTTTTCATCTATGCACATAGTTAAGCTAATTTCAGTTAATTGCATTCTAGAACATATATATCCAGTCCTTGAAACATTTTTCATTAATGCACATAGAAAAGCTACTTTATGTTAATTTCATTCTAGAACATATATATATCCAATATGTGCAAAATGTTTCACCAATGCACATAGAAAAGCTACTTTCAGTTGATACTAGTGTGCATGTACAAAAATAACGTACATATGCAAACACTTGCATAGATAACATAACAAGGAAGTTCGATTTTTAGTTGAGTTATAGAAGGTCTAAAACATGAATCCAAAGAGAAGAAATTGTTGGGAATTTCAATAAAAAAAATTCCAATGGAATGCCATCTTCAATGATCCGCTCATGATCGGATTTTGACATTTTCCATTTATTAATTTTCCTTTTTTTCTTTGATTGAACCTCTATCAACTTTATGCGTGTTGTACACACCAAGTGACTATATTGACAACTTATGACATCAGGTTCATAGTCTTCAAAGTAAAAAAAATCACCATTTTGATTAGTTTGTTTGAAAAAATAACCTTTCAGTATAATAGATCCTTTGTCATATGGAAACTTGTGATCATTACATTTTTCTAATAATTTCATCTTTCATTCAGTGCAACGCATAAAATAATACTTCACATTTTCATCGTTAAAAGTAGGTGCAATTACAACAAAAACATATCTTGCACAATAAAACAAACTTATGTATTTAAATTTAGATCATAATTAATGTATGAAAAATCAACTTTAAAATAATTTTAGTATCTATTTCTAGATCTCTATCATTTGAAAGAAATTCAAATGTGACCTTATCTAACAAGATAAAAAAATCGATCACCATTAGATGATATTGTAGTCTCCTCTAATCACATTTCTTCAAACATTGCAACGGACATTTTCCCCTTTGTATTTATCTCTCTATGTTTCCAATCTTTTACATACATTTTTTTTTCAAAAACATCATTGGATTCTGTGTCGTCTATGCAAACATGAAAAAAACAAAAATCTTTTCTTTTACCTATTGCAAACACATTTGTGGAGAACTTTGTTTTAATTGAATGCAATTTTCAAGTCCCTTTTATTGTTTCAACATCATTTCCAATCGATCTATCTACATCTTCGAACCCAATATTCTAAAAAAACATATATATGGAACATTCAAAGAAGAATGTAAATATGATATCAAAATACCATCAAGGATAATATTTTTGATAAATGTACACTTTTTAAATTTGGATATCCAATAAAAATTAAATTGAATGTACCTTCGCACTTCCCTTGATTGGTTAGTAGCATGGCTTACTGTAGCGATGCACCATTGAACAACTTATTTAGCGTCCACAAGTTAGTTTACAGAGGGGTTAATTTGATATCTTGGAAGTCCCCATTTTATGCATGCCCCTGCACTGTCATGTTCTCATTTTCCATGTCCAGTCTCAAAAAAATTCCAACAATGTTTAATCCAGGTTTTCTTATGAAGACAACACAACCAAAAGAATGATCTTGAATATTTGAACTAGCCTATGAACCCATCTAACCATATCCAATCTTCATTGAATTTTATTCCACAACTTTTCAAAGAGTCATAAAAGTTTCCAAAACAATGTTGTAGAAAATATGTATGATGTGTGTGATCGCCACTGATATAAAAGTGATATTCTTTAAAAACATGTCTATTTTCACTGGTGCTTTCTATATGATCAACATTTTGTTCAGCATGTTTATATAGAATATGGACGATCATGGAGACTTGGTCAGAATGATATTATTCACTCTGAATTTATTTTTATAGAACAAATGTGTAGTTTTCTTCAAAATCAATTACTGACAAAATGGCCCCTGGTGGAAAAGATTCACAAGATTTTTTGAATTGAAATTCCTACCATCGAGCTCTATGTGAATGCTTGGTGTATTTATAAATTTATGTCTCAAACTTTCTCAAAAAATCTATCACAAAAATTTCTTCTTCTTGTAATTCAATTCTTTTAGCACTATTTTAACCTTGAATCGATGTATGGATATATTCATATCTCTTCCATTTCACTTTCATGTTGGACAATTATTAATAATTTATATCAATATGATATTTATTTTGAAATTTAGTCAAATTTCCACAATTATCACATGTTTTACCACCAACAGATTTCTTTTGGTAAAATAATTCATGGCTTTCTCTTCCACATAGAATTTGACATATGAAATCACGGATAGTGGAAGGAGGAGGAAAATCTTTCCAAAATGTTCTACCAAAATTAAGGAATGTGTCATAATATAACTGAAATTCCACATGATAATGACAACAACAAGTGGTGCGTATGGTGATAGGTTTTACATACACTAGAAAATTTGGCCAAATTTCTGACGGCCACTTCGTTGTATTCCGACACATAGTTGTCGCAAGAGCGATAGTTCGAGGCCTGACAAAACATGGTTAGCCATTGCGTCAAAATTCTGACACTTTTCCAAAGTGTTGCAATACCGACACATTTTCCGACGTTTCCAAACAACCGTCGCTCTTCCTACGTTTTCCAAACTGTCACTCTTCCGACGTTTGTAAAATGTCGCAATTCCAACGATATGCAGTCCGACGTTTTGAACGTCACTCTTCCGATGTTTGTAAACTATTTCTCTTCCGATGTTTGTAAATTGTCGCAATTCCAATGATATGTGGTCTGACATTTTCAACGTCGCTCTTATGATGCTTGTTAATGTGTCGCAATACTGACACTATCCCAAAGTGTCACAATATCAGCGATTTGCAGAAGCGTCGCAATACCGACACCAGGAGGAACTATCTAAATACCGATGGGCATTTAAAAATTTTAAAAAAAATGCAACGTCACAAGACCAACAAAAAGGGAAAATGTTCAAGGCTTCGGAAGACCGGCACTTATAAGGCATCAGAAGAGCGACGCTTACAAAGCATCGGTATATCGACGGAAGGTTCAATTTAAAAAAAAAAAATGAACCTTTAAAACAAGACATAGAATGGTTATAAAACCCATTTAAAATTATTATCCTTCATGCGGAACTTTACCATGGGGTATAATTTGTAACCCCTATTACATTGAAAGGGGGGATTTTGGTAGCGAAATGTTGAATTGAGAAACTGGATTCTCTGTTGAATAAGATTTGGGCCTTATTTCCTATGTGTGTATGTGATATTAAAATTTTCCGAAGAATTACTCTTTTGAATTGTGAATTCTGTGTATAATTGGAAGAAGAACAATTGTTGTGTTAAATCTCCTATAGCCCTCTCTGTCTATGGTTAAACAAAAGTCTCTATGATTCATGTGAATGTGTGAACTTGGTATATAACCCCTTTAGAAGGCCGAGTGTGAGTTGTAGCGGTCCTCAGTCCTAGTGAGGATATTAAAACCTTGTATAAGGCGTTGATTTCTATGTTCGAACAAAGCTTCATAAGAGTGAAACCCTGTCATTCTTCGGTTGCCAAAGAACTTTGAAACTTTGTTGAAGGCGACAAACCCTTCCCGCTACAGAAATTTACGTGGTTTATTGTTAGCTAAGCAATATTGTGGAGGCCTGACCCTAGAATTAATAAGGTGGAGGTGATATAAAGAAACGTGTTAACTATGGTAAGACTCTGGCCGAGCACTGTTCCAATCCTGGAGTGGATTTTGGAAACTATTACCAGTCAGGTCGCGCTACCTTTGGGCCAGAGTGAAACCATTCAAAATAAACGCGATCCTATTATATGTTGCCATGTCTTTGGGGTAATACCACCCCCATCACATTTTTTTGACATGTTAAGGTCCGACGGGCTAAATAACGCGATATTGTAGTGCGTCGTCCGATCTGGAGGGCAAGAGATCCGATGAATATCACGCATTCAATAGCATGAAAGTTAACTCCAGGTAAAGACTGGCGGTTTTGTGTTAATTCAACATTTATTTAATTACGTTGGACGTGTGGGGCCCGTGAACCATCATATAACATAATGTTGTGCTAATGTATAATCATGGTTGAATTTCATGAGCGCGGGTGTATATAATTAAAACGTTGGACCCTTTTTGTAGTATTAAGGGCTAAGGTTCGAAATATGAATGTGACTTATTATATTTTGCATTAGAGGGTTGGTTAAAGAGCTTTTACTGTCAGGCTAATACATTTGATATTTATATAAGGGAAAGGCTCCAATTATGATATGAGCATTTCATTAAAAAGGGCCTAGATTTAATACAAAGTATATGTATATATATGGATTATGCACGCTGAATTTAAACTACCAAAGGGCTTATGTATTTGGGGTGAGTATAATACTTAATTAAAGTATTCATTTATCAATTTATATGAAATTGATAGATAAATTTGACAAAGGAATAAGGGAGACTTCCTTAGTTGAATAGAAGCATATATTAAGTGAAATTTTCGACAGAGAGAGAGACCAACTCTCCTTAGTGCCTGGATTCATAATTTTACTGTCACTCATTAAGTAAGCATATCACATAGTGGGATTTGAACCCAACTTAAGCAAGGGAGGAAACAACATTCCCTCTCAGCCACTCAAATTACACCTAATTGGCAACAAAAATTGTCACTTAATTTCGGTTAAGCCATGAATGAGCACAAAGGATAACTAACTTTGGGTGAATACAGAATATGAAAAAAAATCGTTTTATTTTCATATTTTAAGAAACCAAAATTGTTGGATCCACTTATGAATCATGATGCTTTGGATTCGTTTCATGGATGAGGGATCTGTCTCGATCTACACAGTAGACAAGTATGAAACATATCTCGGGCAAATCCTAGTGGATCAGGATCCAATCCGGGGATCCATCCTTCAGGACCAATAGATCCAGTAACACAAATTTAAGTGCTATTCTATTGTTGAGGCAAATATAAAATGAATATAAATGCCACCATAAGTGTAATATGTTCATGCACTTCAACCATGTAGGAGGAAATGGGAAGGAACTAGGGATGATTATACAATCGAATTGGACTAGGTTGATCCAAGTAATAATTAGATACTCAACATCAGGAAGCCAACCTTCTCAAATGAGGCCAGAGAGAACTGGAATTGAAATTAATAGCACCATTGGAGAAAGATGTGTTGAGATTCTTGTTTGTGAGCTCTCAATCCAATAGTAACTTGCCTATGCTTCATGAATCAAACACTAATGCCATAGCCCATGGTCCATCATTCATAGTTCTTGACATTTTATGAGATTTTCCAATTTGCTGAGTTGACTATCCATTTTCACTTTGCCTCAACCTATTTCACATTTTTTGCCTCCCTTACTCATATACTCCATGGGATTTGAACATGGATCTCATCCATGAATACCCAATATCTCTACCATTAATCCTAACCCATTTTGAGGGCACTGACATTTTAGCTCACCTACTGGAAAGGATTCGAATTCCACACAAGCTAATTATTCCTTGTTCAAACTTAATCTTTGGTAAATTTTAATTTCAATAAATGCAAAGCAACTTATCTTAATCTAAGTGTGCAATTTCTCAAGTTGTAGATGGGCTTAATGTCAGTTTTTCAATATAACTTTAAACATCAATGTAAACTAATGCAAAACGTATAACTTTTTTTAGAAAGAGAGATTTATTAAAAAAATACATCTTAAGCATAGCATTTTGATATTTATTGTACCAAATTCCTTCAATGGCTCTACCAAGTAATGAGGAAGTCAATTTTCGCACAAGTCCTTGGATTAGATAATACACGTTGAAAAAAATCTTGTATCCTTCTTGAGACTCACTGAAATCAGATTTTTCCATCGAGCTCTCTGCCCGAATTAGGGGTATGGAGAAAAAAATGAGTTGAAGGAAGAAAAAGGTATGAAAATTAGTCCTTAGGGGTAGAGAAAGAAATATTTATCTGTGAACTTGAGAGAGGACCAATTTTTGATGAAGAAGAGGCGGATGAGAGACAAGATAAGTGTCTCATGGACAACTTAAGAAGTTCAATCTAGCATAGAGGATAAATGTCAATCCTAGAGGCATCAACAGGGGCAAATGAGCTTGAAGTTTTTTAGTCTAACTGTTTATATGAGTGTTTGTTTGCAGTACTTGAAGAATATGAAGATGAACGAGTACAAGAAGTTGTCATAAAGGAGAAAGACAAAAATTTGTCTCTTGAAAACAAATGCAATGCAAAGAAAAAGTTATGGACCTCAAATAAATAGGATAGAGGACCAACTGAAGGAAAGCTCCAATATTTCACAAGATGCAATAGATCCCAGTAGTTGGACACTTAACTTATGTAACAGAACAGTGATCAAAATAGAACAATGATCAAATAGTGCAGGTAATACAAGTTCCAGCTAGGGATCAAAACCCAAACCCCTAATTTAGGCAGATTAGCACCTGCGCACACACACAAATAATATTATTCGTCTATATGTGTATATAAAAATCCCATGATTTACATTGGGGAAAATACTTCATTTGAAAACATATTTGCATGTGCTATAGTTAGAAATATGCAGGACTACACAAGCACACCCAAAATTTAGCCATACAGAAAATAAATGTTTATGCCATAACTGTTGTGTTGTTAAAGGATGCCAGTTATATGAAAAAAAAACAAGAAAAAAAGATCAATTATTTCAATTCCATCACCTGTAGTTAAATAATAAAATTTTCCTACATCTCCACCAGCTGTTGCATAAGAACAACACTTAAAAAATGCTGCCATGTAAAATAATACAAGATAATTGTATTAATGTCTAACAAATGACCACAAAAGTTGGTAAAAGGGACTAAGATAGCACATCTAGTTCAGGTACAAAGTAGAAGTGTAAAAGCATCTCCTTGAACAATGCTGAAAGCATAAGAATATTAAGGTCTACAAGAAAACAAGAAACTAATTACTAAATGTCTAGTTATGAGAGAGTGTAAGAGAAGAGAATGTGCACAGACAATAAAGATCATTGAGACTAAAATCTAAGTGATAATTAAAACAGAGAGGACGTAGAGGATGTCAAGGCAAGTTGTAGGGACAAACAAGGAGGCTCAGATATGGGCTTACCCTCAGCTTCATCAACCACTGTGAATGGACTGATCCATTGGTGGATGATATCCTACAGGGAATGACCAATGCTCAAAGGCACTTGCCATATATCATTGGTGGTAACACAAAATGGAGGAAGTTCATTTCTTCTAACAGTCAAGGTCGTGGTCATATGGAGTAAAAACCTTATGGATATGTATCTATCAGCAAACACTATAAGATCCAACAGTTAGCAAAATTGGTTGAACATCCACCCAAGGCATAGTTATGATGGGGAAGGCATTGATCGTGGGTTCAACTCAAATTAAATGACTTAGAATAGCTTCCCTTTATCCAGATTTGTCGAGGAAGGAGAGGGGATTACACAAGGATTTCCTTTCAAAACAAAAAGCCATTTCTACTGTAACTGTATAGTACCACAATCAACACTTTGCAGCAATTAACCATGTGCTAATCTATAATTCTAAACTCGAACATATATGCATGAATGAAAATATGAAGTTGTGTTAGATTGCATGAGTGAACATCAGATATTTTGGAAGATTCAAATGGATGACCCTCACATAAATCTAGCACACCTTAGGACGAAGTTCTAGAATTCTCGCTGTAAGAGGAGGGTCCTGAAGCAGAACGTAGAGTCTTGAAGGGTAAACTGTGGGACAAGCTATGGTGTAGAGGCCAGAGTGAAGTAATAATACATGTTCTAAACTCAAAGACATTAGACACGAAGAAGTGCAACATGAAAATGGAGTTGTTCCTAAAGCACAACTGAATGGTGATCCTCCACAAGATGCCAGAAAGATCTAGAGGATCTGATTTTTATCATTTTAGAACACGATCTAATTTTTAACATTTTAGATAGTTGTATTATATAGTGTAGGTGGGACATTAAAAGTGTCAAATTTTTGAGTGATTATAGACTGCATGATTAATTATACTATCTGGTTGCTCAAACTCAGTTAAGATTGAAACTTTGGGACTAAAATGAATTTTTCGTTACATTGTTGACTGGGAAACATATTCTGTATTGAAGTGTTATCTTATGAATTACTGACTATGGCTCTAATAAATTTGTTACCTTCTGAATTGTTAAGAGGAAAATGTTGAAAAATACCTAATTGTGTGAGAAACCCTCGAGAAAAATTACCCTAGCACTCTACAATGGTATCAGAGAAAAAGTGATGCAAGGGCATTAGACACTAGCCAGCAATGTAGGAGGATTGTCCACATGTTGTGGCTATAAGGGTTTGAAATTATTTAAATTTGTAACAACAAGGTGTCAACACCTTAGCTGTCTATTGTGGTTAGGAGTAGTTCAATAGCTGTAGAAGTCAAATAGTTTTGGTTTTGTTCATCTGTTCAGTTTCTGTTGTCAGAAATTATGTAATTAGGCTTTTATGTTTAGAAAAAAATGGTGCTTAGAGAGTAACCGAGGAGTCATACCGTGAAATATATATTGTAACCTCAGACACAGTGAAAGGGGGGATTTTTATAGGGAAAGCTTGAATTAAGAAACTGTATTCTATGTTGAATAAGAATTAGACTTATTGCCTATCTGTGTGTATGTATCGACATTCTCCGAAGAATGATTCTTTTGAATTGAGAACTCTGTGCATAAATTGAAGAAGAAAAATTGTTGTGTTAAATCTCCTGTAGCCCTCTCTATCTTTGGTTGAGTGCTGGTTCTCAGTAATTAATCTGAATGTGTCAAATTGATATAGAACCCCTGTAAGAGGCCGAGAGGGAGTCCATTGGTTGAGTGAGTTTGCAGTGGTTCTTAGCCCAAGTGAGGGATATTGAGCCTTTGTATAAGGTGTTGAGCTTTTTCATTGGAACAAAGCTTTATAGGAGTGAAAACTTGCGATACTTCATTTTCCCAAAGAACATTGAACTCTGTCGAAGGCGAAAAACCTTGCCCATTGAAGAAATTAACCTGTTTCATCGTTATTCGAGTGATATTGTTTGAGGCTAGACCCAGAGTTAATGAGACAGAGTTTGTACAAAGAAATGCATTAACCATAGTAAAACTCTGGTCGTGCACTCTTCTAATCCCAGAGTGGGTTTCAAAACCCATTACCGCTCACGTCACACTGCCTTTGGCCCAGAGAAAAACCATTAAAAATAAACATGATCCTATTATATTTTTCCACGTCACTAGGGTAATACCGCCCCCATCGCATTTTTTTGATGTGTTAAGGTCTGACGGGAAAAATAACGTGATATTGTTGTGCGTCATCTGATCTGGAGGCCAAGAGATCTGACGAAAATCGTGCATTCAACTAAACAGAAGTTAAATCTAGGTAAAGACCGACAGTTTTGTGTTGATTTAACACTGTTTAATTACAATGGATGTGTGGGGCCCGTGAAGCACCATACAATATGAATGTTTTGTTAATGTTATAACCCATGGTCGAATGTTATAAGCGTTGTACATATGTTTAAAGTCGTCGAACCATTGGTTTAACATTAAGTGATAAGGTTGGAGTATGAAAGCGTTTTGTTATATTATGTTCAAACCTTAGAGAGTGGGTTAAGTTGTGAGTCGGGCTAATACATTTGATAAAATATACAAAGGGAAGGCTCCAAAATATATTAAGGGCTTTATAAACAAGGGACCAAGGTTATAATAAAAAGTATATATATTATAGTCTTGAGCGTGAAATAAAAAAAAACAAAAAACAAAAGGCTATATTGTTCAAGTTTTACATAAGGATGGTCAAATACATTCATTAATAAATTTCCAAGAAATTGATCAATGAATCAGAAAGAATAAAATAAAGTATACTTCCTTGGTTTGAGTAGAAGCATGTATTGATAAAATTATTGACACAGAGAGAGACCAGCTCTCCTTAGTGCCCAGATTCAAAATTTTGCTGTCAAAAAGTCCTACCAGTGGAGATGGTATTTGAAAATTTGAGAAATGGAACCAACGAAAGAAATTTTTTTGGAAAGCTATGTAGAGTTTTGGGAGCATCAAGAAGAGTATTGGAGGATGCTAGAAACGCAACAGGCAAAAAAAAGCAAAAAATTAGAAGAATTTAAAATTTGTAACATCTAAGAAGAACAAAATGGGATGAATTTTGAAATAGTGGCAAGAAAAACAAGTCAAGCAACACTGATCATAAGCTCAAGCTTGAAAAACAAGGTATAAGAAAGGTGTAAGCAAAGATGAAAGCATGGAAATGATTGTATCCCCCTAAATGGGAGGAAAATCCTAAAGAAGACACCATGGCTAGAGGTAGCAGTTCTTAAGGTGTAAGAAGTCAGCTAAATCTCAGAGAATAGGATGGACTTCCTAAGGAAGGGAATACTCTTTCTGATAGTAACATCCTTCCAATTTCAAATATGCAGGGAGGTAAAGATAATTGTGTCAACAAGGACTCTCCATACACCTCTTGCAGTGATTCCTTACTGCACATCTCAACCTCAATTGCAAGAAAAAAGGCCAAACGATCCACTATTAAGAATATTATAGGATCCACTATGAAGTTACCAAATGATGATGACGTTAGTGTAACGGAAATCAAATTTTATGAAGGGATGCCTTCAGGAAAAAAACTATTAATATTTTCAGATCATAACACTTTCGTTGACAAAGTATTAACTATGATGTCATCCAAGCTTATAGCTCAATTCATACATATTTTTCTGGTTATAGCACAATTTGTCTTTGTTGATTTCATCCAAGCTAAGTAACTAAAAACACTCCAGGAGGACCCCTGAAATGTTGTTTTCCAAATCAAAAACAGATTCCGGTGTGTCACTACTTTGAAAAGTTGAAAAAGTGTTTTGGTGACATTTTGGATTTCTAAAATGTTTTATCAGTTTCTTGAAATGCGTAGGATTTTTGTTCCATCTTGAAATGTTTTACAAATTTTGGAATCATTTCAACAATAACCAACAACATTTTGCGTAGAAAACTAAGCAACAAATTTAAAACACTTAGGAATCACTAAGCAAAAAAATCTCTGTAAATTTTTGTAGATGTTCTATGCCTGATGCAACTTTTTGTTATGTTTCTATTATAAGGATAACATCAAGTACATGTTGATCCTAAAGCTTAAAAGCATTATTTCACTTTTATCCAACAACATCATTATGTTCTACGATTGCAATCCAAGGTTCGGTCACCAATTTTAAAGGATTCTTGTAAACCTCCTCCATCATTTGTTTCGCATCACCCTCAGTTTCCCCCACATAGTATCCTAGAGGACATTCTACAAAATTGTTTCTTGCCTATTACAGAGTTCTCTCCTTACTTGAAATTTTACATTTGGTGGCCTCTTCACATTGGTTCACAGGTTACAACCCAGTTCAACATTAGCCCTTGTCTATATTCATAAATATAAAATAGTTGTAAACGGAAGAATTGCGAAGGAAGTCCCTATCAGCCTTTTAGTCTTATAACCTATAGGAATGACCTCCAATAGGGCCTATGAACCACAACCCATTATGATTTTACTTTTTGTATGGTAAATAATTTGTGTACACCCTTTATGGAATACAATTCCAGTTGATTAGCTTGATATCATCTCTCCTTCCTTGGTTACTCTGCCAAGCCCATTGTTAATTACAAAATTCATAGATTGAGTTTTGAAACTCTAGCCATTGGATAAGGTGGTAGACGGTACATTTATATTCAATGATATAATGTTTCCAGGACCAGAAATTAGCCTTATAAATAATTTAGTTTATGCCAGAGGTATATTTTTCCCAAGAACAAAAGAGATTGTAAATATGGTTGTAGAGGGCTTGGTTAGTTTACATGATCAATTTTACTGTATGCATCAGTACCAAGGCCCAAGAGGAAGAGTAGGAGGTTTCCATAGCCCCAATGTCATTGAAATTTCAAGACTAGGCAAGGTCCCGAATTGTTGCGCAACAGAAAAGCATCTCTAACCATTCCATTCTACTCACCATGGACTATCATGGCTAGGATGAGAAGTCCAAGTCTAAACCTTATTCCTTCAGAAAAAGTAGGTCCATGTTATGTCTACTCATTTTCATTTACAAATATAAATGTGCTACTGTCCTATAGCAAGGCCATTAGAGGTACTTACAAGCCACAATAAGGCCACAACCGTCTCCAACAAGAACACATAAAGAAGAAGGCTTATAGGTGGGAGGAAGGGTGGATTTGAGAAGGGATAGGTGTCCTAACCAGGGCCAAGTTCTTCAAAAAATACAAATCACATTTTAAGGAATTGGAAGAGAATTTTGTGGAGAACATATGTAGGATTGGGTTTGAGTCTTGTGATAGCATTATGTGCTTGATGGTGTGAGGGTCACCTTTGTCTACAAGACCAAAAAGGGAGGTTGATACAACAATATTTAGAGGGATTTTTTGGAGAAGCGTTAGGCATAGTGTAGGAGTGTTCCTTATCAAGTAGCTCCTAGAATTGAATGTGCGGTAGCATAGGGGGTGTCTCCATAAGTAAGGGAAACGTTCATATTGCTAGTTGGTTCATAAGTGCGGTAGGGATAGTTGAGGAGCAACCTCACCCTAGGGTAGTGTTTTCTTCCTTTAAGTGCTCTTACTTATTACTCTTACCAACTCTTGGTAAAAAAATTAACACATAATAGTTACTGAAAACATTCTGCAGGACTATATTTTCAAGCTCAAGCACACTAAATTTTTGTATCCTCAGTTTTGAGGCAATGCCTATAAATTACTCAAATTATTGCACTCGGATTTAGACCATCATACCTACAGAAATATAGAGTCTAGAATTGTTGTCGGGTATTGTAAACATTAATTCAATATGAGTGGCTTTACCCTACTACATACTAATAGGGCACCATCCTCGAGGAGGTCCTCATGAATGAAACAAAGACAACAATATTCTAATTTCGGCCAGGTGACCTATTCCATGCATAGGCCTTAGTAGAAACTACTAACCATAGAGTACCTTAGCAGCTGCTTGCATCTTGATGAGGCATGGAATACCTATTAGGAACAGGTCTGCACTAAACCACAAGTCCAAAATATGTTAACTCATGGCTGAGATATTCCAATAGGTCCAAGGTATAGTCACTAGTCAGAGGTTTTGACTTCTCTGCAATAGATCCAAGGTGTGCCATAGGTCAAAATGTGCAACAGATATGAATTATTAAGTGCCACAAGTCACAATTCAGTTACATATTCGAGTTGCTAGGGGTCTGCAAAAGAGCCCGAGTTATAATTCAAACAAAGATATTTTCCCAAAGTTATGTCAATAGGAAATATAACAAAAATACAAATGTTTCTCCAAAAGGTGCCAAATGTCTTTGTCCTCCTGCCTCAGATTCAAATCTCCTCCTTTTATTCAATTGTTTTTCTTCTTCATATGCAACTTCTTTCTTATTCCTTGACTGATATTCCATGCCAGAATGAAAATTTTGGCTTTATATTTATACTTATTTGAATATGTAAAAGGACGTCTTTTGGTAAGGAGGGATCCGACATGTGCAATTTCCAATATTTATTTAAACTAATTTTAAGACTACTCATCCTTTCTTTGATAAGAACACCATAAATCATAGGCTACATACTTCAGCACATTGTATATTAGTGATGAATCCTCCAATCAATTGAAAAAACATCTCTTAAAATTTCATTTCATTTTACCTGCTCTTCTGCACAGCTTTCATGCTTATAAAAATAGGAAAGAAGAACTATTGCATCTACTACATCTGTTGAATTTTTTTTAGAAGAAAAAAACACAATGAAATTCATTAAAAAAAAGGCGTTTACATTTGCATCGATCGTTTCCCAATGTCTAGATGGATGATCCACAAAAAAAAACTTAAAAAGCCCAGCAACAGAGCCATATAAAAGGCCAATGGTCTAAGAAAATATCAAGAAGCGCCCCAGAGGTAGCCTATCAAGAAATTCAAATAGAAAATCTAAAGAGTCACTTTGCAGAACAAAAATTCCAAGAAGCCGAAAAGCTGAGGGGAATACAAACAAAAGAATACCTCCTACATAAGCATTCATGAAGATTTAGATCTCGAAATAACCATCTCCTCGAACATAATTATCTCAGGAAACAAGCGACATACTACATCTATTGACTTATCCACGACAATAACAGAATTTGTTCCAAGACCTGTAGAAGTGGACAATAAGTGGATATGCTCAGAGCACAACCAAAATTTTCCATATTCACATTTTGTGCACCATATAACAAGGATTGAGAATACTTGCAGTTGCATACCAGATATAATTCGAATGTCTAACACTCATTGAAGAAAATATCTTTTCATTTATCTATGACAAGGATTGAGAATACTTGTAGTTGCATACCAGACATAATTCAAATGTCTAACACTCATTGAAGAAAATAGATGCATCTAGGGTTTCATATATATTCTTCATCTACACACTTAGGGTAGATTAGGGCTTAGAGCTTAATTCAACAATGCTATTACACTGTCTGGGAAACTGGATCAAGAATCACAGTTGGGTATTATTTCCCTGGAGAGGAAGATCCAAGCTTGGATCAGGCTTATAAGCTCCCACAGAGGCCACTGTGCATTTGTTTCATCAAATCGGGTTACTAATGGGTTGCATAATAAGAGTACCTGTTTTTGGATTTGTGGATTTGAGAGCAATGCAGAGTTCCTCAGACTGTCCATGGTGTCGGGCTCCAGATCCATGAGCACGGCTAGGGGCACAAATCTACTGCATGCTTCCTGCAAACCTGCAATAGTATGGTTGCATCCTTCCTCAAAACCGGTAGCAATATGGTTGCATCCTCCCTTCTTCCTTGGAAAAACCATGCAACTAGAGGGAAATGAACGAGGGAAATTAAAACTTTTGATATTTGAAAAATTTTGACATTTTGAAATGAAAAATGTGTGTTTTGCTTTAAGGCCACTCAAATTAATTTAAAAATATATATATATTTTAATAATTATAATATTTTTTTCCACATGCGGATGATTGTCTTGGTTGATGGGACGTCAGTCCCTTGGCGACTCCCAATGGAGCTCACGTGGGGTGGCCATATGGCCCTCTGTAGCTCCATAATCACAGCATTAATTTCGCCAGCTTGCATGGCATTAAATCAATCTGCCTGGCTTTTTCACCACCCCGCTCCGCTCATCTAGTTTGCGATGGCGTTTGTCTTGGGTAGCTCGGATTTCTCCTGTGTTGCTTGTAGCTCTCCACCTCCTCTGTGGGGCACCTGCCCTTATGCTTGTGCTGAGCTAAGTGTTTGCACCCAGATAGGGTGACGCTACTCACTCCTTCGATATTTGGAGATGCTGCCAAGCCATCACCTCACCCAGAGTGCCTTCTTCTGTTCGAATTCTTATCCGCATGTTCAAAATGCCGCTTCGTGTTGGCTCCCATCACTTTCTGCCTGCTCTTCTTATCTCAGGAATTTCTAGTGCTCCTCTTTGTCCATGCCACAGCTTCGTCACAGGATGCGGTGTTGTCGTGGAGCGAGTAGAGGTCGTGTGGCCCACAATCGGCCTTCTACCAAATCTGACACTGATTCCTCCTCTGAGGACGTCATGTGGGGTCACTATCTAGATACTCGTAGCCAAAAGGGCTACGCTCACCATTTTGGAAATGTTCGTTTCACCCAGCCCACCCGGCCTCCCTCTGTTGACCCTCCTAGGCCTATATCCTCCGCCTCTCATGTGTCTGCCAGTCATTCCGTTCGCCAGTCCTCCCAAAGAGCGGAATTCTACTTCGAATGCTCTCTCAATCAGCCTATCATCACTACTTTTGTCACCATAACCCTGAGAGAAGAGTCGGCTAACCTTTTTTCCTCCCATGTGCCCGGCCCTAATCCTACTCCTCTTAGTCCTAATCCCTCTCTGGCCAAGAATGAAGCCTTGAACCCTGATGTGCCCATTGGAATTGTGCATTCCGACCTGGGCAAGGAACCCATGCAGGTGGACGTCACCAACAAGGATAGCGCGGTAATGGAAGAAAACGAAGATACAAGGGACGAGTAATGGTGTAGAATTGTGGAGGAACCGCCTTCCCCAGCTCATGAACAGTGAATTTCGCTCCCTTCGGCTTAGCATGGTATAGTTTCTCAATCATTTTGGGGAATTTTTTATTTTCTGTGTTCCTCTTCAGCTGGAAAGGCTGAATGCTACTCTAGTATGTTTTTTATGTTATGCTAAATGGTATGGAAAATGTGTTGGTTTCCCTTTCTAGGGCGGTGAAAATTTCTCTAAAAGAACTGGTTTCCCACTCAGCGCAGTTCAGAATTTTTGTTAAGCATGGTTGTCAAGCCCAGTTTTCAGGCTCACATAGTTGAAACTGTGGCAGTTTTGTACCAGTATGTTTTATAAACAGAATTAGTATTATTCAGGAAAAAGAAAAAGAAAATAATTATAATAATTTTTAAATAATTAAAATAATTTCTAAATAACTAAATGTTTGATTATTTTGATTATTTAAAATATTTACAATCAAAACAATAAAACATATCTTTTTGAGAAGCAATTAAAATTATATGAGTAAATAATGGACTGATTTTTTCATATAGTAATTCTTCTACTCTACAAAATCATCATGCTTTATTAAAAGGAGTTTTAAACTTTACACAATTAAATTATGTTGTATTTTAAATATTTGGAGTTTTAATCTCTTATTTTTTATATATTTTTTATTTATAATTTATGTATTATTTTTTCCTTATTTTTAAGTATTACTTTAAAAGTGAAATTCACATTTTTTTTCTTTAATGATAGTAATCTATGTATTCATTCAATCAAATTAGATACATTTTCTATAATAAATAATAGTGTAGTCTAATTAATAGATGAAATGGTTTTTTTGATTAAAACCTGACAATATCAAGATTGTGATTTCTTATTGTTTATAATCAATTTTTGAATACATAAATGAATTAAACACCTTAAAAATCTCTTTATTGATTTGAGTATATAGTGAATTCTACAGAAGTAATAACCTGATAAGTAGCAAGGAAATGAATGGTTTGGGGTCTGTTCAACAAACCCTTGAAGCAACAATAATGCAATAACGTGCCCTAAACCCTGTATTTAAATTTTCTCCATCAGGAAACCCTTGTAGCAGCAAATACTCATATATATATACTGAGCTTCAAGATAAAAATCCCATAGACATGTAGAGTGTCATAAGCCTTGTTCAAAAATTACTAAATGAAATTGTGGATCTAGAAAAGAACTCTAGAGAAGATACCTCTATTTAAATAACTTACAAACCATATTACAAAAAACAATTACTTCTTCAAAGCTAATTCATCGAATTTGGAGGGCTTAGGGGATTGGGGGTTAGGGGTTAGGGGATTTAGGTGCATTTAGGGGTTAGGGGTCAAATAATGAGTTAGTAGTTAAGGGATTAGGGATTGGGTGCTTAGGGGGCCCGACCCGAACAGGTTTGGGTGGGAGCACTCAATCGAAATGACCTGACCCGAACAGGTTTGGGCGGGCGCCCTCAAACGAAATGACACAGTGCGCCTGAATGAATGAAGGCACAAGGGATAAAATGACAAACGGGCCGCACAAACATGCACAAGGCACTTGGGCGGTCACAACTTAGCAAAACTAATACGAGCGCCCTCGAACGAAACGGCCCAACCTGAACACGCACAGTTGGGCGACCTCACATGGGCTAAGTGGTTCTACCTTGGATATTTACCTATAATTTAATGCAAATAGTAATTCATATTTGGTAGCTTGCATTGTAATTATGAATACTATTTTAATTTTTTATCATGTCTCAAGACTCCAGATTAGGTTAGGAAATTACGATGAGAGACAGGAATCACTTAATAAGGCACAGTCCTTAACAATTCCAATTCCTTTGATTTTTTTCTATGAGGAGCCTAGTTATGCTCCTTAAAATTCAAGGACAAAATTCAAATTGATTCTGCTCCATACACTCCAAAAAAGGGGCATCCCTATTAGTAACAGAGCTAGAAGCCGGTTTGGTAGTTACACTAAAATTCTTGGAATTTAAAGACTGGTATGATTCCAAAATTGGCACGGTTTATAGTTCACATAATGGAAATTATGGAAGCTTGTATGTCACAGGCTATGTACCCCATGAACAATGGCATTAAGCCTTGCTAAAATTCAGGCTTATACCTGAGCTGGAATCTAGATATAAAAATGTGGTTAAAAATTTAAATTATACTTCTATAGGTGACTGACCAAACTACATGTTTAATAGGGAAGCTTTTGAAATAATTCAATCATTAAAATACTTGACATAGTCAATTTGGGGAATTGAAGCTAGTATGAACCCCCCTCTTCTCAAATCGGAGAAAAAATCATGGAGGTCAATGGAATTGGTAAGAAGAGAAAGATGGACGAGGAAGCCAATGGCGCCACTATGCAACTCTCGAAGGACGATCTGCAATCACTGTTGGAGCCACTGAGCAAAGAGTAGTTGATCTCTTTTATGGTCAATGCAGGTTCTTCATACCCTGCAATTTCATAAGAAATTAAAGATGTTGCAAGCAAGGACCCTGCTCATCGGAAGCTATTTGTGTGTGGATTGGCTTGGGAGACTTCTTCACAGACCCTATGCGATGCATTTGAACAGTATGGGGAGATTGAAGAAGGCGTTGTTATTATGGATAAGACATCAGGAAAGTCGCGAGGATTTGGCTTTGTCACATTTAAGCATATGGATTGTGCTCAAAGGGCATCGAAAGAACCTAGCAAGACTATTGATGGGAGGATTACTGTAAACAATCTGGCAGTGGTAATTAGCACAGGTACTAGTCAAAGTACAGATCAAGAATAAAGGAAACTTTACATTGGTGGTCTTTCATATGACATGGCCAATGATAAGCTTCTAGAAGTTTTTTCCAAATATGGAGAGATAGAAGAAGGTTCAGTTGCATATGATAATAATACCAACAAATCCAAGGGATTTGCATTTGTGACTTTCAAGACTGTGGAGGCTACAAAGCAGGCTCTTAAAGACGTTATGGGTTTAGAGGTTTATGGTTTACGGGGTAAAATGGTTTAGGGGTTGGGAATTAGGGTTTAATGGGTTAGGGGTTAAGGGGTTATGGGTTTAGGGTTTAGGGGGTTAAATGGGCTAGGAGTTAAGGGTTTAGGGGTTAGGGGTTAAGGGTTTAGAGGTTTATGGTTTAGGGGTTAAATGGGTTAGGGCCTTAGAGGTTTAGGGGGTTAAATGGGTTAGGGATTAAGCGGTTATAGGTTTAGGCCAGTTTAGGGGGTTAAATGGGTTAGGGGTTTAGGGGGTTAGGGGAGTTAGCAGTTAAGGATTTTAGGGGTTAGAAGTTAGGGGCTAATGGGGTTAGGTTTTAGGGGGTTACGGGTTGGGAATTAGGGTTTAAGGGGTTAGGGCTAAGGGTTTAATGGTTTAGGGTTTAAGGGGTTAGGGGTTAAGGGTTTATAGGTTTAGGGTTTAGGGGGTTAGATGAGTTAGGGGTTTACTAGGGGTTTAGGCGGTTAAATGGGTTAGGG
Source organism: Pinus albicaulis (assembly GCA_034641835.2). Classification (NCBI taxonomy): domain Eukaryota; kingdom Viridiplantae; phylum Streptophyta; class Pinopsida; order Pinales; family Pinaceae; genus Pinus; species Pinus albicaulis. The sequence continues at coordinate 839,459,491 of CM076582.1, read as the reverse complement.
GTTAATCGTTTAGGGGTTAGTGGTTAAGGGTTTAGAGGTTTATGGTTTAGGGGTTAAATGGGTCAGGGGTTTAGAGGTTTAGGGGGTTAAATGGCTTAGGGGTTGGGAATTCGTGTTTAATGGGTTAGGGGTTAAGATGATAGTTTCACTCGTCTCTGTATTACTCTATATTATGGAGATGGGAGATAGGGGCACCCTACCAACCTACTAAATTTCTAAATCAAATATGTTGTAAATGTCTGTAATGGCGGTTGATTATATGAGGAGAGGATTTTTTGAGGAGGCACTAGATTTTAAGGCGGTCACAATTTAGCATTTTTGATACGACCACCCTCACACGACCCATCCCAACCCGACCCGATCCACTTGAACGTGTTTCCTTGAGCAACCTCATGACATGACACCACCTAACTAGACCGGATCGGACCCAACTCACCCGAACGTGTTTCCTTAAGTGCCCTCACAATATGGCACGACCCAACCTGACCCGACCCAAATGCATTTCCCTGGGTGGCATCACTCGACTCGACCCGACCCACCCGAATGCATAATTTCCCTAGGTGCCCTCATGACCTGGCCCGACACGACCCGCCCCAGTGAGAAATGTTCATTGGGAACCCTCATATGGGTGGCTCGAAAGTGTTTCCTTTAGCACCTAGGGAAATGACGGGTCACCCGAATGTGCACAAGTCACCTGGGCGGTCAGTACAACTTAGAAAACCTGATACGGACACCATCGAACAAAATGACCCGACCTAAATGCACCCATTCGAGCAACCTCAAATGACGCGACACGACGTGCCCGACCAAATGATGCCACAAGGGAGCAAATGGAAAACGGGCCGCCCGAACGTGCACAAGGCACATGGGCGGTCACAACTTAGCAAAACTAATACGGGCGCCCTCGAACGAAACGACCTGACCTGAACGTGGCTGGTCGGGCGACCTCACATGGAGCGACACGGCGCACCCGATCGAATGATGCCACAAGGGAGAAAACGGCAAATGGCCCGCCCGAACGTGCACAAGGCACCCAGGCGGTCACAACTTAGCAAAACTGATACGCGCGCTCTCGAATGAAACGACCCGACCCGAATGCGCCTGGTCGGGCGACCTCACACATCGTGACATGACACGCCTGACCAGACGATGCCACATCATGGGAGAAAATGACAAACAGGCCGCCAAAACGTGCACAAGGCACCCGGGTGGTCACAACTTAGCAAAACTGATATGAGCGCCCTCGAACGAAACAACCTGACATGAATGCACCCGGTCGGGTGACCTCACACGGTGTGACATGGCGCACCCGAACGAACGATGCAACATCATGGGAGAAAACGGAAAACAGGCCACCCGAACGTGCACAAAGCACCCAGGCAGTCACAACTTAGCAAAACTGATACAGGCACCCTCGAATGAAATGACCCTACTCGAATGCCACTGGTCGGGCGACCTTGCATGCTGTGACATGGTGCGCCTGACCGAATGATGCCACATCATGGGCGCAAACAGAAAAAGGGCCACCGGAACGTGCACAAGGCACCCGGGTGTCACAACTTAGGAAAACTGATACAGGCGCCCTTGAACAACACGACCCAATCTGAACACGTCCGATCGGGTGACCTCACACGGCGCGACACGGTGCGCCTGAATGAATGATGCCACATCATGGGAGGAAATGGAAAACGGGCCACCCGAATGTGCACAAGGCACCCGGGCAGTCATAACTTAGCAAAACTGATACGGGCCCAACCCGAACATGCCCGGTCGGGCGACCTCACATGACGGGACACAGTGTGCCCAACCGAACGATGCCATATCATGGGAGCAAATGGAAAACGGGCCGCATGAACATGCACAAGGCATCTGGGCAGTCACAACTTAGCAAAACTGATACGGGTGCCCTCGAACGAAATGACCCAACCCGAATGCGCCTAGTCGGGCGAGCTCACACGGCGCGACACGGCGCGCCTGACCGAACGATGCCACATCATGGGAGAAAACTGCAAATGGGCTGCTCGAACATGAACAAGGCACCCAACCTGTCAAAACTTAGCAAAACTAATACAGGCGCCCTCGAACGAAACGACCCGACCCGAACGCGCTCGGTCGGGTGACCTCACACGGCGCAACAGAGCGCACCCAACTGAATGATGCCACATGGTAGCAAATGGAAAACGGGCAACCTGATCATGCATAAGGCACCTGTGTGGTCAAAACTTAGAAAAATTTATAAGGGCGCCCTCGAACGAAATGGCCCGACCCGAATGCGCCCGGTCGGGCGACCTCACACGTCACACCTAACCAAATGATGTCACAAGGGAGAAAACAACAAACAGGCCGCCTGAACATGCACAAGGCACTCAGGCGGTCACAAATTAAAAAAAATGATACAACCGCCCTCGAACGAAATGGCCTAACCCGAACACGTCCGGTCGGCCGACCCCACACGGCGCGCCAAACGAACGATGCTACATCATGGGAGCGAAAGAAAAATTGGCCGCCCGAACATGCACAAGGCACACAGGTGATCAAAACTTAGCAAAATCGATATGGGCGACCTCACAGGGCGCGACTCGGTGTGCCCGATCGAACGAGGCCACAAGGTAGCAAATGGAAAACGGGCCGCCCGAACGTGCACAAGGCACCCGGGTGGTCACAAATTAGAAAAATTGATACGGGCACCCTGAAACGAAACATCCCGACCCGAACGCGCCCGGTCAGGCGACCTCACATGGCGCGTCCGACCGAATAATGCCACAAGGGAGAAAACGTCAAACGGGTCGCCCGAACGTGCACAAGGCACCAGGGCGGTCACAACTTAGAAAAATTGATACATACACCCTCAAATGAAATGGCCTGACCTGAATGCGCAAATTAAGACACTCAGGTTGTCACATGTTAGAAAATCTGACACGGGCGCCCTCACATGAAACGGCCCTACCCGGGTGCCCTTGATCGTGCGACGTCAGACGGCGCTCCCAGCTACCCGAAGACAAAAGGTAGAAAATGGAAAACGGGCCACCCGAATGTGCACATTAAGCCACCTAGGCGGTCACAAGTTAGCAAATCTGACACAGGCGCCCTCGTATGAAATGACCCGACTCGGGCGCCCTCAGTCGTGCGACATCACATGGTGCGACACGCGTGCCTGGTTGCTTGGAGACACAAGGTAACAAATGGAAAATGGGCCACCCGAACGTGCACATTAAGGCACCCAGGTAGTCAGAAGTTAGCAAATCTAACACGGGCACCCTCACATGAAACCGCCCAACCCGGGCGCCTTTGGTCGTGCAGCGTCATAAGACGCGACACCACACCCCAGACACCTGGAGACACAAGGTAGCAAATAGAAAACGAGCCATGTATGAAGATTTAATAGCTTAAAAATTTCCAGACGAGAAGATAGCCAAAATACCAAGCTGACCATGATTTGGGAAAGAATTCTAGAGCATACATAAAAGCTAATTTCCTTAGAGCATATCTCTGAAAATATAACGAACAAAGATCTGACGCTTGGACTAGATGTTCAAAAAAAATTATCCTTAACACGGTCAAAGTTTCATGGCCTGCAACCTCACATAAAAATGTTATAGCAATAATGCTGAACTGGCCCTACTTAATTCAAATAATATCAAATCATTGTTGACATACGTTGAAAGTCAGTTAGAGCCGGAATTAGAATCGATACGTAGCCCAAACCGTCACAAGAGCGACACGTAGCCAAAACCGTCGCAAGAGCGACACTTATCCCAAATCGTCGCAATAGCGACGTTTCTTCCGAAACTGTCACAATAGCGACACCTTTTCCTAAACTGTGACAATAGCAACGATATCCTCAAATGTCACAATAGCGACACTTTCCTCTATGACGTCACAATTCCGACGTTATTGCCAAAAGTGTCGCAATTCCGACAGATTCCTCCAAACGTCGCAATCGCCACACTTTTTCTAAGTGTCGGTATTGCGACACTTGTCTCTAAACGTTGGTATAGCGATGGTTTCGGGCGGGATTTTAAAAAGTTGAAAAAATTTGGGGAAATTTCTGACATTTGGTCAAAAGTGTCGGAACCAAGTGTTGGAATTTCTGCCAAATGTACTAGTAATAGCATGATTTTTGTTGCACAAAAGCACTAATTGAGACATCAATTTCATGATTCTCTTCTTTTTACTTGTTGAAGAACTCTATCTGAGTGGTGTCCAAGAAATGTTTTTCATGTGTTTCGTATTTATTTCGTGCTATTCTTCTTCGCATCACATCCCCTGCATTTGGTGAAACACGTGAATTTTTCATCCAATATTAATTTTTACAATTTTCTCCAAGTATATATTTGTATGGTTTCCTACAAATAGCTCTCCAACAAGTGATTTCATCATTTACATCTATTTTCAATTGAAAGTTCTAATGTTTGTGCAATTTTTTTTCGTGAGGTTCCTAATGCTTGTGCCATAAATTTTAGCAAGCGATTCTCTTTAGTACTTGATGAAACCACTACCATATGTATTGCTCTACATACAACTAAAAGTTCTTTTTGTCTAGATCTTATAATTCAATTTATAGCAAAATTTATATTTTGTATCACATTTTCCTTCATTTTTTTTTATCTTTTGTTTATTTTCAAATATCCAATAAAGTCGTAGCTTCTTTTAATTTCCTTAATGATAGGAGACCTTTCAACAATTGGGCTTGAGCTGCCACATTTTCCTTTATGAAGTATGTATCAAAAATTTGTTGAACACAATATCGTATAACACGGTCAGCTCTTTTATATCCATATGTGTGAGTGTCAACATTTTCTAACATCTGATCATCGACATTGATTTCATCTATACATAGTCGATTTAATAGTACATAATAAGTTTACGTATTCAATAAATAACTAAGTTAATAAATATGTATAAAATCAATAATACATGCATGTATTCAACATATATATATATATATATATATATATATATACCATGTGATTCAATTCCTTCACTTGAATTTATTTCAACATTTTCACCATATTCAATCATTGGTTCAATATCTCTTTCACTTTCTCTTTCAAAATATTGTATCTCATCATCAATTTTTTGAGGAATATCTTTCTGTGTTTACATTCCAAAATATTTTTCAAATTAGTTCATCAAATAAAAATAGCTTCACATTTTACACTAGGAAAATTTTAAATGTCAAGTTCATAATATTTAAATTTACATGCCTGCTTCAACTTCTAGTTGAGTTTGATTTTCCCTTTCAATATTTGAGAGTGCTTCTCTCTTTCTTTTGCAAGATACTCTCCCCCCTTCTCTACATTCCTCAGGGTCTCTTGTTCGATCATATTTTATCCTGCAAATCCTTTGATTTCCCATGATAATAGAGTATGAAGTTCAAAAAATTTCCTTCAAAAATTTAGAAAAAACTCAATTAAAAAAAACATCATAAAATATTTAATTTAAAAAAAAAACTCATTTTAAATTTTTTGCAAAAAATACATACTTCAATCCAAAACACTTACTTTAAAAAATATGAGAAATAAATGTCTTATAAAAATGAAGTGAAGCTCAAGATATTTCCTTCCATGTTGGGCAAAAAAAATTCATTTAAAAAGTTAGACAAAAACTCATTTTAAAAAATCATTATAAAATATTTACTTCACCCAAAACACGTACTCTAAAAAAATTTCACTTCAAAAAATACCTCCAAAAAATGTCCATAGAAAATTAAGCCCAACTTCTTAAAAAATGAAAATTAAAAAATACTTCCAAAAAATGTCCTTTTAATATTAACCCTAGTCCTTTCGAAATTAAGTCCCAAAAATGTCTTTTGGAAATTATTCCCAAAAACCTCTAAAAACAAAATATATCCAAAAAAACGTCCTTTGAAAATTAAGCCCAAAACCTCTAAAAACAATGAAAATTAAGCTCAAAACTTTTAAAAACAAAATACCTTAAAAAAATTAAAATTAAGCCCAAAACTTATAAAAACAAAATACCTTAAAAAAAAACAATGAAAATTAAGCCCAAAACCTCTAAAAAGAAAATACCTTAAAAAAATGAAGCTCAAAAAACATCCAAAAAATGTATCACGTACCTCCGAGAAATGTCCTTTGAATGTTATTCTAGAAAGTCATTATACTTCCAAGAAATTTACTTTGAATGTTATGCCATAATGTCCTTAAACCGAAAAAATCCTTGGCAAAATCAAACCAGATGAAGAAATGTGCGAAATTGTGAAAAAATAATGAATGCGTTTATGTCAATTTGTATTGCCATAAAATGTTTTTTTGGAGGGGCTTCGTTGTATTTTCTTGCCAATGGAAAGTCAATTATAAGTTCAGTCAAACTTTGCTAAGAAATTTGGCTGAATTTTTGTGTTGTTAAACTTGATGGGTCGTCGCGCAAAAAACAACTCGGTCGAACATTTTTTAAAAGTTCGGTCGAACTAACATGTCTGGAATTACGCAGAGCCAAGATCTGAATACGTTTCTTCAACTTTGGAGAATTTAAACTCCATGAAACTTTATGAATTCACTGTCGAAACCAAGACACGCATTGCAGAATTCAATCTACTTTCAGGAAATATAACTTTTATGTAATCTCATAAATATTTACTAATTTTAATTGATTTTGTAACAATGGGTGCAAACAAATTATGAACGTCATTATGATTTAGTGAAATCAATATTCTATATCTTCCAAAATACACTGTAAAAAAAATTGAAAAAATTATGGTTCATTACATTGGTCTATCATTTATAATGGGTAGTTTTTAGATTTCTGTTTTATAACTTATATGTTGAGAAATTTTGTGCGTCGCAAATCATATCAAAAACATTCATTTTTTTCATGTTGGATGAGTTCAAAAAATTCTAGTAGTTATGATATGGATTAGTTGGTTTCGTAAATATAACGAAACCAAAGTAGACTTTGTCTAGATTGTTGTAACATATTTTGTTTCTCAAAAACACAAATTTTTCGAAGAATACACCAGCGTGTATTAACATGACTTTTTATGAATCCTTTGATTGTTAAAAAACACACACTCAAATAAACGCTAAGTTGACATATGAAATGTGTATAAAAAAATTTCAAAAAATAAGTAATAGAAAGATAATAAAATTTCTGACAACTTTTTTTTTATCACAAAATCAAATTCTAAACAGAAAAATTGTTTTGGCTTGCAGAAAGTTGAAGGACAGAAAAAAATGAATTTTTTTCTCAAAATAGGGAAAAAAGTGTCACCCAACTTCGCATTTTCACCTAATTTCAAAGAAACAAAAAATTTAAATTTTTCAATAGCCTTGCGTCAATGTATCCTGAATAGTTCTCCGCAAGTAATTCCTCCTTTGAATGTCTTACCACTCCACAACTTACTGAGTCTCCTTCGAATCTGATATATAAACTAATTATGCGTCCAGGAAATTTAAAGAATTCCTCTCACTTTAGAACTTCCCCTGTCTCATTCTAATCTACTATATCTAGCCACTCTTCATATGTAAAAAAAATACGGAAAATTTAATTAAGGATCCATACAATTTTTAAGCAGACTGTATAGTTATCAACGTTACTTGCTCAACCCCTCCATACAAGAACATAAAAAAATTGATATAATTCATAGTATAATATTTAATTGAAAATGGGATCATTAGAGGAAATTTTAGCGAAAAATTTCCCATGATATTTTTATGTAATTTCCATGTCATAATATGTAAACCAATCAAAATTCTTTAAATTTAAAAAGAGGTACATGTAAACATTTTGGAGGGAAAAGAAGAAAAACTATTGTTTTTAATTCTATTTTTTGTTGATCTCCTTATAGGTTTACTCAAATTTCAAGTTTAGAGACTAATTATATGCGAACTTAAATTCCAAATCTAATGAGCACCCATTATGCATACTTTTGAGAATACTCGCATTGATAAAAATTGTGGATACATTAAAAAGTATGTTTTAACATGTTTTTTGATGTATGTGTGTTTTTATCAATGTGGGTCTTCTCAAAAGTATGCATAATGGGTACTCGTTGGATGTGGAATTTAATTCCGCATCTAATAAGTGTCTAAACTTAAAATTTGAGTAAATCCATAAAGAGATAAGCCGAAAATGCAATTAAAATAGTAATTTTTTTTGTTTTCCCTCTAAAATTCATAACTTATAATTTATTATTTTTCCTTAGGAGGCCACTTTTAGGCTGAAATGTTCTCTAATGATTCTCTAAGAGCTTTTGCTTTCTTAGTAAATTTATCCTACAATGTTAAATTAGCCTTATTCGAAGTACGAAGGAAGAAATCTTGAATCGAAATAGTCCCTACTCTTTGAAAAACTCCACCACACACCCTTTCTCTCGCACTTCGGCACACCCTTTTTCAACAAAACAAAATCATAGCAGTTACCCCTGAAAATATTATGTAAGGGACCTACGTCTTTGGACAAAGCAATAAAACTGTCGAGGGAAATAATGTCATAGATTTTTCTACATGTGATAAGAAATAGCAAATGTAATTATTTCAATAACATTGTGTTAATGTCTCTTTCAAATATGCTATTAGTATTAATTAATTCTGCATTCACATATTGATTCATTAATCATGATTCCAAAAAATAAAAAAAGTCTTACCGCTCTAGAACGTGTGATGTCCCCTTCGAATCTACTATATCAAACCACTTTTCATATATACAAAAAATAAGAAATTGTATTAAGCATCCATATTATATTTAAGAACTTACCACAATGTATCAATTTTAATTTCTCTACACATTCGCATAATAATATAAGAACATTAATATAAGCCATAATATGATATTTATTTTAAAATGCAATATTCTATCAATATTTCCTCTTTCTAAGTAAATTCCTCCTACAATATTAAACTAGCCTTATGAAGATCTTCTCGGCACAACAAAATAATAACAAGTATCCCCCAACGTTTCGTGTAAGTATGGGCCAGTTTTGGGATATTTGGACAAAGCGATAACAATGTGAGAGCACTCACAAGTTTTGGAATCTTTTGACAAATCAATAACAGTGTCTTGTGCAGGAAAATCCCCTCTGTGGACAGAGGTGATCCCTATATCCCTAGGGTGGGTCCAGCATCAAGGGAACATTCTAGCATCTACCTCCCTAGATTGTAAATGAAATTCAAAGCAAGGAAGATGACCTACCTTTTTCTGATCCTATGTTGCCATATTTTCTCGAAGCTTCTTGATCTGTATCTCTTCTCAAGCTCGATACACACTGCTACCAATGTTCTATTACCTGTACAAATAGTTAAGACACCACAAAAAGCATAAAATCATGAAAAACATAAAACAATTACAACCTATATAACTAATCAAGCAATGCTATAAATCTCATTATAAATGTAAATAATAGCAGAAGATAAACATGAGTTGATTTTTATTATGATAAAGAAAATGGGAGTTTACAACCAAGCCCTAATGTTGATGCTCTCCTTCGGCAGGTCCATATCCAAGCACGTTTGTGACACCCTCATACACAAAGGTATAGGATCTCACTATGCTCCTAGCACACAAAAAAAATCATACTCTGCTTTGTTCTCCTGAAGCTATAATAGCACTATAATTGCTTCTTCTCTCTATGATTGCTGCTTCTAACTAGGGTAGCAGAGGTGAAAGAGGTCTCCTTATATATCAGTGGAGGAGGAGGATATGGGCCCTAGAATAATGGGAAAAAAGCTAATCCTTTGGAGTAGTTCCTATTTTATGGGAACAAGAAGCCCAAAGGGTAATTCCTCTGCCATATCCTTGAAATAAAATTCCATCTCTCTTCTTCGTGAAGCTTCTATTCATGGAAACTTCATTTCTAATTAAAAACCTTTCCAAAAGAGGATTGACATAGATGAGACATTAAGACAGAGTGTTGATCGACGTGGGTCTCAGTACAAATCTATGTTATTGGCTCGGGTCAGACACCGAGACAAAGCGTCGACATTGAAAACTAGGTTTTTATAGGGATCCTCCTGAAAATTTGTAAAGGGATATGAATTGGAAGACAAAGTGTAGTTCAGGGGTATGTATTCCATGCTTGGAAAGTACACAAGGGTCACTATATGGGTCCTTTATGATCAAGGAATTCGGAGTACAGGGAAAGTTAAAAATTGTTGTGCAACAGATGCCCCACAAAGCATTATGTTCGAACATGAGTGAGGGGTGAAATTCTTTACAAGTACGTGCAAGGAACCAGACGCTGTTGTCAGGAGACCTACAAATCGAGCATTGATACATATACATAACTATAATCTCTGATGAAAATACATGAATCAAGGTATTGATGCAACCATCCATAAAAGAGGCTATGGTATGGTGGCAACCACCCATCTGAGAAGGATCACATATAGACTAATGGTATGGTCGCAACCATCCATATGAAATAAACATGTATCTAATCATGGAAAATCATATCGCCTCATAACCTAGACTCTAGAGAATAAAATCCAGGGTCTTGTGCTTCGTCAAGACCCGATCAAGTAGAATTTCAAGCATGTGAATAAATCAGTGGAAGTTGAACATGTAGGAAAATATCCTGATCACCAGTCAATGATGTAAATTGTTAATAGGCGTGAGAGAAACCACCAATTATGACAATGGTCCTGAAGGTAATGCAAGTACAATCCATGGAATATGAATAAGGAACTGAAGTCGAACACTCGTGTAATCTCCAGATCAAAGGTCAATGATGTCAACCTACCGTCGAATGAGAAGAACTTGCCATTAGAGAATGCAAGCTCTAAGGTACCGGAAAGGAGTCTCTAGATCGACTTCTCAGATAATGAGCTGAATTCAACAAGAAGAGATCCATCGAAGGAGGGTCATAATGAAACCCACATTATTCAAATGAGACAAAAAATCTAATATGAGTCTTAATAAAGACTGAAACAGAGGATCATGGAATGTACAAACTACAGAAGGATTTTCGCTTGAACATATTGGCAACATGACTCTAGGATTTTGCAGCATTTGATTCAAATAGTATCAGAGGTCACGTTAACAATATTGGTAATCAAATAAAATGAAAAGGGATTTCCAAAACCCATGGAGGCAGAGTGAGAGGGTGAAGATGTCCCAACCTGACATGAACTACAGATAAGTATCATGTTCAAGAGTGACATACTTCCCACACAGTTGATGAATAGCTTCCATTTTCCCCCACCATTTTTGGCGAGTACCTCTTTATTTTTACACAAGCTTTAAGAGGATAACATATTCTTGTTGTATAAGTTTTTCCTTTGGAAAAATCCATCCCAGTAAATTTTACAAGCCATAGCAAGGAGGAACTCGGTCATCATGATGATGACGGATCCAATGTCGTTAAATTTTAGCGATCCTGACAAAGGTGAAGCTCAGCTTGAAATCGGTTTCATTTTTACACAAGCTTGAAACGGAAACAAAATATGCTTGAAATAAGTTTTCATGACCTCAATATGATGACTCAATTCGAGGTACATGCCCCCTAGCTTCATGGCATTCACTTGAGTATACTACTGGTTACCAATAGGTGGATGGAATGAATGTTCAATTACGAGATTAGGTGAAAGACTCGACTTGGATTTTACGATATCTAATCAAAGACTCAAATTGAAAGGGAAAATTGGTTCATTTTTTTAACGAAGTTGACACGGTAAAAGAAATATCCTCACAATATCTAATTCATTTTTTAACGAGGTTGACATAGTAAGAGAATTGTCCCCACAAGATGTAGTTCATTTTTTAACGAGGTTGACATAGTAAAAGAACTATCTTCATGACCTCTTGTTTCATGTTTTAAGGAGACTGACACAAAAGAATGAACTTTTCCCCAAATACCATGTTTCATTTTTAAGGAGCTTAACACAAGAAAATGAACTATGCTCCGAAAGAAGCTTGATCATGATGAATAAGAAGTTATGGCTTCCAAGAGTTTCTCATATGATGGGAGAACAACACTTTGGAAAATAAGATCCAATGCCCCTAGTACATTGTGTACTACCTCAGTGACTAAATTATTAGTGGACATAGACATGGAACAGGTGGCCACATAATTGACATGCGGTGGGGAAGATACCACCAGAACGTACAAACTAGTGAGCGATGATGGCAGACTGGGAGCCAAATTAAAACTAATGAATGAAAGCTGATCAATGGTCACGATTCGACCTTCATGTGGAAAAAAAATCACACAAAAGAGATAAGAGACAAGTGCCCCCATGACATAAGTATAGTCACGCCCCAAGAGTAAGTTAAAATCCAAGGGGCCTTCGACAACAATGACATCTATATAGATGGTTTTCCCTCCTAAAGTAACACACAACTTGGGAAGGATCCCTCATGATTGACTTGTTCCTTTGTTAAAAGCCAACATATTCTGAGTAACAGGCACAATCTATGGAGAACCTAAAGCTTTCCAGGTAGTTGAGGACAAAATACTAACCGAGGAGCCTTCATCTATAATCATGCCCGGTACAGCCATATTTCATGCATGTACAATGATCTCAAAAGGTACGTAAGAAGGAAAATGATATCCCATGAATCGAATCCAATCAAAGGAAGCAACCAAACCACATGGAGGGAGTGCCATAGGAATAGGAGGATTATCCCCTTTTGTTACGGGACAAGAACGACTATCCTCCTTGACTCTAGAAATGAGAGCGAGAGGTTCACTTTCTTGAACTGCGACGACGACAGTGGGAGGATCTCCCTCTGGTCTTAGGGAATCAGAAGAAACAAAGATAACCTGACTACGATGAGATCCACTCTCGACAAAAAATACCTAATGAACCATAGGCGGGATCAGGCTGACTGATTACATGAGCAATGGTTGGTCAGGAATGGACTTAAGGGTTTGACTTTCTAGGGGAGTGGGACTAACCAGAGAAGGATTCAGATCAATCACTTGATCAACCAATGTCGGGTCAAAGGAAAGCTTATGGGAACTATTTGGAATATGGAGCTGAGAAATCGTAAGGTTATCAAACACTTTCATGGCTTCATGCATATAACAACAAAGGTGAATAGGATGATTCCCTTCTCATAAATTATAGACAATTTTGATTTTAACCTTTTTCCACCGGATGAAATGATCACTAGCTGAGGGTTTGTCACAATAATGACCTCTAGAGGCCAATGACAATGGCAGACGAACATCAAACCATACTTCGAACACCTTCGTAATGCCAAGGAAATCTCTAATAAGGTGGTCACCCTTACATAGCTTACAAGGCGATTTGAATCTATGAGACGAAGTGGGAGGTTTCTTAATATTAGTTGTATGGGTAGAAATAATTGTTGATTCAGCCCCTAGCTTCTTTTCCTTCTTCCTCTTTAACTTCTTGTTCTTCTTCTTATCTACCCAGTTACTAGAATCCAGACTTTCACAAGGCGAAGAGGAAGATTGAGGGGAAGAAATAGGTGAAGAAGTTGACAGGTCAACCTAAATATCAACATGGGGTTGACATGGTTTAGGCAGAGGAGAACATGGTTGAGAAACAATTGGTATATTCGAAACCACAGGGGTCAAAAATAACCAAACTGGCAGACCAATGGTTAATCTCGGGAGCGACAACGTTGCCATATATAGGGCAATAACATTCCTGAATGAACGAAAAGGACCAGGATTCCCATCTAGGAGGATTTCTTGGTTGGCGAACTCGATAAAAGCTTCCATGGGGATCAACCCTAAGGAATCACTAAGTAATATAAATTTAACCACGAATAGTTCGTGGGAAGTAAATTTTCAGACACTGAAACAAAACTTTTCCTTTTCATGTTTTAAGAGTCGAGAAAAGCACAAAAGGTGACTCTAGTCACTTTCAAATTTAATGAGCTTGAAAGGACAACTGCTCAATGATATTTTCATCTTTAAAGAGTCAGTAAAGATAAAAAATGAATAATCAGGATATTCTAGGCATACATGGTGCTCAGGTAATTGTGAACTGCAATATACACCTTGCTGATCAAATGAAAGAGATATGGAAAAGGACTTGACGTATGACAGCCAATCTCCTCGAATGTTTTGTTCAGTGTATCACGACAGCAAGGCAGCAGACTCAACTTCCTATGGATAAAATATTGAAACCTATACGGGTCTCCCTTTATATATGCGATGGTACGGGGAGCATAAGTTCATACTAGCATTGTCTAATATAAGGTCATTACAAACGACATCTGCTAGGTTTTATGACAAAGGAACACATCACTAGCCTAGAACACATTAAATATGAGCGCTAAGTTTCAATGCTTTGTTAGATTGCATTGAATAAATGTTATGGTTTATCTTGAATTACGTCTCGGTTTCAAAGCCTTAGCGATGTCACCTGAATCCTCTAAAATGTAGCTAAATGAGAAAATAACCATTCATTTCAATGAATCTTATATCATTAATGGAAGAGTCTCAAACAATGATAAAACAAACAGTAATATAGCAAACAAAACTTTTTCCTAACTATATGACTTTCACTATCCCAAAGTAATCTAAAACATTCATAGATGCGAATTATGCAATGTAATATATGCAAAATTTTCTTTTTGAAAAGTACACAATTGTAATCTATGCACAATTTCCTTTTTCTTTTGAATGAATAAGAATGCACTCAATTAATTGTTCGATGAAATGAGAATCTACTTAACACATTCTTCTAATGAAAGAGAATGCACTCAAAGCGATTTTTATTTTTCAATAATTAAACAATGTAATCTAATTTCAATGATATATTTCAAACAAGACTTTTCAATGAAACTTGATCTAATTTATTTTAATGAAAAGCACACTTTGAGACGAAAACTAAATGAATGAAAATTTTCTTAATGCAAAAGGATGCAACCAAACATTAAGAATACAATATTGTTTTCAACACTTTGTAATGGAATTCCTAAATATGATACAAGACATATGAGTTCTAGCACAAAGAGGACTTCCAAAGCATGAGCTCAAAACAAGGCATTCATTCCCTTTTACATTAGGTAATCATACAAAGAAGACTTTTTAGCTGACCAATGAGAAATGTATTCTATGCTCACAAGAGAACAAGCGGACCAAATGAACTCAAAAAGACACCTCATACTCGATTACTCAATCAACCAAAAAGAAAAAGGAAATCAACTAGATATGGCTCACCAAGTAAGGAGACTCACTCAATCAGTAGGGTGATGTCCTGCAAAGCATACAACCCGACAAGTAATGTACAATCCTAGAAAAAACTAGGGTTTTAGGATGCACGTCCCTATAGAAAGGAAAAAAGACCAAAAACCAAGCCAATGAGCCAACCAAATCAATTTGAGTGAAGGGGAGAAAATGTGAATCATATATAGAAAAGGAATGGAAGGGAAAGGAAAACTAGTGAAAGACTGAGGGGAAAAACCTTAATTTTCACATAGAGGAATCAACACAACTTTTGGGGCTGAAGCTAGTGCTGAAAGCCAATCGACATGACTGTATAACTGAAAATTGGCATTGATCGATGCAACTGTCAGACAAATAAATAAGTTGATTTCTAAAAAAATTAAAAAAACAAATAATTTCTCATAACCAAGACCAGATTCACCACTTCAAGGAAAAACTAAATATTGTAATTGATGGAAAACATAGGAGAAAATAGGGAAATGGTTGTTCGACTAAACTCGCTAAATGACGAAGACCTCAAAGAGCAACAAACTCAAAGGAGATTCTCTAGTGGAGTCGCCAATTCTTTGTGCAGGAAAATTGCCTATGTGGACAGAGGTGATCCCTCTAGCCCTAGGGTGGATCTAGCAACAAGGGAAAAAGCTACCATCTACCTCCCTAGATTTTGAATGAAATTCAAAGCAAGGAAGATGACCTACCTTGTTCTAATGCTATGTTTTCGTCTTTTGTCGAAGCTTCTTGATGTGTCGCTCTTCTCAAGCTTGATACACGCTACTACCAACATTCGATTAGTTGTACAGATAGTCAAGACACCACAACAAGCGTAAAATAACGACAAAAATAAAACAATTACAACTTATGTAATTGATCAAGGAATTCTATAAATCTCATTATAAATGTAAATAAGAGTGGAAGATAATCATCAGTTGCATTTTATTATGATAAATACAAGGGGACTTTACAGCCAAGCCTTGATGTTGAGGCTCTCCTTCAGCAGGTCCATATCCAAGCACATTTGTGACACCCTCCTACACAAAGGTCTAAGATCTCACTATGTTCCTAACACAAAAAAAAGCACACTCTAATCTATTCTTTTGAAACTATAATAGCACTATAATTGCTTCTTCTCTCTATGATTGCTGCTTGTAACCAGTGTAGTAGAGGTAAAAGAGGTATCCTTATATATCAATGGAGGAGGAGGATATGGGTGCTCAAGTAATGGGAAAAAATTTTATCCTCTGGAGTAGTTCCTATTTTATGGGAACAAGAATCCCAAAGGGGAATTCCTCGGTCATATCCTTAAAAGAAACGTCCAGCTCTCATGAAGATTCTAGTAATGGAAAATTAGTTTCTATTTAAAAAAAATTCTTAAAAAGGATAGGTGCGGGTCACTCATTAAGACAGAGCGTCGATAAACACGGGTCTCAATGCAAATCTCTGCTATCAGTGCGGGTTAGACACTGAGACAAAGCGCCGAACTTGAAATCTAGGTTTTTATAGGGATCTTACAGAAAACTTGTAAAGGGATATGGATTGGCAGACAAAGTGTGGTTCAGGGGTTCGTATTCCATGCTTGGAAGGTACACAAGGGTCACTATATGGGTCCTCTAATATCAAGGAACGGGGAGTACATGGACGGTGACAAATTGATGTGTAACATAGTGTTAGGTATAACAGTGTCAGAGCACTTACCAATGAAATGACCACTCACAAAATTAGTCTTTTTCTTTTATAATATCATTTGGGAGGCACTGATAAATAAATAGAAATAAAATTTTGATAAATTAAAAAATGATTTTGAATTTATAGAAAAATGGAAATATTCAATATTTCATTTAAAATTTGGTTAAAAAAATTGCAAAAACGTGGAACGACTTTGAGCGCTAGATGAGTGTTATAGTCCTTGGCGAATAAAGGATTAATAATATTAAGAAGAGAAAAAAAACCATGACAAAAATGCAATAAAAAAAAAAATTAACTTTTTTTTTATATGTAATATTAAGAAATACTTATATAATCATGTTAACTTCAAGCCAAATAGCTATAATACTAAGCATGAAGGAGGGAATGCAAATTATTTCAATGTGGAGCATGTGATTATATGACTAAAACTATAGTTTTTAACATTTTGGGACAAGTCTTTCCTTTCTTCATGGCCCCATGAAGACATGGAAGGTTGAAATTGTTTGAATCTTTTTTTTTCTGTATATGTAGCAAACGAGGAGTAATTTCTCATTAAATAAATGGTATTTCACACTAAAATGATTATTCCATACTTATTCGTGCATTTGGATGAGTCGTATAATGTATTTATTTTAGCACATAGAGAGATCAACTTTACAACTTCAAGGTTCACTATCATTGAAGATCACTTCTCACTAAAACAAACACAGATTGAATCAATGACTTCCCAATGGTGGAGCTGTTTAACTATTGGGATGAAGCATGAATTGAATCCATGACCTCTCCATAGTAGAGATTCTTAAAAATGTGGAATTGAGCAATTAAACTAACTCTTGGAGCTAGTTAAATTGTTTCTCTAGAAATAGAAAACCTCATTAAAATAATTCTCAACTAAAAATCAAATTATTATTATTTTTTCTTTAAATTTAATATTATATGATTACTTTTAACATAATTATGAGATTAAAATCTTAAAACTAACTGATAATGTCACGAGACAAAAAAAAATAAAAATCCCTTGTACTTTTAACTAAATCGTTATTATATATAAATCGTTATTATATATATATATATATATATATATATATATATGAATATGAGAGAAACGTTGATTGCCACTATTCCTTGAATCTTATCATAGGACGAGACGTTGATTTCCACAAACCCCTAACTCTTATGATAAGATGGATTCGTAGGAGTTGCCTCTTTCAAATCGGCTTCTCAGTTGCTTCTAAATAAATAATTGAAAGCCTTCCCTTTCACGTTTGGTCGTGTCTTCGTATTGCAAACTAAATTAATGTGCGGCGTCTTTCCTTCATGTTTCTTATAAAACTCTTTCTACTAACATTAATAGCGTGTAGTCTTATATATAATATTAGATTTCTTCTGCTTGGTTTCACACGTTTAAGAATCCAGCCTGATCCTGCCTGTTCGTAGCTCTCAGATGCATCCTTACCCAATTGCTTCCCTGCCATTCACAATATTTCTTGATTCCACTATCCAAATTTCTTGCTCGAAAGTAATGGCCGATATCTTTGATATTCTTTTATCTGCACCTACAGAGGATGGATTCTTCACATTCATATGGGCTCATTCTCTCGCTTTCTCTCTTCTCCATGGGTAGAAACAAAGGCTACCTCCGTGATGATGAATGTTTCATAAACCCCGTTGGGTTGTAAAGGATTTGATGCTGTTGAGTGTTAAAATTTTCCTGTGATTTTGCATGCCTCCAGAATAACTTCAATTCGGATGTATTTTCTTTCATTTTTCCTTTTCTGATTTTTAATAATACGTTCTCTTCACTTTTGTGCTATAGAGTGTTGCAGGCGGTTACTCATTGTAATCTACTTATATGCTATTTACACAATTTGCCTTTCTAATTTCGATATTTTTCAGTGATTGATGATATTAAAGACTTTTTTTTCTTTTGTTTTTGATATATTTTAACAGTTGAAAAAGGAGTCCTCAAGGGTGACTATTTGGCGGTGTTCTGTTTGGAAGTGGAATTTGTGTACTTGGATATTTATTCGTGTTCTGATTAAACGTGGAATTTGTCTATGTATTTACATATTTATGATCACATTAATTAAATGGATAAATTAAATAGATAGTAAACACTTACAAACAACAAAACACTTAATATATATATATTAATTTATTGGATATAATTAATTTTGAAACCAATCTTAATTTTTCATTTATAAATAACATTAAAATATCAATAGATATTCTGTAGAAATTAAATCTCTAGGGTCAACATTATAATTATTTGAGAATATTTGAGAAGTTAAATCTCTATAATTAACATAATTCTTATTGATAATTAAATTAAAAATGTAAAAATACTACTCCAAAATAAATAACTCTATAATTAATTTAAATCTATTTTTTAAACAATAAATATACAAAATAAGATATAAAATATGAATATACTAATCTATTTTTTAAACAATAAATATACAAAATAAGATATAAAATATGAATATACTTTTTCTAGTCATTATAAAAGATATAATGGTTCATAGTACATGTTGTTTTTAGTAAATAGTTATAGATTAAGATATAAAGGAGTATGTGCACTTCTATAAATTTTAAATGAAGTGTTTTTGGTATATGGTTATAGATTAAGATATAAAGGTAAAGTATGTGCATTTCTATAAATTTTGAATCAGGTGAAAGTATTCATTGCAAGTCGTACAATAAAACATAGTTTTATTCATTGTTTTAATAGCCTTAAATGGCTTATTACATTTCACTCATGTAATCTCAAATGGATTAGTATATGCACTAGTTGTTGTTAGTTGTCTTTGCAAGTGCTATAAAATTGAGGCTTTGAAAATCAAATGACTTATTCACTTCCTTCTTTCTTGGTATATATAGTTTGTAAAAAAATACATATAAACCATCTAACTCATGCACAATAACTTTGTAGTAATAAAACATTCAAATAAATAAAAGCTTATTTTTTCTATCCTCCATTTCCAGTATACATTACATTCATGTCTTTCCTTCTGAAATTGTAATGGCACTGCTTATGCCAACTTGAAATAGATCTTAACTACATGATAGATTTGCAATGGTTATATTTGGAAAGGATCGATACTTTGCGGAAATAGGAAAATTGTTCTTTACAATGCTAAATATACTTATAAAAATAGTTTTCTTATAGTTATTTATAATTTTGAATTATTTCAAAATTTATAATAGAAAGAGAAGCATTTGCAGTAAGTTTTGTCTCATGTTGTTTGATAAATTGTGTTGCCAAAAGTAAAGTTATTTTGGTTTCACCTTTCTCATCAAATATTCATGCAGTATTGTTTTTCCTTATTTTCTTTGTCTAAAAAAGTTTGATATACAACTAAGATAATGTCACGAAAAATGTTTCTTATCGTACTATTACTGATATCTGCGATTAATAATAGCATAGGCTCGATCTCTTTTTTCCCAGTCATGAGTATTGAAATTAAATTAACTCAAAAAAACAAAAATAAATCTAATATACAATTAACTAAACTTAGAAAAATATACATTTTTTCTTTTGCTTCTCCCATAATTTTGTTCCTTCGTTATCTCTACTCACTCGTCCATGTCTACTTTCACATCATTCAAACCCGATATTTTTTTCTTGTTCACAAAAACCAGATAGAAAAAAGTCACTGTTAGTGTATATTGTAATATCAAGTTCATAATTATTAGATAGAATTTCATTTCTATGGGTATAGGTAAATACTAAATAGATTTTAGTTTCAAAAGATTATATAGTTTAGAATCTCATTTCTATGCGTATAGGTAAAATACGCGTATAGGTAAAATACTAAATAGATTTTAGTTTCAAAAGATTATATTGTTTCTTGTTAGATATATATTGAACTAAAAAATTGACAAATTTAAAAATGAAATTTTTTTATAGAAATATTCAAAGTACATTTCTCCTTGTAATTTCTTTGTCTATCTGAATCTCTAAGTGTTAAATGTTTATTGAAATTTTATGAAGTCTTGCTTTTAGTTCGAGTATATAAAAATATAGCCAAAAAACACCAATATGTATAATATAATAATAATAAAATGACAATAAATAGAATAAAAACACACCTCTAAAAAAGAGTTAGCATTGTCTTTTAACTATATCTAGTTTGCTTGTGTTCATTTTCTCTATTCGTGACGATATAAATTAGATAAAATATATAAATAAGAGGAAAAATAAGTTCTAATTTTATAACACAAAATAATTGAAATGTAACATAGTAATAGCATAAAAAAAATAAAAATGCACTATTTACCCCAAAAAAAAAAAAAAAAAATGCTACATGTTTTGCACCTTCATTTGAAATGACCTTGTGGAGAAAGTCATGCAACTACTAAAACGACCACCATACAGTCCAAACCAGAAATCTATTTGGAACCATCTCCCCATAATTAATCAAACATGCATTCATAACGTGTATGCTTGAAATTTGCATGATAGATATCTGGTGAATGCTCCTACATACAACATAACTAGACTTACTAGTTACAATTGTCACATTACGTTAATACTCCTACATACGACATAAATAGAATTACTAGTTACAATTCTCACATTACGTTTTGAAGAAACAATGGTGTTTTGGTCGTTGGTGTAAACTTGTAATTCAAATTAAATCCAACACTTTTTTTGTTTTTTTTCTTCATCTATGAAACTATTTTCATAGTTTGAATTCACAAAAATATTTAATTTTAAAATATTAAAAAACAAAGTATAAACCAAATCCAAAGCGTAAGGTTTTCATTTCAATGGGAAAGAATCATATTTTCTATTGGGATGAAAATTCATTTTTGTCACGTAAATAATACTTGCTCTCTTCTATATGCAAGAGCTTACACTGTTTATACAACAAACATTACATCCATGTAGAAATGAGATGTTCAATTCAAAAACTAGATAATAAAAGAGTGCTAAAAATGTTCCTACAATATACGTATATTGTTATGTAGCTATCGCATTTGAATTCTTCTTTCGTGATATGAAATTAGAACCTTTTTTTCCGCTTATTTTCTTATATATTTGATCTAACTCATATGGTCATCGAAGCTAGGAAAATGAACACAAGTGGAATATATAGTTAAAGTAAACCATAACTTTGCAAAGAGGTATATTTCTATTTGATTTATTGTAATTTTATTATTATTATTACATTTTGTTTTTGTTTTTGTTTTTTGTTTTTATATTTATATTTCGATGTACTCATTGAAACAATGAAAATGAACATAAATGGAATATATAGTTAAAGAAATTGGAAACTATTGAATTAAAAATAAAACTATTAAAAAATGGAAATAAGATTATTACTTATTGATTTTTGGAATTAAATTAAATAATAAAATTTATATAAAATTAAAATAAATAAATTTGGTCGGCTCCTGTCATATCTTTTTTCACTATTAATGGCTTAAAAATCTACTACCAATTCTTCATTCAATTGCCCTGAAGATGGATCCGTGTTGAGATTCGAAACATCGACAAATGTTCCTTAATACTGTAGATAATCCGGGAAACTCTTCAAGAAATGATAACCACAGGAATTTAAAAATCAAAATAGTTTAAGAAAACTATAGCTTGCTAAGAGGTATATTTCTATTTGATTTATTGTAATTTTATTATTATTATTACCTTTTTTTTTTTTTCTATATTTCGATGTACTCTGCCATATGTATTGTTGTATAGAGAAAGGTATATGGAAATGTGTGTATACATACGGAACTTGGTAGAATATTTTTTTCTGTTTGATCCTCCCCACAACTATCTTGTATAAAAATAAAAATAAAAAAACTTAGTTAATATTGCATAACTTAGTTAATATTTAATAAAACTAGAAATAAAAAAACCATCATTCTACTCTTGACATGTAATAGAAAATGAAATCTTTTCAATAGCCTTAAAAAATTGTCTTTGGGAAACACGCTACAACCTTAATGTGTCTTGATTAGTTCTCCACAAGCACTTCCTTGATTGGAAAACTGAAAAAAAAAATTTCTTTCCACTCTATAACCTTTTCCATCTCCTTGAATATTTTATATCTAGGTACTTTTCATATATCAAACAAAAAAGAAAACTCATTAAAGTTAATAAATTGCATGTTATCACATATTTTTGTAAAATATTTATCTATGTGCAAAGTTGATTCACCACACTTCCTTATATCCACAAAATCCTTCATTCCACAAAGATTCATGGATTTACGCACTTGTTTCCCACGTAGTTAAATCTATAAAACTTTAAAATGGAAAAAAAATAAATAAAATGAAACAAGAGTGAAATACACTAGCAGTAGTTATGATAGGGAAATTTTTGTTTTTTATTGATAGGTTGTATATGATGGCTAACTAATTGATGTTGTTGGGTTTGTGTTATATTATTTCCATGACTAGTCACGTGTGGGGGGGTAACAGCGGGGCGATAGCCCCCCTTGTACGTTGCATCGGGCGCAACTTACAGGGCGGTCACAGGGTAGGCAGTAGGCCCCCCTGTCGGGTTTCGAGGCAGCGCTACGGGAAAATGTTTTTGGTCCTTATTTTCTAGTGGGCGGACCCGCCCATGGTTTTGTGGATGGGTTTTCACATGGTTTTGGGGCATGATGGTTTTCAGCCCTTGGTATTGTGTAGATCCGGTCAAGGGAACTACAGTTATGTTCTAATACAGGGTTAATGGATTGGAGTTTATGTATGCTTCGACATGTATATATATGTGTTGTAACACTAAAAGGAATATAATGAAAAATCAAGCTGGTCATCCCAATTTGGGATCCAGGGGAGAATCTCTGTGTATATATGTTTTATGTTTTATGCTCTTGCTATTGCTTATTTTCTATTTTTAAGATTATTTTGCAGCTAATTTTTGTAAAGGGTTAAAACCTATAGATGTAATGTATGAGGAGGTATAAAATATCATGAAAGAGAGTTTATATTCTTTTATTTGTGAAATTCGATTGAAGGAATTGGTTTTTTATGTGGATCAAAAAATTATCAATCTAAGGCATAACAGTGTCAGAACAATCACTAATGATATATTCATTCACAAATTCAACCATATTTTTCCATGCCTCTTCTTCACATACTACATTAGCTTTATGTGAACTATGGAGGAAAGAAAGAATGAATCGATATATTTTTCAGAACTTTCTTATTACTCTTTCTTCCTCTTTTGCTTGGCCCTGCACTTTGTATTGTTTGTTGTTGTTTTCCTCTGCTTATGCCTTTTCTTTTTCCTGCTTGACCTTTGGCCATAATGGCTTGGCAGACAAATTCCCTTGTAAAAATGTATAATAGTCTTGTATAAACTAGAGATTGATCAGTAAAATACATGTGATAAACTTTGGTGGCCTCCTCAGGATTTACCACATGCACAGTAGTTTTCATGCCACAGTCCAGATTACCCCAGGTGATTTGCATTTGCATTTCATTAAAGATTGTGACCCACAAATAAAATTTTAACAAAAACATAAATTGGTGGAAAATACAACTCTCAAGATGACTAGAGCTACCATGACCTCTACAGAGAACATTCAAACTATACTGACAATGCATGCAGGCCGGTTCATGAACCGAATGGTTGTTACCCTTGATATTTTTCCATGCTTCAGTTACCATAAACTGACATTTCTTATCATTGAAATACAGAGACCAAGAATTGAGACCATACAAATTAACTCCTAAATCAGAGTGAATAGTTGGATATTGATACCTGCTTGACTTAAATTTCAAGAGAATGTAAAGAAACTGGGCTAGAGGGCTTTGAAAATAGGATTTGATATCCTGAGCTCTATAGAAAAAATGAAACATACAAGCCTTACCTACAACCTTTACTATAGCTTCAAAACAAAATGAACAGAAGACTACAGAATATTGGTACTTTATTCCATTGAAGAAATAGAACATTGCATAGATTCTATTAGAGCCATCATCTTCAACAGCCGAATTTGGAGCTGGAATTATGAATTAGGAGGTAAGGGTCACAAGAGCCATAAAATACCAATGATCCTAGCGCTGGCATTGTAGCAATCATTTCTTCGCATTGTCAAGCTGAACTTCTATGTGGTTTGCAATGAAATTCCTCTGTTAGAAATAGATTTTATTCCTTACACCTTCCCGTGTACGCCATGGTTTCCCATCTCTTCCTGACAGGGTTTGCTGGCTGAGTGCAGCGGTATTCATTTGCATTAATGCCGATCATGGTAAGGACAACCATCTCCTCGCATTAAACCTTAATCATGATGGATGGTCACGTGCCTACCTCTACGTAGCACTGACCTTCTCCCATCGCTCTCCTTGTGGCACCCTGATCGAGTTACGTCAAATCTACTATTAGTATCAATTAATTATGTATTTTCATATTAATTCATTAATTATGTTTCCAAAAATATGAAAATAAAAAAAATTCTTAGGAGTCCATAACTTTCCCTATGTTCTTCGAATCTACTATATCCAACAACTTTCCAGATATATAAAAAAATAGGCAAATTGTATTAAGGATCCATATAATCTTTAATAAATTTGCACAATGTATAAATGTTACTTTCTCTTCACCTTCACTCAATAATAAAATCATATTAATATAAGTCATAATATTATTTTTAATTTAAAATGTGATATTCTCCGATAATTTCCTCTTGCTAAGTAAATTTAATTTACAATGTTAAATTATCCTTATGAAGAGTGTAGTGGAAGAAATATTCACTCGATATTGTCCTTGATTTGTAACAAACTCCACCTTTTCTCTCGCAATCGTGCACACCCTTTCTCCAAACAACAAAATAATAGAGATTAGACCCCCCCCCCCCCCACCCCACCCCACCCCACCCCAAGAAATTTTCACATATGTAAGGTACAATTCTAGAATATTTGGACAAAGTAATAACAATGTCAATCATAATAGTGTCAGAGCACTCACCGATGAAATGGCCACTCACAAAATTAGTCTCTTTTTAATTTTAATATGATTTGTAGATAAATGATTTTTTAATTTACAGAAAAAGGAATATTCAAAAATTTCTTGAAACTTTAGTTAAAATTGTAAAAAAATAAAAAAAAAAAATTGATTATCAACGAAATTTGATGGTGAGGTGAGTGTTATAGTCGCTCGAAAAGGATTAATAATATTAAGAAGATAAAGAAACACATGAAAAAAGTGGAGTCAATAAGAGAATAAAATCCAAAACATTGAATAGACATAACTTTTTTATATATTTATGTTAATAAATACTTATGGAATCATGTCAAGTTCAAACCAAATAACAAGGTTGATTTAATGTTTAAAAAATGGGCTATGATAGGAAATTTGAAATTTGAAAAAAGAGGGATATAATACTAAAAGATACTATATGGTAAATAATTTTTGAGCTCAACCTCAAAGAGATAAATCTTCCATGGTTGCAGTGGTTGGACAAAAGAGGGAATTGAAATGCTTTCACTGTGGAGCATATTATTATGCGACTCAAAATGGAATTTTTAAAAATTTTGGACAAGTGTTTGTTTCTGCCATGGCCCCATCAAGATATGGATAGCTGAAATTGTTTCAATCTATTTTATGTATATGTAGAAAACAAGGGGTAATTTATCATTAAATAAAAGATATTTCACACTAAAATGGTTATTCCATAGTTATTCATGTTTTTGTGTCAGCCGTATGATATATTCATTTAAGTACATCAACACATCAAGTATATGACTTCAAGTATAGATATATGAAGTTCAAAAGGTGTAATATCATTTTTGGGGACACATCTGAAGGTATTTACTTGTCGAATGTCCATGTGTGACGTTGGATAATATAATTGTAGTGAAATATTTCCAATTCACAAAAGTAAAATTTTGTAAAATTATTCTTGTATGTGGTCCATTGTCACTAAAGATAGGTAACTTGATATCCATATTGGTTGATGCATATCTACATGAAGGGATCACTTTTCGCCGAAATAAATAGGGATTGAACTTGTAACTTTCCGATAGTAGAGGTGCTTAGCAAAGCAATGAGAATAAAACGTGGATTGAACCCATGACCTCCACATAGTAGATATTCTTAACAATATATAATCAACCAACCAAGCCAAACCGCAAAAATACATAAATTATTTCTCCATAAATAAGAAATCTCCTCAAAATAGTTCTCGAAGAAATTTTATTTTTTTAAAATTTAATATTATATAATTATTTTTAAAATTATTAGGAGATTAAAATCCGAAGGTTTTTCTGTGAAGAATATGGAGCCCTGTGGATATCACTGCAATAGAAAAGCCATGGCCACACGAGAAGCCAATTGTTTTTCCTCTTTTCCTATCGGCGAACAGACTATTTGCGTTGTCGTCTCTCCTTTTGTTAATACATTTCGTAGAGGTAGGGAAACAATCTGCTCCATTGTGGATGAGTCCATGGGGAACAGAAGTGCAAAGGAAGAGAATCTCAAATCCGTTTTCATGTTGGGGTTTCCTTCATAGTTCATCAACCGAGGGTTATTTCTCAGGCGATACAGTAGAGGGTGAGCCATGGGTGATCACATGGTAGTAGAATCACTCAAAAAATCAACATCATGTTACATCTAAATTTGAGTTTCATTTAACAATATCGACCAGGGCCAATTCAATTTCTAAAGCCATAGAGGAGGACTGAAAAAATGGGAAATGAAGGCCATTGAACTCTACTCTAGTGAGGAACAAATAACTCGAATCACATGTTTTGAAGATAACCCTGCGACAAATGAAAATCCCCCGATTTACTTCAGCTCTACTCCATTCATCCCGAGAGTGGACGGAGGGTCTTATTCTGGCACATAAGTGGCCAATTTTTTTTGTGTCTTCAGGTGGAAGGTGAATCCACAATTCTTGGTGATCTATTGCTTGAATTCTAAATGAAATAAGGTTCAAAAATAGATTACATGTGGTGGAATCCCCTCTTCTCTTAGAAAACCACAAATCCATCCTTTAGGACCAAATCCAACAAAGAAGCAAATATAAAGGAGATGAAATGGTGCAGATCTAGAGCTGTTGGTTCATGTCCTCATCAAAACCATTTCAAGGAAATAAAATGTGCTACGAGTCCGGAGATCAAATCTAGTGTCATATCCGAGGTAGAGTATCCAAATTTTTTTAGGTATTCCTTCTTCTTTATAAATTTGGATTTATTTAGGGAAATTGATGAAGGATTAGGTACATTTGGAATATTATGGAATTCAAAGAAACACCAAAATTTTACTGAACATAATATTGCAATATTGTGCCCCAGGAGTGAGCTTCCCAACTATATCATCTTCATCCCGAAAGGGCTCGACCTCATTCAAGGAAGAACTAAGAGGGACAATTGTCTCATAGGAAAAAAAAAACAAAATTTAAAAACACCATGGTCGTACATCGTTGAGAAGATAGAAAAATCCCTAGATTTGGCCATAGAAATATTAAAAGTAAGTGGTCTGTTCATTATTTTGCAAGAAAAGGTTATGATAGGTAGATTTAATGGTTACTGGCCCAAATTGGAAGATCTAAATGAATAGATTTACCTCAATTGGACCGGATAGTGTGACATTTATTTGTATGAAAAATGTTTCTTTTTGGTTCAGTTTGATAAACAAAAATATTTTGATCATGTCATAAATGAAGGACTGTGGTTTTAGGGAAGGGTGGGTCTCTTTGTAACCCCATGGTTTCCAAGTTTTGATGCTAACACAATTTTGGTAACGAAATTTCTTGTCTCGTTAACAATACATAACCTTCCACTTCCATATTGGCACCATCATGTTCTGGAAGGAATATGGAACACTTTGGGAAGGTTCGTTAAGACAGACCACAAAAGAATGGACAAAGGCATCTTCACATTTGAAAACACGTGTGGAGATGAATTTAAGGAAAGTAATTCCTGATGGTATTCATCTGAGGCATGAATAGTTCAGGTGGAAACAATCATTATATTTTGAAAACACCTCTTTTAGATGCAGGATTTGACAGCACATAGAGCACTTGCAGAACACATGTAACCAAGCAAAGTAAAGGTCAACAAAAAGTCATCAAAATCAAAGAGGATGGAAATTTCCATATCCTCCGTCTTAAGATGATGAGGCTGAAGAAATGGTGAGAACCACATCATCCATATACATTAAACCATCCAAGTTATCATGAGGAGGGATAAAAGAGTCAAAAGGACCAAAATATATAGGCAGACATTCTCAAAAACTCAATAATGATCTCGACCAGTGAGACCCATCATGAGGAAAAGAGAAACATTCAAGGACTAGGTGGAACTAACCGACCTAGTGTCTGTGAGAGCTCAGATTCAGATAAAGAAATCCAAATCCTTCGAAGAAATAATGAATTGCAAATTGTTTTAGCTACTCCTTTTCTTGGGGTTTGACAAAAACCCCAAAAGGAAAAAAGAAAATAAGAGAATACAAGTTTATATCGGCATTGTATTTTTTATTTTTTCTTCTTTTTGTTAGCTTTTCTACTTTGAGTGCTTAAACCACATTCCCTCGTCCCTTAGGACAATAATTGAAGCAGTTTCTGCATCTACTACATTATATCTTTTTATTTTTCTTTAGGAGAAAGTTGTTGACTTTTGCTTCGAAAAAAAATAAAATAAAATCTTAAAACTTACACATATGTGAATATACATAAAAATATCCTTGTATGTGTGTGTGTTTCCTCTTTTTACACTTTAAGATAAAGATGTTTGTTTCCTCTTTTTACACTTTAAAATGAAGAAAAATAAATGACTCTTTCCTCTAAGCTAAAAAAATATATATATATTTTTTTAAATAATATTTTTTAGTCATTTATCACTATAATTTATGCCTTTTTAATGGATGGATTTCAGATGGAGCTGGAGTCAGGGAGAGAAGGCATATACTTTTTTTTCCATGACATGTTCAAATCTTGGCAAAAATTATCTATTTGGTGAAAATTGTAAAAACAATTGTATAAACGAGTTCTACTCCGTAATCCATAATCCTTTAATTGAAAAAAGAAAAAATAAGTTATGTAAATTGATTCGAAAATGTATTCATCTCGACTTTTTAACTAATTCTAGACCCACATATTAATTCCTTTTTAAAAAAAATTTATAAATTAGCAAGACGATAGTCTTAAATTAACTTTAAATTATTCGAAAATGAAAAATTTGATGCTTTTAGTTTGGGAATTTTTTATTACAGTTTTTTAGGAAATTTTCAGCCAGCTAAATAAAAATTATAAATTCGTTAGAAGATAGTTTTAAATTATCTTTAAATTATTCAAAAATGAGAAATTTAGAAAGGTAAAAAGTAAAAAAAAAAACACTCGAAATTTTCAATGAAAACTCCAAATAAAAAAACAAGAACTCCAAACAGAAAATTCTATTAATTAAACAACGCGTTTTCCAAATTAAGCTTACACTCAACCACATCGTCATCACCATCGTCGACGTGCAAATATAACCGTCCTATTAAATTGAAATGAACCAAGAACATTAACAAAAGTCTAAATCTTATGGATACATGACGTTGTCTAACTATTAAACTTTTTCAGTAACTTATCTAGGTAAGCTGATAACTCTCATATAAAAAAGAAAAAAACTAACATGAAACTAAGGTTAAGGAAATGAAAGGCATTGAATAAGGTTAAATTCAGAAAACATGGCTGAAAGAGTAAGCCATCTCCATACCAAAATCATCATCCCATTTTTCATGACGGTTAAGGAAAAAGGCATTCAATCAAGGTTAAATTCAGAAAACAATGGGGCTGAAAGTGGAGGTCATCTACATACCAAAATCATCTTCCCATCACCTCTTAAAAGGTACGCTAAAGGAGCTTTTGGAATAAAGATTTATTATGTGTGTTAGGGTATGATTAGGTTGTTTAATTTAACGAGAGATAAATAGTTGGAAAATCTTTTTATGAAATCTGAAATGAGTTTTATTATATAATAAATGAATGTATAATATATATGAATTTGATAATAAAGTTTAATTCAAATAAAAAATTATATTTTGTTTTTAATTTAATGTATAATTTGATATTTATATTTTATTAGAATGGTTCCTAGTAATATACTCTCAAACATCTTTCACTGTCATTAAAACATAGATTGCACAATCAGCACACCCACAGGTCATTCAATCAGCTCAGCAAATCTCAAACTCTCTATGAGATCTATAGAACCAAATTCATGTTGGATTATCTCTCCATAAAAGAATTTAAAATTCATCTTAAGCTATCTCATATAATCTCTAAGGACCTCTACTCTACATTTGACGCCTTAGCAGTGATCAACGCTGACAAAGAAGGTATCATAGTAGGTGAAAAGAAAAACAAGAAACTTGAAAAATTAAAATTAAAATTTAAAACAAGATTCTTGCATGCCCTCAAGAACCCATAGGACAACACCATCAATTTTCATAGAATTAATAACAAAAGTCAAGCAGTTGCCCCTTCCACCATCCAAAGTATGTTTCCCTCCTCGGATAGTATGCCGAAAACTGGTCACACGGACTCCCCATCCACTGTCCAAAACTCAGATCCATGCAGCATAGGCTGAAATGGTGGAGGAAGGGATTGTGTTAATGAAAAATATAGATATATTATAATTTATCACCAATACATAGTACCTTCGCATGGAAACGCACCCCCTTCTGCTCTCCAAACTCTGGAAACCAGTTCGAAGCGCAACACCATTGAGCACAATGGCGCAGAATCTGCTTCCCATCATGCCAAAACCATCAATGCTAATACACCATCAATGTGCATACAAAATCTACTTCCCTCCTCGAATAGTACATAGAAAAATGGTCACATAGACTCCCCATCCTGTTGGAATTTACTCCCAACTGTAAATCTGAATAGGAGGAAAAAACTTCAATACTGATGGAAACTGAAGCACACTGCAACAACAATTTCTTGTTTTGGTTTCACACTCCACAGTGCATTAAATTTTATGTTTAAATACTCCTGCAATGCCAATTTTCTTTACAGGCTATAGCCCTCCCATGATTTAGTAAAAATTGGTGCAAACCACGTTACCTCCTGCCTTTACTCCTATCCACCAACCACCATTACTCCTGCGTCTTTTTTTTCAATTTAAAACCTTCATGCAAGTTTCTGTGGACCCCACAAGTACCAGCGTACTCACCCTCCCACCAATGACGCTTCATCTCAAGGTTTCTAAGCCCAGGCAATGGGTGGGTTAATCGATATGATAACCCATCACATTGTTTGTAATGTTTTGCGTCACATTTTTTTATACATTGAAATATATTTCTCATAAGGTTTTAGACTAGGCTATAATTTTATGTAACATTGTTAAAATGTCGTGACAATATAGTTTTTTTTGATAAAGTTTACACTTAGTTCAATAGTTTTATTATATATATTGTAAACATATATTTTTATAATATATATATATATATATATAGTACAATGTAATATTGTAGATGATGCTAATTGCAGAAGCGAAAAATATTGTGTGAGACAGAGTGAAGCAGAGTGAGAGAAGAGTTGTGTGTGTAGCACCCTAGTGAAGTAGAATATGTGTAAAACCATAACAGCAGATTCTGAGTATTTTATTAAGTTTTTTTTGTTAATTGAAAGATAGTGTTTTTTTTCACTGTGTATGTTTTATGTTTCACTTCCAAGTTTGTTTTATGAATTATCTATGTTCATAGAGGAAATTTATTCCTCAATGATTGTTAAGGAATCATCAGAAATTCCAACATGGTATCAGAGATAGTCCAGGCTCTCAGCAGTTGCTGAAGAAGCTGAAGGAAGAAGAATATTGTTTAAGCTTTTGACTAGCAGTGTGAAGGTTCAGCAAGTCAGGTATTTACAAAACAAAATTATTGCTTGTTTTTAGAATACAGTCCATAGAACTGTAAAAGAGAAGTCTTATGTGTTTTTAGAGACAGATATTATCTCTCCAGTAGTGAGAAAGTTTTTTTAAGATATACATCAAGTTTTTTTCGGCATAGTTCTGCAAGGCTAGCAATGGTAGGAGCCAGCACAAGTACGATTATGGGAAATACTCAACTCCCACAGTTCAAAGGTAGAAGTATGACTACTAGGCAATCATAATGAGAGCCCTCTTTGCATCTCAATATTTATGGGAGCTAGTTGAATATGGTTTAGAAGAACTAGAATATGAATAAGAAGTTAATACCTTAACACAGGTAGAGAAAGATTTGTTGAAGAGTAATAGGAAGAAGGACTCAAAATTTCTCTTCTATCTCTATCAACTAGTGCATGAAAGCATATTTCCAAGAATTGCAGCAACAAGGAAGTCTAAGGATGCATGGGATACTCTCCACATTGCCTATCAAGAAATGGAAAAGGTAAAGATGACAAGGCGTCAATTAATGAGCAGAGATTTTGAGTTCATTTGCATGAAAGAGTCTAAAACAATAGACTCATTCTTAACACAGTTGATTGGTTGGTTACCAAAATGAGATTTCATGGAGAGACAATAGAAAAAAACAAGAATAGTGGAGAAAGTATTGAGGAGCTTACTCTCAAGATTTTATGTGATAGTAACAACCATTGAAGAGACAAAGGATCTCTCAATGTTTAGTATTGATGAGTTTCATGCATCATTGATGAATGAACAAAGAATAAAAGAACAAACTCATCTTTGAAACATGCCTTTAAGACCAAAATGTCCTTTAGAAGAGGAAGAGGTTAAGGAAAATCAAACTACAGAGGGAAAGGTAGAGGAAGAAGCTAGAACAAAGGAAGAAACAACCCTGCAAATACAAGTGGAAGGGCAGCAACCAACAACGTCTAAAAAATCAAGCAAATGCAAAAAGGTATGATAAATCCCAAGTCCAATTTCATTACTGTAAGAAGTATGGGCATTATTCCAATCAATGTAGAAAGAAACATAGTTACATGGGTAATAGGCCCAGTGCTAACTTTATTAAAGACACTCTAAGCTAAGAAAATTCGTTTTTAGCATGTAATTTGGCTAAAGAGAAAAATGAAGATATATGGTTTCTAGATTCAAGATGTAGCAACCATATGACTGGAAACATCTCTATGTTTTCCATGTTAGATGAAAATCTGAAGTCTCAAGTAACATTGGCAACAGATAGCAAAGTATTTGTCATGGGAAAAGGCGGAGTAAGTGTTTTAACAAAGAAAAGAGAAAGAAAAACCATATTAGATGTTTACTATGTACCTGGTATGAAGTGTAACCTTTTGAGCATTGGACAACTCATTCAAAAATCCTACAATGTATTCTTTGAGGATGTTGTATGTACCATCAATGAAATACCACCAAGCAAACAAAGAATTGCACAAGTGAATATGAAACAAAATGTTTCCTCTCAAGATGAGAGCATATTTGAAGAAAGGAGTTACAATGATAGCTGTAACTCAATAGACTTACCGAAGAGAAGAAAGGATGAAAACTCATTATGGCACTCGAGATTTGGATATCTCAACTTTGGAGGTATGAATTTATTTCATAGAAAATGTATGGTAAAGGGATTATCATTGATTGAAAATTTAGAAAGCCTATGTGAAGGTTGCATCTTGGGCAAACAACATAGAGAAAGATTTCCATCAGAAAAGAGCATAAGGGCAAAAGCACCCTTAGAAATAGTCCATTATGATTTGTGTGGACCAATGCAAACACCATCATTAGCAGGCAACCACTATATGCTAACCTTTATTGATGATTACATAAGAAAAACATCGGTATGTATTTTGAAGTTGAAAAATGAAGTTTTTGAGAAGTTATGCCACTTTAAAGCTCTTGTTGAGAATCAAAGTGGGTAGCACATAAAATTTTTAAGAACTAATAGAGGAGGAAAATACATCTCCAAAGAATTTCTGCGTTTTTGCAGAGAAAATGGGATTCATGAGGAATTTATAGCAAGGTATGCACCTCAGCAAAATGGAGTTGCTGAAAGAAAAAATAGAACCATCATAGATATCGTAAGAAGCATGTTGAAGGAAAAACATTTTCCAAATGAATATTGGGCTGAAGTTGTACATTGTGCGGCATATGCCTCGAGTAGATGCCCAAAAGAGAGTGTTATGAATAGAGTTCCAAAATAATCATGGAGTGGCATAAAACAATTTGTCACCCACATGAGAGTATTTGGTTGTGTGTCTTATGCACACATTCCAGAGAAGTTAAGGAAGAATTTGGGTAGTAAGGGGGAGAAGTGCATATTTTTAGGATGCAGTGAAGAATCCAAGGCATACAGATTGTATAACCCGTCCACGAAGAAATTTATGATAAGCAGAGATGTGCAGTTTATTGAGGAAGAAACTTGGGATGGAAGCATTGAGAAAATAGTGAATGTAAAAACATGTTTTTCTCATGATAATGATGAGGAAGAAATGGAAGAAAGATATTCCTCATTAGCAACACCACCTCCACTAATATAAGGATAGAAAGGGACACCACAAGATGGTATGAGAACACCCTTCAGAAGTGATGACAGTGCTTCTCCAAGCACATCACAAGGAGCAGATTTGAGTGTTTCCACAAGCACAAGTTCAACAAATGAAAGAGGAACCAAATTCAGAAGTCTAAAAGAAATGGATAGATGTTATGGATGAAGAGATAAATTTAATAGAGAGGAACAATACATGGGAATTATTTGATCTCCCAAAAGGTAAAGAAGTGATCGGAGTAAAGTGGGTTTATAAAACCAAAAGAAATGTTAAAGGAAAGATTGAAAGGCATAAGGCCCGACTTGTTGTCAAAGGCTACAAGTAGCAACAAGCAAGATATTATGAGGAAAATTTTTCACCAGTCGAAATAATGGAAAAAGTAAGAGGAGTGTTGTCCATAGCAGCACAAAATAAGTTGAAAGTTTACCAAATGGATGTTAAATCAACATTACTAAATGGAGTATTGATGGAAGAGGTATATGTTGAAAAACGTCTGGGATATGAGAAAGAAGGCCATGAACGCAAGGTATGCAAATTGAATAAAGCTTTGTATGGGATGAAACAAGCACCAAGAGCATGGTACAATAAGATAGATGCCTATCTACTAGAAAATGGGTTTGAGAAATGTGAAGCAGAACCCACATTATACATCAAAGAAAAATATGGTAAGATTATCATTATTGTTTTATATGTTGATGATGTGATATTCAAAAGTAATGATGCTTACCTGATTGAAAATTTTAAGACAGTCATGAAAGAATAATTTCAGATGACTGATATGGGAATGCTTAGATAGTTCTTAGGAATAGAATTAGAGAAAAATGAAAATAAAATTTTTATTTCTCAAGCAAAATATGTAAAAGAAGTTTTCGAAAGATTTAACATGCAGGATTGCAAAGAAGCAATTACTCCTATAGTGATGGATTGAAGTTAAGCCAGGAAGATATGAGAAAGGATTTTGATCCAAGTTTATATAATAACATAGTTGGCAACCTTATGTATTTGGCTAAAACTAAACCAGATATTATGTGTGTTGTAAGTTTAATTTCTAGATTTATGGAAAGGCCAAAGGAAGAACATTGGCAAGCAGCAAAGGGAATTCTAAGGTATGTGAAAGGAACAAAGAGATATGGTATTTTATACACCTCTTCAGAAAATTTTGAGTTAATTAGATATACTGAAAGTGATTGGGCTGGAAGAATAGATGACAGGAAAAGCACCTCTAGATATTTTTTCCATATGGGATCAAGAGCCATTTCATGGGCTTCTAAGAAACTGCCTATCATGGCTTTATCAACGACAGAGGCAGAATATGTGGCAGCTACATCAGCATCATGTCAAGTAGTATGCATGAGGATAATTTTAAGAGAATTGTGTCATGAATAGGTAAAAGGCACAATCGTTTATTGTGATAATAGCTAAACCATAGCCTTATCCAAGAATTTAGTGTTTCATAGAAGAACAAAACACATTGATGCAAAGTATCACTACATCAGAGAATTAGTGAAAAATGGAGAAATTTTTTTGCAACATTGCATAACAAAAGAAAATTTTGCCGATATTTTAACAAAACCATTGGGGCAGAAAAGTTTTAATTTTCTTATAAAATGCCTATGAATGGATGAAAACAGTAGCTGTGATTAAGGGCGGGTGTTGGAATTTACTCCCAACTACAGCATCAATCTTTTGTTTTGGTTTTTCACTCCACACTGCATTTAATTTTATGTTTAAATACCCCTGTAACACAAATTTTCTTTATAGGCCATAGCCCTCTCCCGATTCACTAAATTGTGGTTCAAACCATGTTACCTCCCACCTTTACTCCTATCCACCAACCACCATTACTCACACGCCTTTGTTTTGAATTTAAAACCTCCACACAAGTTTCTATGGACCCCACAGTTCAACGTCACCATCGCCTCTATCCAATAGGCGTGCATCACACCGTTTTACTATTTCATCATCCGATAACCGAACCTCCATGATAAACTGGCCCCAACCATGCCATGTCAACAATCCTCCGACCAATCAGAAGCGTATCGCACGATTTCGTGCTTACATCTCGGGCTCTTTGCGATCGGACAATAGAGCGACCCCACGAGCACTAGCTCACTCACCCTCCTACTAATGATGTTTCATCGCAAGGTTTCTAAGGCCACTCAGTGACTTGGTTAATCGATGCAATAAACCATCGCATTGTTTGTAACTTTTTTCATCACATTTTTTCGTATACGCCATGATATATTTTTCATAAGGTTTTAGAGTAGGTTATGATTTTATGTAACATTGTTAAAATGCTGCGAAAATATAATATTTTTTTATATATTTTAGACTTAGTTCAATAGTTTTATTATATATATTGTAAAATTATATGTTTACAATATATATAGACAGCAGAGTGTAATAATGTAGATGATACCAAGAGTTGTATGTGTAGCAGCCCAGTGAAGAAAAATATGTGTAAAGCCAGAACATTAGATTCAAAGTATTGTATTAAGTTTTTTTTGTTAATGGAATGACAATGTTTTGTTTTCACTGTGTATGTTTTATGCTTCACTTGCAAGTTTTTTTTATCAAATCTCCGTGTTGACAAAGGAAATTTATTCCTCATTGATTGTTAAGGAATCATCAGAAATTCCAACACATCCGTTTTCCAAAACTTGGATCCCTGTAGCATGAGTTCAAATGACAGAGGAAGGGACTGAATTAACACAGAAGCTAAATATATGATAATTCAACACCATCGATACGCAGTTTCTCAGCTTGGAAGCGCACCCCCATCCGCTACCCAAACTCCGGAACCTAGTTCAAATGACAGAGAAAGGGATTGTGGGTCTTAGGAATATAAACATAACACCATCTATCTGCTTCCCCCTATCACACTTCGTTAGATACAAGCAAACACTATGAATCACACAACATCACGTAGAGTAAGATAACGTCTAGGGTTACATCAACGTCGAAGGATTTGGTTGTGGTAATGTCGATTATATTAGCTGTAGTAGAAGGATTGGCTATGATTGCAACATCTAGTGAATTTATAATGGTTTCAATATAGATAGTCCACATAAACACACCGAATCTTGGTTCTATGGATCATTTCCCTAGCACGGATATCCTAAATAATAAAATGTCACATAGCATAGATAACATGATTAATAATGTGTCACACCTAGGAAATATGAATGACAAGCTGTCCATCAATAATAATAATAAAAAAAGGTTAGTAATATATCCTCTTACGAATTAAATAATGAATAAATTGAGGTTCTGGGCAAAGGGCTCAATTTCCTTGTAGCCCCCAATCACATTCCAAAAAAAGAAATCATTTGCAAATTTGAATATGGTATCAAACCTCCCGGTGATGAAGGCAAAGAACTTGTGAGACAAGAATGCGCCATCATCCTAAGAAAGGCAAAGCTTCCTAAGAGATTTAAGTAATGAACAATTAAGAGCCCTAAAAAAGCTAAGCTGTAATGATAAAATTTCCATCCTAAAAGGAGACAAAGGAGGGGCAATACTGTTAATGGACAAGGAAGAGAACATAAATAAAATGAGAGATCACCCTCACAATAGAGGAAGCTATACAAAGCTTAAAGAGAACTCCATTTCCAAAGTTATAAAAATGTTAAGAAAAAAAATTAAGGTGTCCAATCTTGGTGAAAAATTAAAAATGTGCCTATTCCTGGAGAGTGAAATCATGCCTCGTGTTTTTGGTGCCCCAAAAATTCACAAGGCTGGTGCTCCTCTCAAACCTATTTTTAATAGGATCGAGGCACCAACATATGAATTAGAAAAATGTGTAGCCAGTACCCTCGCCCCTCGGGTCGGTAAAACCTACTCTTTCATTAAAAATTCCAATCATTATGTTAAATTCATTAAAAAAACTAAGTTGGATGCTGGACAAAAAATTGTAAGTTTTAATGTTGTCCAACTCTTTACTAAAATCCCTTTAGATGAAGTCGTTCAAGTAGTGAAGGAAGTCGTAGACCCCTAGACCACAAAGCTTCTTGAAATATGTCTTTGCTCCACTTTATTTAATTTCATGGAGATATATGTGAAAAAACATTTGGATTTACTATGGGATCTCTATTTTCCCCTATAGAGGCCAAATCCTTCAAGGAGAAATTTGAAAAGAAAGCCCTTGATACTTAACCAATGAAACCAAAATTTTGGATCATGTTATTGGATGACACTAGTGCTAATTGGCCACATGGTGATGAGGAATTAAAAATATTCCTAGACCACCTTAATAGCATATCCAAAGATATCCAATTTAAAATGGAGGGCGAGGAAAAAAACTACATCCCATTCCTTGAAATTCTCCTCTCAATAAATGAAGATGCATCTCTTCGACACAAAGTGTTCAGAAATAAAATGTGCACCGAAAATTACCTTCATGCTGATTCGCACTACTACCTCACTGAAAAGACAGGGGTTCTTCTGACTATTTTCACGTGAGATTTCAAAATATCGGACGATACTCATGTTGAAGAAAAAATCAAATATTTAAGGAAGGCTTTCATCAACATGGGATATAGAAATAAAGACATCAACAAGGCAATTGAAAGCGTCAAATCCAGAAATAAAATAAATCCAACTTATAATTCCTCAGCATCAAAAGCATATCTTTCATATATTCAAGGAGTCGCTAACAAGATGACCAAGGTTCTTGCTAAGAAAGACTTTACAACATCCTTCAAACCTCTAATGACCATCAAACAAAGGATGAAATCTGTCAAAGATGACCCCTATCACCTCTATCAAAAAGGTGTTTACAAAATTGATTGTTGTTGCAGAGAATCCTATATTGGAGAAATAGGGAGGACCATCAAAATATGGCTTAAATAACATGGTGTTGCTATTAGAAATGGAAGAATAAAAACCTCGACTTTGGTAGAGTACTCGAATAAAACATGTCACAGCCTCTATCTAGAAGACGTTTTGGTCATTTCAAATGAAAAACATCATTTTAAATGTAAAGTTTGTGAAGCCATAAAAATCATGAAACACCCTCACAACCTCAATAAGGATGGAGGTTTGAAGGTTAGCAGGAATTGGATCCCTGTTATTTCTCGAAAATAGGCTTGCCCCCCAGCTTGTTTGTCTCCATTCTCCCCCTCCTTTTCATCTTCTCTCATTGCATCGTCGATATCATTTAAGCATACTTCCTTGTCATATCACTTGCACGAAAATGCTCCTCCCTCTTCCATCACCCTTCACATTGTTCGCTATCTCCTTTCCCATAATTCTTTTATTTTCCTACATTTCAATCTTTTTAATTTCCCCGCACTTCATCTCTTAACCTCGCTACCCTTTTAACCTCTTTTTAAATAATAAAACTCTAAAATCACAATCATAAATTACCTAACTATTTTTAAATAAAACTAATAATTTGAAACTTTCACTTTAATCTTATGATCCCTTCTTAATAAATTTCACTTATTTGTTTCTTGAGTTTAATATTATTAATATTAATTTTACATTGTTATAAGAAATTATAAATGTTGCTAATAATATTTTAATTAATATTAATAATATGTAAATTTATAAGAAAATTATTACAAATTTATTACAAATTAATTTGATTAATTAAAACTAATTAAAATCTATAAAATTTTGAACATATTGCATCCTTTTTTAATATCATATCTATGATCGGTTTAAAGTACTATTATACCAACTAATAAACAAATAAATAAATCAATCTATGTAAAATAATTAAATATTTTTTAATTTGATATCATAACTTAAAACTATCACCATTCTACTATTAATAATATTAATGTTACACTATTATAAGCAATTATAAATATTGCTATTAATAATTCAATTAATATTAATATTTAAAATTTAATAAATAAAAAATTAATATTATTAATTAAAAAATTATGTACTTACAATAAATTTGGTTTATTATAATTAATAAAAAATAAATTAAAACCAAATTCAATAATATTTTTTTTGTTTTTCATATCATTCTAAATAAATAAAAATTGTTTTTAAATTAAAATAAATTAAAATCTTTTAAATATTATAAATTGGTAGGCTCTTCACCTCTCAACTTTCTTTTTATCTTTTATCTATTTATCCTATTTTCTTCTTTTCTTGGGAGGTTTTGTTGTGAATATGAGCCTTGTTTTAAACTCTAAACGTAGACTAAAGATGAAAATAGTGGATATTCTGACTTTTTTTATCTCAAAAACTACACCACAAAAGCCTCCAAACATCAATATGAAAATTAATTTATTTTAGATTCTAGATGAATTAGTTAGTAATTGTGTTTTTGAATTGACAAAATAATTGAAACACAAAAATTGAAGGACATGTACATCTACACAATTCACACAATTGACCATAATATTTATCTTAGGAAAAACTATAAAGGAGAAAAAATATCTAAAACGTAAGGCACATGGTCCTCTCTCCCTTCTTTATTTATTAAAAATTACATATAAATGAATGAGAAGTCACTATAGACTTATCTTTTGACATTGTGGCCTAAAATAAGTGCCACATCATTTCAATTTTAGGTTGCCATGTCAAAATATAACTCTATAGTGACTTCTCATTCATTTAAATGAAAATTTTTACAAATCAATTAATGAGAGAGGAGCATTTGCCTCACCTTTTAGATACTTTTTTTTTGTTTATTGGGTTTCCTGGAGTAAATATTGTGTTCATTTCTGTGAAAGGTGTGTTCATGTTCATTTCCTTTCCTTTTTTTTAGCAATTATTTTGTAAATTCAATAAAAACTAGTACCTAATTAATATAGAATATAACGAAAATTAATTCTCATATTATATTGAAATGTTAGAATATTAATAATAAAGTATGTTACTAGGAACCATTGAAATGAAATATATATAAAATTGTATACATTAAATTAAAAACAAATAGACATTTTTTTTAAATGTAAATTTTCATGCACTTAAAATATAACTACTAAATGTTTTTATAGCTACAAAAAAAAGTACAATGCTAAATAATGGAACCACTTCTCTGAATGGCTCACTAGCCATTTAGGATTGGGATACACTAAACTAGTGGTAATTTTTTTCACCTTCTAAAATCTTCTTTGAAAATCCACATTCGGCTAGCCCCACACAATTGAATTAGAGTGAAAAGGTTGTTCAGCTTGTGAGAAGCATTACTCTCTGAATTGAAATGTACGAAAGTGTACAATAGCATATAAAGGATGTGGCTATAAGGTATTAAAGGACTTGTAACACCTGCCACTAAAATGGGCATTACAAGTATGTTGGTAAGCCAATACCACTATTCGTTTTCACCCATAAAATATCAAAATAGATAACCAATTATACAATACTTTAATTTAAATAAAAAACCACATCTTTAAAATTCCAAAAAATGAATTTTAAGAAAACGATCTATCTTTGTTGATTTTTAAAGTTATTATTCATTCACAAAAGCAACAAAAACATAAAATGAGAAACTAAATCACATATAGGAACACAAACTTTTTCGCATGATAAAAACTTGAAAATGTGTCAAGTAAACCTCCATGGAGCAAGGAATTTGAAATTTTATTAATCAAACATAATTCTCCATGATTACAAGTCTCTCAGACAATCCCAATTAATATTGGATACTTCATTACATAACTTCTTCTCGTTATAAAATTTATTAAATTGTAAAAACTAAATTTACCCGCAATAACATTATTTACATAATTTTTGTCATTTTTCAACCATCTCCACCTTCACAAAAGATTTCCTAATCCCTTGCCCATGCCCATTCATCATCTCTTCTGCAAGCCTAGAGAATCCAAACACCATTGCAATTTCTCTACAATAACTAGCTTCATGAATATGTCTGCATGATTCTCTTGTGTGTGGACCATCTTTGGAGCTACTTTGCCATCATCAATCACA
Organism: Pinus albicaulis; assembly: GCA_034641835.2. Classification (NCBI taxonomy): domain Eukaryota; kingdom Viridiplantae; phylum Streptophyta; class Pinopsida; order Pinales; family Pinaceae; genus Pinus; species Pinus albicaulis. Next base: position 839,416,420 of record CM076582.1, on the reverse strand, counting down.
TGTCTCACAAAATGATACCTTATATCAAGGTGGTTGGTATTGTTTTAACAAGTTGTATTTGTAGCCAAATGAATAACACTTTGACTCTTATGGAACACATGCACATTCTCCTGCATCCTTCCAATATCATTAAGTATACCTTTCAAACATATTTCTTCTTTACATGCATATGAATTAGTTCTATACTCAACTTTCGTAGTGGACGAAGTAATTGTTTCTTATTTAGCTTTCACATCCAGCTAATTTCTCCACCTGAAAGAGTAAAGACATAATCTGTAGTAGATATCCTTTTGTCCTAATCACCTGCATAATCAACATCCAGATATCCATAGACTGATCCTTCACTACCATTAAAGGTGATCCAATGCTTACTTGTGCCTCTCAAGTACTAATGCACCCATTTCACTAATAAAAAATGTTCTTCTCTTGGATTTGTGATCTAGATCCATTCAAGAACACAATAAAATATAGAATAAACATAAACATAGATATGGATCAGAAAATATACTTCATTTCATTAATATCAAATAATTGAAATAGTCTTACACACATAATGGAAATAAACTAGCTCTGGCAATGGTAGCTTATCTATAAGAAGAGATGTGGTGGCTACATGCCTTTGATCTATGTTACAATGAGGCTCAAGGGCCTTTTTATTATTTAGAAACATGGAAAAAAAACAAACCGAAGCCGTTACCCCAGGAGATGGAATGCTAGGAGTTTTTTAGCTTTGTTGGGAAACCAACTTCCCAAGGTTGTAACTTGGTCATATTATCTTAGTTTGGCACATATGATATATCATTGGAAATATATCTTTGAGTAATGAAGGATTTTCTACAAGCCCCTATCTATGGATATGGGCCTGCTACTAACCTTAAAAATTTACGTTCAGGGGGTCAAAACTACTCGTGAAGTTTAAGACGCGAAAAACTACTAAAATAGTAAATGTTGATATAAACAAGGAAACTAGTGAAAAAAACTGGAGGTTTAGGTGGAAGAGATGGGTGGAAACCAATATCCACCTAGATCATTCCTCCTTGCTTAGGAAGAAATTATATCCATTGTATGCAGATCCTCCATGAGGGCAACAAATTTCTTTTGAATTTGGTCCCTAGTGAACCACTTTCCCTAGTGAAGGAGTTGGGCTACTCTGACAACTCCATATAGTTGGATCCCGTGAAGGTTGGTGTTTTTGATCTATGTGTCCATTATTTGATTAGTTGTGGGATTTTCCATGTATTTTGAATTTAACTCTATTGGTGTGAATTGTTCTGCAATGTCGGATTTGTCCAGCAATGAATGAAACTAGTGATGAAAGCATTCCACATTGAACACTAGGTGCAGACCAAAGAATAGTGTAATACTGATATTGAATGAATTTTCCCCTACAGTCTTGGTGATGGTATATGTCCAATATCAAAGCGATAAAATCTTGTGGTGGGGCCCTGCGAGGCACTTCTTTTGCAAATGTAGCCAAAATTTCTCGCTCACCTAGAACTTGTGTGGCACGTAATTTTATCATATCACTGGTTGTACTTAGCATTGGCTCTGTCCAATATCTCATGGAGTTGTTGGTAGATGTGTTGAATGTTCTCATTGAAGTTGTTCACCTTTTCCACTTTGGACTGTACATGAGCCTAATCTTCCTGAATAGTTTTAAATGGTATGAGCACATCAATGGGACATAGTGGATGGAATTCCAAGCCCACCTGAAAGGGTTTGTGGCTAGTTGATTTGTGGAGAGCCTGGTTATAAAGGCGTTGGACATAGGGGGAGTTTTCATGATATGTGTGTGGATGCTTCGAGTTGTACATGCGCATAATGTGTATGATTATCCTATTGATGACCTCTATTTCTTGAGGGCCTCCTTTAGCAATATTTTTATAGGATCTCCTATTTCTTCGTCTTTCTTCTCCTCTGCCACGGTAGTCTGTAGGGTTTTTTGAGGTTGATATAGAAATGGTTCAACTAGTTGGTCCCTCACCCCTTATACCCTGATATTGTTGGGGACATGGAAACAAATATTGAGAAAGAGGAGACCATTTTGATACCACTAATTCGTATTTATGCATGAACGATATAAAATAAAAAAATAAAGATTAATGCAGAGAGAAATAGAAAATATACTTCATTTCATTAATATCAAATAATTGAAATAACCTTATTGACAGAATGGAAATAAACTAGCTCTGGAGATGGTATCTTATCTCTAAAAGGATATGTGGCGGCTACATGCCTCTGAATTGTGTTACAATGAGGTTCAAGGGTATTTTTTTTATTAAACAACATGGAAAAACCCTAAATAATCAAAACCATAATGCCAGGAGATGGAACACCGAGCATTTGTGGGCCCTGATGAAGTTAGATGGGTGAACAATTGGGTTCATAACTTGGTCATATTTCCTTTGTTTTGCGCATACAATATATCATCGAAAATATCTCTCCTTGTACTACAGGATTTGCTGCAGGGCCTTGCTTATGGATACAGGACTGTCGTGGAACTAAAAAAATGATGTTTGTGTGGTCAAAACTACTATGGAAGTTTAGCACTCGCGAAAATGACAAAAATAATAAATGTTGCTATAAATAGTGAAAATGATGAAACTAACTGGATGTCTAGGTGGAATAGGCGAGTGGCCACCAATATCAAGTTGGATCATTTTTCCATGATCCTACTAGTAACTCCAACTGCATGTGAAATGTCAGACCTAGTAGATACCATCACATACATTAAGTTTCCTACCACATTTTCATATGGTACACGAGACATATACTTATTTTGTTCATAAGTTTTAAGACTCAAAACTGAAGAAATATTAAAATGGGAAGCTAATGGAACATTAAAATATGTCACATTGTTCATACCGAACTTTTCAAGTACTTTCACCACATAGTATTGTTGTGATAAACAAAGCTTATCTTTTTTTTTCTCTCTTTGTATCTCCATGCCCAAGATATGTTTTATTGTTCCAATATCCTTCATATCAAATTTCCTAGAAAGTTCAGCCTTTAACCTATTCATTTTTCCCATGCTTTTTCTTGCAATAAGCATATCCTCAACATATGAAACCAAGATAATGAATATTCCATTGAAACCCTTGAAGTATACACAATAATGTTACTCAGTTCTAGTAAAGGTTTGGCTCATCATGAAGGACTAAAAATTATTGTACCACTTCCTGAGAGACTGTCTCAGGCCATACAATGATTTCCTGAGATTGCTAACTAATCTCTTGTTGTGACGTTGTACAAAACCTTCTCGTTGTTCCATATAAATCTCTTCATCAAAATCACCACAAAGAAAACTTGTTTTAACATCCAACTCTTATAAATCAAGGTAAATTAATTTAGTTAGTGCTAATACAGTACGAATAGAAATGATTTTTACAATGCTTATTTAGTTAGTGCTAATCCCTTACCGATGCCCATTCATCACCTCTTGTGCAAGCCAGGAGAAGCCAAACACCCTTGCAATTTCTCTACAATAATTGGCTTCATGAATATGTATGCATGATTCTCTTGTGTGTGGACCTTCTTGAGAGCTACTTTTCCATCATTAATCACATGTCTCACAAAATGATACCTTACGTCAAGGTTATTAGTCTTGTTGTGATAATATGTATTTGTAGCCAAATGAATAACACTCTGATTGTCACAGAACACATTCATTAAGTATACCTTTCAACCATGTTTCCTCTTTACATGCATCTGAAGCAATTATATACTCTACTTTCGTAGTGGACAAAGTAATTGTTTCTTAAAGCTTTCACATCCAGCTAATTTCTCCACTTGCAAGAGTAAATACATAATCTGTAGTAGATCTCATTTTTTCCTAATCACCTGCATAATCAACATCCACATATCCACAGACTGATCCTTCACTGCCATTAAAGATGAGGCAATCATTACTTGTGCTTCTCAAATACTGAAGCACCCATTTCACTCATCGCCAATGTTCTATTCCTGGATTTGTGATCTCGTTCCATGCAGGAACACAATAAAATATAGGATAGAAATAAATACAAATATGGAGCAGAAAATATACTTCATTTCTTTAATACCAAATAACCCAAATAATCTTATGGAAATAATGGAAATAAACTAGCTCTGGCAATGGTAGCTTATTTCTAAGAATATATGTGGTGGCTACATGCCTTTGAACTATGTTACAATGAGGCTCAAGGGTATTTTTATTATTGAACAACATGGAAAAAAAAATAAAAAATAGAAACCGTTAGCCCAGTAGATGGAACATTATGAGTTTTTTGGCTCTGTTGGGAAACCAACTTCCCGGGGTTCTAACTTGGTCATATTATCTCAGTTTGGCGCATATGATATATCATCGAAATGATTTATTTGAGTAATGAATTATTTTCCAAAGGCCCCTCACTATGGATATGGGCCTACTGCAAACCTCGAAAAAAATCGTTTAGGTGGTCAAAACTACTCTAGAAGTTTAGGACCCGAAAAACTGCCAAAATAGTAAATGTTGCTATAAACAAGGAAAATAATGAAAACGACTGGAGGTTTAGGTGGAAGACATGGGTGGCCACCAATATCCACCTGGATCATTCCTTCCACCTTAGGAAGCAATGTTAGCAATTGCGTGCAGATCCTCTATGAGGACAGGAAATTTCTATTGAATTTGGTCCCTAGTGAACCACTTTCCCTAGTGAGGGAGTTGGGCTACTTTTATAACTCCATATAGTTGGATCCTATGTTGGCTAGTGTTCGTGATCAGTGTATCAATTATTTTATTACTTGTGGCATGTTCCATGTAGTTTGAGTTTAAATCTATTGGTGTGAATTGTTTTGCAATGTTGGATGTGTCCAGTAATGGATGAAAGTAGTGACGGAGGTAGTACACATTGAACTCTATGTGTAGACCAAGAAATGGTGTAATACTGAACTTTAGTGAATTTTCCCCTATAGCCTTAGTGATGGTATATGGCCAATATTGGAGTGGGAAAATCTTCCGGTGGGGCCCCGTGAGGTGTTCCTTCTACAAATGTAGCCAAACTTTGTCACTCACGTGGAACTTGTGTGGCACACAATGTTCATCATGTCACTGGTTGTACCTTTTATTGACTATGTCCAATATATCATAGACCTATTGGAAGATGTGTTGAATGTTCTCATTGAAGTTGTTCACCTTTTCCACTTCGGACTGGATATGAGACGAATATTTCTGAATAGTTGCAAATGGTATGGCCACATCAATGGGACATAGTGGTTGGAATTCCAAGTCCACCTGAAAGGGTCTGTGGCCAATTGATTTGTGGAGATCCTGGTTATATAAGTGTTGGACATAGGGGATATTTTCATGTCATGTGTGTGTATGCTTCGAGTTGTACATGTGCATAATGTGTATGGTCATCCTATTAATGACCTTTGTTTCTTGAGGGCATCCTTGAGCAATATTTTTATAGGATCTCCTACTGCTTCGTCTTTCTTCTCCTCTACCATGGGAGTCTATAGGAGTTTGTGAGGTTCATCTTGCAAAGGTTCAACCAGAGTGATCCCCAACTCCTTATACCCTGATCTCATTGGGGACATGAAAATAAATATAGAGAAATATCATACATCTTTGATACCATTGATTTGAATTCATGCATGAACGAAATAAAATATAGAAATAAAGATAAATAGAGAGATGCAACGAAAAATATACTTCATTTCACTAATATGAAATAATTGAAATAACCTTATTGACAGAGAGGAAATGACCAACCTCTGGTGATGGTAGCTTATCTCTAAGAGAAGATGTGGCAGCTACATGCCTCTGAATTGTCTTACAATGAGGCCGAAGGGTATTTTTATTATTTAAAAACATGAGAAAACCTTAAATAACCAAAACCCCAACCCCAAGAGATGGGACACTGAGAATTTTTGGGCCCTGATGAAGTTAGTTGGGCGGCCAACTTCTCAGGTTCATAACTTGGTAATATTATCTTTTTTTTTCACTTACGATATATCATTGGAAATATCTCTTCGTGTACTACAAGATTTTCCACAGGGCCTTGCCTATGGATACAGGCCTATTGTGGACCTAAAAAAAATAAATCTGTGTATGGGCTCAAAACTGCTCTAGAAGTTTAGGACCCAAAAAAATGCTAAAAATAGTAAATGCTTCTATAAAGAAGGAAAATGATGAAACCAACTGGATGTCTAGGTGGAATAGGTGGGTGGCCACCAATATCCACTTGGATCATTTTTCCATGAGCCTGCTGGAAACTCCAACTGCATTTGAAATATAAAATCTTGTAGATACCATCGCATACATTAAGTTTCCTACCACATTTTCATATGGTACACTAGAGATATACTTCTTTTCTTCAGAAGTTCTAAGACTCAAAGCTTAAGAAATATTAAAATGGAAAGCTAATGGAACATTAAAATATGTCACATTGTTCATATTGAACTTTTCAACTACTTTCACTACATAGTTCTATTGTGATAAAGAAAGCTTATTGTTTTTTGTCTCTCTGTGTATCTCCATGCCCAAAATATATTTTTCCGCTCCAATATCTTTCGTATCAAACGTCCTAGAAATTTTAGCCTTTAACCTATTGATTTATTCCATGCTTTTTCTTGCAATAAGAATATCCTCAACATACAAAACCAAGATAATGAATATTCCATTGAAACTCTTGAAGTATACACAATGATGTTACTCACTTCGGGTAAAGTTTTGGATCAACATTAAGGACTCAAACTTATTGTACTAGTTCCTGAGAGACTCCCTCAGGCCATACAATGATTTCCTAAGCTTTCAAACTAATCTCTTGTTGCGACACTGTACAAAACCTTCACAGAGTTCCATATAAATCTCTTCATCAAAATCAACATGGAGATAATTTATTTTAACATATAGCTCTTCTAGCTCAAGATGAATTAATTTAGTTACTGCTAATACAGTACGAACAGAGATGAATTTTACAATTGGTGAAAAATTCTCATGAAAATCATTGATACATTCAACCTGAGAATACCCTTTTGCAACCAGCCTCGCCTTATACCTTTCTATGTTTCCACCAATTTTTTGTTTCAATTTTAATACCCATTTAAATCTGACAACACTTCTCCCTTCATGAAGTTCTACAAGATATCAGGTTTTTTTCTTCGGTAAGGAATCCATCTCTTCTTCCATAGCCTTTTTCCATTTTTCACTCTATGCATCATCCACTACTTCTGGATAACAAGAAGTTTCGACATATTCAAAAATCAATGCAATAGATGAATAATAATATTCATACCTTTCGGGAATTGTTATTTCCCTTGTAGACTTTATTAGAGTGATTGGTTGTTCAAGTGTTTATAAAACTTCTACAGTTTCATTTGCATCTTCTTCCTCACCTTTTTCTTGAGAAGTCTCTCCTTCCTTTCGAATTTATGGAAAATGTTTACCTTCCGACTGAATTTGTTGATTCAGTGATACATGTTCCTGTTCAACTTTTAGAACATCTGATTTTAGAAGAGAAGAGTAATCAAATGTTACATATCTACTAATAACCATCTTTCATGAAGAAGGATCCCACAAACTGTAGCCTTTTATTACATAACCGTACCCAAGAAATGCATAATTTTTTTTTCAATCTAACTTTGAATGTTTATTCTTTGGAATAAGATCATAGGCGTCACAACCATAAATACATATATGTGAATAATCACAAGGCTAGCTCGACTAAACGTCTTCACGAATTTTACAATTAATGGAAATTGAAGGTGGTTTGTTTACTAAATAATAAGAAGTAGATACTCCTTCTTCCCACAACTCCTTTTGCAGGTTAGCATTGTTGATCATGATTCTAGCTCTTTCCATAAGATTCAGATTCATACGTTCAACAACACCATTTTTCTGAGGAGTATAAAAAAAAAATTTATGTCTAACAATTCCTTCATCCTTACAGTATTGTTCAAATTCTAGAGAAGTAAAATTCCCACCATTGTCAGTTCCCAAACATTTAATTTTGTTAGGTCCCTATGTTACTAGTATAGTCACTTATTGTTGTTAGTGTAACTGCCTTATTGTTATTATTGTATGCCTGTAACCCCCATATTGTTATTATTTTTCCCTTAAATTATTATTGTTAGGTTAGCTAGGATTACATTATGGGCCCAGTAAGATTACATTGTGGCCCCATGGACTCCTATATATAGAAAGGATGTTTTGTAATTTGTATCATCCAAGAATTGTTCATTCATGTAATGTATTAGAGGTTTCCGCCTTGAAGTGGTTTATTTCTAAGGCATTGATATCTCTTTTCTTCTATTTTTGGAGCTTGTTTCACAACATTTGGTATCAAAGCTTTGGATTCTAGGGTTTTGTTGCTCAAACAGGTCATCGTGGCATTTTCGCTATAACATATTTTCTACGAAGGTTCAGAAGCTGAAATTTTTAGAGCGCGAAGCTGAAAGCCTGATGAACATCGTCAAAAAAATTTTAGAGCTCGGTTCAAAATATTTTCAGAGATATGATCTGTTAATGATTTTTTGAGGCTCCTGAATTTCACTTAAAAATGTCATCGCAGAATTTTCGCTATAACTTTTTTCTATGAAGGTTGAAAAGATGAAATGTTTAGAGCGCGAATCTAAAATCCTATGGAACATCATCACGAAATTTTAGAGCTTGGTTCACAATATTTTCAGAGATATGATCAGTGGAAGTTAGGTCCTTTTCAGGCTACCGAACTTCATCTCAAAGAGGTGATCGTGAGAAACTCTTCGTAACTCTCTCTCTGAGTATCGGATTGGAATTTTGTAAGAGGTTACAGGAAATACACAGACTGTAGTTTCCTATCTATAAATTTCAGAGCCAAAGGAGAAAACAATGACACGTGGCAAGTTGTACAAGTCCACACTACTAAACTAGTCCATAATTATGTCATTGTGGGAGATTGGACATAACTTTTACTTAAATAATCCAAATCAAGTCCAACCTATGGCATTTGAAAGAAGCTTCAAAGGACTACTAGAGGGCCAAATTTTAGATATTGAGGATTTGCAAGTATAGAGATTAGTCAATTTCAATATCGAGCTCCTCAAAAGCAAGTAAAAGGTGTGTATTTTTTTTCCAAATTGCATAAGTCTTGTTTGAAGAATCAAGTTGAATTGATTCTATGGGAATATTGTAGAATATATATTAGTATTGGATTATAAAATGGCCCCTAAAAAGAATTCAGCACCCATTAAGCCTTTAGAAGGCTCTACTATGACTCATGAAGACGAAGAATGGCAACATGACATATCAAAATTACAAGAGCAAGTGCAACAAAATCCACTCTCGTAAAGAGCAACAAAAAATGGCATGGAAGTTTTGAAGAAAGGAGTGGAAACTAATATGGATGGTTTTAATAAAGGCATGGAATCTAAGATGGATGGTTTGAAGAATGGCATGGAAGCTAAGATGGATGGCATGGAAGCTGGCATGGAATCTAATATGGATGACATAGAAGATAATATGGAAAACATGAATAATGATCTAAAAGAAGACATGGAAGGTTCGAAAAATTTTATACAAGAAATGTTTCGTAATGGTGAAAAGATAGTAGAGGAAACTCATGATGAGTCTAATGTTGGAGGGAAGAACCACCATATTCCAAAAATGGATATGAGGAAGTTTGAAGGAAATGATCCTGTAACATGGATACTACATATGGAGCAATATTTTGATCTCAATAATGTACAAAACACACAAGATGTACGCATTACATCTTTACATTTAGAACAAAATACATTTATATGGTATCGATGGCTTTTCTCCCGTAAAAATTTTTCACTTCGTCAATTTTTATGGAGGAAATGATAGAACATTATGTGGATACACATAGCAACACTTTTTTTAGCTAATCGATGAATCTCAAACAAAAGTGTGCAGTGGGGGAGCACATTTAGGACATCCAAAAATTGAATATAAGGGTAATTGATATTCTATAGGAACACGAGATTGATCTCTTCATAGGTACTTTAAAGGATAGCATCCAACATGAAGTTTGCATTTTGAGACCAGACTCATTGGAGAAGGCATTCAGGTTTGCAAGAAAAAATGAATGTAAAATTATGGAAACAAGAAAGCCTACCACTCACTTCTATAAAGATGGAAGTGTTGCTACTCCTATATTTCCACAACCTACAAGGTTAACACCACAACAATTGGAAGAAAAAAGAGCAAAAGGCCTTCGCTATAGTTGTCATGGAAAATACTCTAAAGGTCATAAGTGTGCTGAGAAGAAATTATTTGACATAGATTGTGAAGAGGAAGAATAAAATTAACAAGAATATTCAAAAGAAGAGGATATACACTAGGAACCAACCCTAGAAGAGGAAGAAATGAGTCCGACCATATCGTGTAATGCATTGGTAGGAATTACCACTCCTCAAACTTTCAAAATAGAAGGACATATCAAGAAGAAAAAGGTAATAGTTTTAATTGATTCAGGTAGTACCCATAATTTTATTCATTGTAAGGTATCCAAGGAATTGAATTGTTTCCTATACCCAGCACTAGAATGTTAAGTGATGGTCGCAAATGGAGGAACTATAAATTTCTCTGGAAAATGCCATAATATCAAGCTAACCATGGGGGAATATGTATTGAATAGTCTAATGCTTTCCATTCCTATGGGAGGTGTTGATGTTGTACTAGGAGTACAATGGTTACAATCTTTGCAGATGGTAGCTTTTAATTTTCAAGAACTTTTCTTGATTTTTTTTTCAGAAGTAAAGAAAGTCAAATTACGGGGTATTGCAGGGAATTCGAGAAAGATAATAAGCTCTAATGTCATGAAAAAGCTTCTAAAGAAATAACAACGAGGTGTAATTGCACAATTATGCTCACTAGAAGTTCCAACATCAAAATCATCTATTTCTATAGATCTCCAAAAAGTCTTGGACAATCATTCCAAGGTGTTTGAAACTCCCAAAGGAATCCCACCTATTCATGATCATGATCATGCTAGTCATTGATTCCAAGAAGTGTTCCTCCAAACATCAGGCCTTATAGATATCCTTATGTCCAAAAGAGAAAAATGGAATGTATGATTGCATAAATGTTAGAGGCAAGTATAATTCAACCTATTCAAAGCTCTTTCTCTACTCCTATAGTATTGGTACACAAGAAGGATGAATCGTGGCGCATGTGCCCAGATTATAAGGAACTCAATCAGCTCACCATTAAAGATAAATTTCCCATTCCTGTGATTGATGAATTATTGGATGAATTACATGGAGCAATTTATTTTACCAAGTTGGATCTTCGTTCAGGATATCATCAAATTAGAATGAAGACTGAAGATATTCCAAAAACAACATTTCGAACTCATGAGGGTCATTATGAATTTTTTGTCACGCCTTTTGGCCTTACCAATGCACCTTCTACAATTCAAGGGTTGATGAATTCCATTTTCAAACCCTTCCTTAGAAAATTTGTGCTAGTATTTTTTGATGATATACAAATCTATAGAAGATCTTGGAAGGATCGTGTTCAACATGTTGACAGGGTGCTCAAACTATTGCAGGAGAAACAATTATATGCAAAAACATCCAAAAGTTTCTTTGGAGTACAAGAGGTGGAATATCTTAGTCATATTGTATCTCACATGGGTGTTAAGGTAAACCCTAACAAAATTAAAGCCATTAAGGAATGGAAAGTCCCCACAACCATAAAGCAGTTGCGAGGATTTCTTGGGTTAATCGGGTATTATCACAAGTTTGTTAAGAATTATGGGAGAATAGCAGCACCTCTAACAACATTATTGAATAAAGATGCATTTTAATGGACTCTTGAAGCAACTAAGACCTTTGAACATCTTAAACAGGCAATGTGCCTAGCACCAGTCTTATCTACACCAGACTTCACAAAAACCTTTATTGTGGAATGTGATGCCTCAGGAAATGGAATTTGTGTTGTTTTAATGGAAGAAGGAAGACCCGTTTCAAAGGAAAATATTTGCAGAAACCTATTTATGAGAAGGAAACATTAGCAATATTGCTTGCACTAAAGAAATGGTGAGCTTACCTAATGGGAAGGCACTTCAAAGTAAAAATTGATCATGATAGTCTTAAACACTTTTTGGAACAATGAATAACTTCAGAAGAGTAGCAAAAATGGGTTACAAAGATGTTGGGTTGTGACTTTGAAATAATCTACAAAAAAGGGAAGCTAAATGTTCTTGCAGATGCACTCTAAAGAAATAATGAAGAGGTGGAAGCATTTCTTTGTGCCATTTCTATTATCCAACCAGATTGGATAACCGAAGCAAGAGATGAATGGAAGAAGGACGAAGAAGTGTGGACACTCATTCAAAGGTTGCAGAAAGATCCTAGTACATATGATAGATTTAGTTGGAAAAATGATTCCTTATGGTACAAATATTACTTATATCTTTGTAAGAATTCCCAACTAAAACAAAAGATTCTTTTGGAATTGCACACTTCTCCTTTAGGAGGACACTTAGGATTTTTAAAAACTTACCAGAGGGTGAAGAAGAATTTTTTTGGGATGGCCTTAAATCTGATATTCAAAAGTTTGTGGAGGAATTTTTGATTTTCCAATAGAATAAAGTTGAGACAATTAAGACCTCGGGTGTTCTACAACCTTTATCCATTCCAAGTCAACGTTGGGAGGAGATTTAAATGTATTTTGTCACAGGATTACCTAAGTCAGAAGGAAAGAGTGTCATCATGGTGTTAGTTGAAAGACTTACCAAGTATGCATAAAGCAAGTAGAGTTGCTACTACATTTATGGACACAATTGAAAAGCTACATAGAAACCCTAGGGGTTATTGTGAGTGACAGTGATCCCATTTTTACTAGAAATTTTTGGACAACGTTATTTTCTTGTTTGGGTACTTAATTAGCTCATAGCTCATCTTATCACCCTCTATATGATGGTCAAACTGAGATAGTAAATAAATTTTTGGAATGATATCTTCTTTGTTTTGTATTTGATAAACAAACACAACGGGTCAAGTGCTTACCTCTCGCTGAATGGTGGTATAACACTTCCTTCCATAATGCAACAAAAATGACCCCATTTATGGCACTTAATGGATATCATCCACCATCCTTCACATCATATTTAAGAGAAAATTCGAAAGTTCAAGCAGTGGAAGATCACATCGAGCATCAACAAGAAGTTCTCCAACTCTTAAAGAATAACCTAAAATTTGGCACAAAATCGAATTAAACAACAGGCATATCAACATCGCAACAAGAGAAGTTTTGACGTAGGAGACTGGGTATTTTTATAGCTACAACCATACCAAATAATGTCCCTCAAGCAAGCTAAGAAGGATAATAAATTATTGCGAAAGTACTATGGTCCTTACAAGGTGTTGCAAAATATTGGTACTATGGCATACAAATTGGAGCTTCCTGCTTCTTTAGGAGTGCATCCAGTTTTCCATGTTTCATGCTTAAATAAGGTTATAGGTGAAAATATTATAGTTCAAACAATATTGCCAGAACTTGACGAGGAAGGAAAAATAATATTGGAACCTGAAGTGGTCATGAAAACAAGAACTGAACAGCTACGAAATCGATCAATTTCAAAGTATCTCATGAAGTGGAAGAACTTACCCACTAAAGATTCCACATGGGAGGATGAGAATTTTATATAGAAGCACCCAGAGCTACTCAAGCGTTGAGGACAATACTTTTTTGAAGGAGAGGGGCATGTTAGGTCCCTATATTACTATTATAGTCCCTTATTGTTGTTAATGTAACCCCCTTATTGCTATTATTGTACCCTTGTAACCCCGATATTGTTATTATTGTGCCCTTAAATTATTATTGTTAGGTCGGCTAGGATTACATTGTGGCCCCACTAAGATTACATTGTGGCCCTATGGACTCCTATATATAGAAAGGATGTTTTGTAATTTGTATCATCCAAGAATTGTTCATTCATGTAATGTATTGGAGGTTTCCCCCCCGAAGTGGATTATTTCTAAGGTGTTGATATATATTTTCTTCTATTTTTGGAGTTGGTTTCACAACAAATTCATTTTCTTGTTTTCTTTTCCACCATATCTTTAAATTGTCAAAAAACGTTAAATACATCATATTTATTTTTCAACATATAGACCCATACTTTCCAAGAGATATTATCAATAAATGTTAACAATTATAATGCACCTCCATAAGATACAATATGAGATGGTTTACAAATATCAAAATGGATATCATAAAAAAATTCTTTACTATTATGACTTCTAGTTTTAAATTTATATTTAAATTTTTTACCATATACAAAATATTTACAAAAATCCAACTTTAGCGATTTCAAATGAGGAAGAAACTTGTGATTCATCAATACCTAAAGGCCCTTCTCGCTCATGTGACCCAACCTCTAATGCCATAGGCGAGTAACTTCTTCTGCTTTCTCTGATATAGTCACTGTCTCACTGACCCGTGTACTTCATTTCAGTCTTTAAAGATTTCCAATATTTTATTCCTTCATAACAACGAGGATGCCTTCTAAAACTTTCAGCACTTCAAGCTCACCTGTAAGCTTGTAACCATGTGAGTCCAACACTCCCAAAGAAATCAATTTTTTCATCAACTCAAGTACATGCATTTGATAAGCTAATGTTCTAATTGTATCACCATACATTTTAATCTTCATATTTCCCATCCCAACACTCAAACAAGATACATTATTTCCCATAAACACATAGCTACCATTCACACCTTCATATGAAGTAAACCAATTTTTGTGTGGACGCATGTGATGAGAAGCAAAAGAATCTAAGAACCAATTTTAGATTTTCTGAGAGACATTGCAAATAGGTAAAGCTTCCTCTACCATACCTACTTCAGCAGATACAAAACCATAAATCATAACTGAATCAACTTTATTTGCTTCCTTCTTCTTGTTTTCAGACTCTCTTATTTTCCAACAGTCTTTCTTGAGGTTTCTTCTTTTCTTTCAGTACCATCATTTGGATTAATAATTATTGTCTTTTGATTTTTATCTGCAAAAATTTCTTGATTTCTCCCCTATTTCCTTATACCAACCTATGGCTACCATGTCTTATGATGCAGAAGTTTCAATGTTGGACTTCATTCGTACATCTTCCGATAACAGAGCTCCTACAACTGAATCAAATTCTAAAGATTTGGTTGTCCTCAAACTGATAGAAGTTATGAAGTGCTCCCATGACTCAGGAAAAGAGCATAACAAGGTGATAAATTTGTCTTCTTCTTCAAATCTAGCTTCCATATCTGACAATTGGAAAATAATTGTATTAAAAAAAATTAAATTTTTTGCAATTTTTGTTCCCTCCATCTAAAGAGTGGGCAATTTCCTTTTTTAGATAAATTCATTTGGTTAAGTATTTGGTCATATATAATGTTTCAATTTTTACCCACAAACCTGTAATTGTTTTCTCTTCAACAATATTGAAGAGAACTTCATATTCCAGGGACAATGTAGCGATAGTGAGATCTCAAGAATCCAGGTCCTCCCAATCCAAATCTATCATGCCATCAACTTTATTCTTCACCGCATCTAAGGATTTTATGCATTTAACAAAAAAAATCTCGCTTTTTCTTCTATCAGATTTAGAAGATTACTCGAATTTCAGCGAGAAACATGTTGTAATTTTGTTGTGTGTTCAACCGGTGGGAAGGGTTGCTTCTTCTGGCTGCGGAGACAGTCAACTTCCTCAGCCTCGAGTCTATTTCAATGGCCTCTTTCGATTTTTTACTTTTCAAATGGACAATGTTCCTAAGACTTCGTGATATTCATAAAACAAAATTAATTTTCATCTTCAGCATCTCCTTTGCTTCTCCGTTAATTCGATGTATCTTAAAAAAAAATGGTGTATTTTTTCTCACCGTTTTCATCGACAACTGTTTTAATTGAATTCGATGCACGAATTGACTATTTGACTTGTAGAAGTGACCAACGGGTGATATCTAGACGTTTTCTTCGGCAAATCTTCTCAATTGTATGACTTTCCCTGGGCTCAGATAGACACGTTTCTCTTTTTGCAGCATGATGGACAGGTGGTCTGTGAAAAAACGTTTGATTATATTTCACCTATTTCACAGTGCAATTTTTATCTCTTGCTACCACAATCCTCGCAACTGGTTCAAAAAATCTGATACCACTTGTTGTATTTTCATAGTTATTATTCATTCACACAAGCAATAAAAACATAAACTAAGAAACTAAATCACACATAGGAACACAAAAAAATTTATGTCGTAAAACCTTGAAAATGTGTCAAGGAAACCTTCACGGGGCAAGAGATTGGAAATATTACTAAAAGATGATTCTCCAGGATTACAAGCCTATCCAGAAATCCCAATTAATATAGGCTACTTCATTACCTAACTTCTAATTATAAAAGTGACTTAATGATAAAAACTAACTTTATATACAATTACATTATTTACATAATCATTGTCATTTTCTAACAATCATTTATATGTTTTATCTATCTTAAAGTAATCAAAGACGTGGCTCCCTTTTGAGATGTTTTACCCTTGATCATGCCGTATGCGAGAGAAGAAGAAAGTGTCATGGATTTTGTAAGTATTTTCTAAGTCATACCTTGAAAATGGAATGTTGAGGAAGTTCCCTATCCAAGTTAGGGTTATCACATCCTTAAACTATATATATGTTAGCTATGGAAGTTCTTGAAAAATCTTCACCTGTGCAGAATTACTCACTATCAAATCCTCATTTGCCTTGCTGACTATTATTTTTGACATAAATCCTCCTAATCAAGGATGACCTTGACATGGAAATTGTATGATATTGAATCAGGTATTGAAATTTGATTAAACTAGTTTGGTTGGTTTTATATCTTTTTTTCTTTTTCTTTTTAAATTACAATTTAAATTTAAGAGACAATTGAGGGCATGAAAATCTATTACTATGAGCATCAATCAATTTATAATTTATTTATTTTTAACAAAGAGATGACGGTAACCATAGTGGATTTAGATGTCATCAATCATAATTTTAATTTAAAAGACGACCGTGAGCATAAATGTATGACGATAGGCATGAAGTGCTTAGAGAAAATTAAATATTAATTAAAATATATTTTTTATTGTAGCCATGTACGACAAGATACGTAAAATACGACATCTTCTTCAGACCCACTAGAGTAGTCTATGGGTGAAACGTTGATTCCCACTATTCCTTAGATCTTATGGTTGATTTCCACAAACCCCCGACTCTTATCATAAGATGGGTCGGTAGGAGTCACCCAATTCCTTCCTTCCATTCACAAAATTTCTTGATTCCACTATCCAAATTTCTCGTAGTGATTGAAACTTTTGTATTCTTTTATCTGCACCTATAGAGTATGGATTCTTTACGTTCATGTGGGTTCATCCCACTCTTAATTTTGCGCCTCAGTAGAAACAAAGGCTACCTCGGTGACAATGAACATTTGGGTTTGTTAAAAACTCAATTTATTAACTATTAGCTAAATGGCTCTGTAGGTGAGAACCTGGAGAGTGTACAAACAGTCATATAAGCACTGACTATTAAGTCAGATGAGCCTCAAATATATAGGCTTTCACACTAACGGGATGGTTTCAACCACTCCATAGATATTAGGATATGAGGTCTAAGATTAGATTCCCAAACCTATCCTCGTTATACCAATGATCTAATTTTCGATTTCTCCATTACTTCCAACACTACCCCTTAATGGAGAAAGGGTACTGAACAATAACATACGCCTGCTGGTCTAGTATGAGCTAGGCTTACAATAAAAAACATGAAAAAATTGGTAACAGAGGTTTTCATTATGGTATTTACGCTTGTGAATCCATACTTTTTAATTCCAAGTTGAGGCTTCATCTTCACTTTCCTCGTCATGAGGTAGTGTAGTATTTTCACCTTTTTTCTTCTCTAGTGTTAAACTCTTCTTCACTCACTTCTAAAAATTATGACAGGCTGGATAGGAGAATTTTCCCTCTCACTATTTCTGGCGTCAACCATCTGAACGTTAGCGATAATGTATTCATCATTTGTTGATGGAAATTCTGTGTTGATTTCATAAAGACATGGTGTTTCAAGCCATGCTTCAGGAAACTTCAATTCTTCTTCAAACTTCGTTTCTTTTTCCCTTTTGTTATTGCTAACGTTTGCACACACAAAATTTTTTATGAGAACATCACAATTTAAATTCTCTCCAACTTTGTCTTATTCTGCCACGTCTTTGCAATCAGCTTCATGTGGCTCCTCTAATTGATCTTCAACACTTTGTTATTCTTTAAATCCTTCCTGAAGATCAACTCATGACTCTTCAATATCAGGATGTTGCACAAAAAATAGTGCCTCTTATTTCTGGTGGTCATCAACAGAACCACATTGTTTTTCTAAAATTTCTTCAAACTAAAAAATGCTACCCATGATAACGCCTCCAAATGTCCACATGAGAAAATAATCATCATCAGAATAAAAAATATCTAAAAGTATAGACATGTTGTTAAAGTCCATCTTTTCTCATTTTATCTTGTTTACAGATTTTGACTCCACTCGGTCCTCTAATGAGCTCCAACAACCCCGTTACCACACAGGTGGGAAACTTCTCCCTTTGGTAGCTCTTCAATCGTAGAACCTTGTAGACTATGGCTTCTATGCCACACAGGTCTCAGTGCCCTTGACTCTTGCGATGAGCAATAAACGACCTCTCAAAAATCTTGAAACATTATTGATATCCAATTTTGATGCATATAATTACCAATTTATCATATCAAACATATTTCTCAAAAAATGCAGCGAATCAATTAATATAATTTTTTAATAACTGCTTTCCACCCAACCGAACTGAAGAATTGGGCCTCTGCATATAATTCTACAAGACCCCTCTGTGCTTTGCAGATAACGTAGCAATAGGGAAGAAGGCAGCGACATTAAAAAACTGATCAATGTTGACCCAACCCATGACCTTCCACCACGTAGCCAATTATCCACCTCTGCGGCAAAGGTAAATGACTTTGATGGGGACTAGACAGTATGGAAGAGAATTGAAAGTGACCTCTAAATTCGCAGCTCCTCCTAACTCTCGGCTTGGCGATTCTTTGCAAAATTCGATAAGACTGCCCCCACACTGCCACACGAACACCACTTAACATATACAGCCTCCTTCCACGACCTCTTCAACCAACACAACAAGAAAATTAAGGCACTCGGATCTGCATCCAATCAATAGATCACCTAGGCACTTCAATCTCCCCCACTTTGTTGCTACTTCCACCGCCGAGCCTCAAACAACTTTACGCAGTAGGCGCAATGCAAGAACACTTCCCAAACAATCCAAGATCAACGTTGTCATCTATACAGAAAGGCTCGCAGGTCGATTACGAGTATGGCCACACTGCTCCACATATGATATTATAGATCTCCAGTAGCAAGAACTTAGATCTCCAGCAGCAATAACATACCATGTTAAAAATTTTCAATTGAATTATTGCTCCTCGCCCACTGATTCAAGTCAACGAGCCTCCCATAAAAATGTGTTGCAGTTGCATAGTCGTGTGACAAGCTTCATATGAATAAATTATCTCACAACCCAATCCTCGCAGTCCAATAGCTCTGCTTGCTCCTCCCCCATAGACTGCACGTTTCGGGGCTTTCCTTCTTCATGGGCAGCTTCGATCCTCCATCTTCAGCAAACTAGATCTGCTGCTACACCTTGGCAGCCTCAAAACAAAACACGAGATCTGATTCGATCCTCACAGATCGACTGTATGCGCCAACCTGCAATGATTCTCCAGCAATTTGACGCAACAAGCTCGATCCTGTCGTCCATGCACGCACAACGATCCTGCAGCTGATTCACAACGCACCTCTTCTCCTTTCAATGTAGCAACACACAAGTTGTTGTTCCCACCGACATAAAACCTTGTCTTGATTACCTCCTCATGAAGGGATGCTGCAAATCCAGAGCAGACCGTTCGATTGGAATACTGTGGACAGTGGTGCTTCCCGCTGCTATATCACCCTTGGCTCTACTGCTCGATGCAGCAATGAGCACACACACTGGTGCCTTTCCAACACGCATTTTCACTTCCTTCCATGACATCAGCAAATGACTTTAAACTTCATGCACATAGATCTCTACACATAGCTTCGACCTGAAGCTCTGATAGCATGTCTAAAACTCAATATATTAACTATTAGCTAAATGGCTCTCCAGGTGAGAATCTAGAGAGTGTATAAACACTCATACAAGCACTGACTATTGAGTCAGATGAGCGTCAAATATACCGGCTTTCACACTAATCGGATGGTTTCAACCACTCTCTAGATATTAGGATATGAGGTCTAAGATTAGATTCCCAAACTTATCCTCATTATAACAATAATCCAAGTTTAGGTTTCTCCTTTACTTCCAACATGATTGTACATAATTTTGATGTTATTGAGTGTTAAAATTCTCCTATGATTTTGCATGCATACAAAATAACTTCCATTCTCTCAATTTTTTTAGCCTTTCTAATTTGGATAATTTTCAGTGATCCACAATATTAAATACTTTTTTTCTTTTGTTTTTATATAATTTAGGAGTTCAATATGGATTGATGAATTGTGATTGTTTGTTAGTGCACAGATCGGAAGTGGACTTTATCGTTTAAATTTTTATTTATCAAAAAAATTATACACATGTAAGTATTCACAATCAATCATATATAAATTAAGTATTTAATAAAAGTAGATAGTATAAAAAAAACTCACACTTCAAATAACATAATTTTATATTATTTTATTTTAATATATATTTTTAAAGTGTATAACTAGTTACCCTAAAAATTTTATATATTTTGTTTTAATATATATATTTTTGAAGTATATAACTAGTTACCCGAAGGTTACGTAAGGAACCTACATCTTTCGAAAATCCAATAGCAGTGTCACGCGTAAAAGCAATAATGTGACACATTAATTCATTCTTAATAAGAAATAAGACTAACAAGTGAAGCTGCGAAGCAGCAAGGCCTTACCAATGTTAATTAGAATTTTGAATTAAATATTTAAATTACAGTTAAATATCCAAATTCTTAAATTAATGAGTTTTTGTTATTGAAATACTTTTATAATTATATTGTATTATTTTTATTATTAAAAAACTTTTATAATTGTATTACATTCCTAACTTCTTTCTAATTAAGTATCCACATTCTTAAATTAATGAGTTTTTTCTATTGAAAAACTTTTATAATTATATTACATTACTAATTGTATTATAATTATATTATAGTACTAATTCTTCTTATAACTGTCTAAATTTAAAAAAAAAAATATATGATAATAAAAAATATTACATCAATATAATTATATTGAAATACTAATAAAGCACAAGACTCTGCCAAGTGCTAACACATGGCCATAAGTGGATAACTTTCGCATCACTAAGCACGATCGAGTAAGCTTTTCAGATATTTGAAGGTTGATGGTATACTTTAAAATTAAGTTTCAAAGAAAAATCCATGAAGCTTAAGTGAAATTTTAAAATAGAATGTATGGTTTTTAGCATCTTGATAATAAATTATCAACTTTAAACTTTTAGGTTTTTGAGGATTTATGGTTTTAGTTTTATTTTTATTTTTTGAAAGTTTTATAGTTTTAATTTCAACGATAAATTTATGATATCATTTATTTATTTTTAAGATAAATTTATCTATATTTCTAATATTTTTAAAATAAATTTATGTATATTTATCATATTTTAGAAGAAAAGAAAATAATAAAAAATTATATTCAAGGTTTGCAAAAAGCATCAGTGGTGATGGATCCTAAGTCAGATTTAATTATGTTGCCTATCGAGATTGTCATTCGAAGCATGGAAATAGTTTCACAAAAATTAATTATGGTTTATTAAAATTTTAGAGGTAAGAAATCACCGAAGTTTAATTTAAAAAAAAAACAAAATTAAAATAATAAAAAAAACATCATATTATAGTTGGTTGTTGGTTTGGCCGACAATGTGAAGGGCTATGTGCCAAATTTTGAATAATTAAAAAATGAAGTTGTCTATGAGTATGTGGAATAGCCTGGACGACAATTTGTCAAAATCTGGTAAACTAAAATTCAAAAAATCAGGGAGTTGGAGTGTTTGGAATCCATTTTTGATAATGGAAATGGATTTAGCACTATCAAAAACCGTTAAGCCACTCAAAATACTAAATTTTAACAACTGTCAAGAAGATTCTGATAAAATATTTGCCAAATTTTTTCAATATCCTTACCAGATTTGGAGACATTATACTACTTTTTAAACTATGCGTTATTGACTATCCAACCAATGTTTTGCCCTTCCAAACTTTTAGATGTCCCAAGATTAATTGCTATACAAAATGAGTAGGCAGAAAAATGAATAAGTACAAGGTGGGTTTTTAGTTGCTACGTGTTTTTTTTCAATTATTCAAGTTGAGATTTTTCGAGTGCTACATGTTTTTCCAATTGTTTAAGAT
Source organism: Pinus albicaulis (assembly GCA_034641835.2). NCBI lineage: Eukaryota > Viridiplantae > Streptophyta > Pinopsida > Pinales > Pinaceae > Pinus > Pinus albicaulis. The sequence goes on along the minus strand of CM076582.1, from coordinate 839,393,973 downwards.
GAGATTTTTCGGTTGATACATGCATTTTTTAATGGCTAGTCTAAAAAAGCAGAAAAATTACAGGCTATTCCACATGCTCAGTAGACAACTTCTAGTTAATAATCCTTTCAACTCAACTTTTCCTTTTCACAGGCCCAAAGTTCGCATTTCACATTTCCTCCAATATGTTCTCCTGTTCTTGAGCATGATGATAATTGGCTCCATCTTGCCTTAAATTTAAGGCGTCGACTTCCGAATTTGCATATTTTTTTCAGTTTCTCTAGCCGTAACCAACGTAAAATCCAACATTTTTTCGCAAAAATTGTAAGAGATGTTGAAATATTAAAGTCACCTGCTAACATTTGAGGAGGAAGAAAAAGAGTACAGAGGCAGCGCAGCAGAGTTTGTGTGTACAACAATACGCATTCAAAGAAGAATGGAAAATTGTTAGGATGAATTAAAATGTTGATGGGGCGCAGCCACAAATGGCAGAGGAGAATTAATTGGCGATGGACGTAACCGTTTTTGCAGGAGGATGAAGACTTTCGTAGTTCTGAACTATGGAAGAACAGAGTTTAATTAAAACAGTTATTTCGGGCTTTTAAGCCCTCAACAACCAAAATGGAGAAAAATTCATTAAAACAGTCGAAGTTCTTTAACCTTTTGAAAAGGTGGGACAAGTGGTCCCCACCACTTCAGCGGAAATCGGAATCGCAAGTTAAACTTGTAGTGTATTGTTGATGTAAATATTTGCGATGCGATGCGATCACAATCGCAATCGCAAATCGCAGCAGCAATATTAATAAGTTTCTTGTTGATATGGAAGATTGTGATGCGATCCAATCACAATCGCAACATCGCATGTATTATTTACAGTCGCCCTCCACCACAGTCGAGGCCCGTGGGTACACAATACCACGCGGCATTATATAATATGATCGCAGGTTTCAATCGCAAAGATTCAATCAGAGGCTTTTTGTTATGTGCCCTGATCACTTAACCATAGGCCGGACCCGATCTAGATTATATGCCACAGTTCATTTGGTTCATCGCATCCATTTGTCAATCGCAATCGAAATTTTTGTTTGGAGCGCCTGTTTTGTTTAAAGCGCGGACCCGATGGATGTTATATAATGCATTTAAATGTTTAATCGCGCATTCAAGGCGCAGCTGTAAAATGGGGTCTGCATATATTTGTTTTTAAGCAGACTTTGGTTAAAGTCTTATATAGTTTTTATGTAATGTTTTAATATGCGCGGCATATAAAAACAAAAGGCCCGAGAGCCTGTAGTTATTAGGTATTGTATTTTTTTTCTTTATACAACAGTGCTGGAACAGAAAAATACAGCAGTGTTGTTTTAAGAGACAGAGTGTTGATTGTATGAGATAGACAAGTCATTTTAGGCATTGTGTTTAGCAGCAGTCCTATTTTGTTATCCCTCTGTGAGAAGAAGAATTTGTAATATTTTTTTTGAAGGAATAGAAGTTTGTTTTTCAGTTTGGTAACTCTGTCTCCTGTCAAGAAATTTTAATATTTTTCTGTGTTAGTGAGGAGAGTTTTAATCTCCATTTTTTGTTCTGGAATTCTCAGAAATTCCAACATGGTATCAAAGCTAGTTTAGGCTCTTTGAAGGTTTCAAATAAGCTGAAGACGAGGAAGACTTGTTGCATTGTTTTCTCCAGCAGTGTGAAAGCTCAACAGAAGTCAAAGTTCAGGTATTTCTCAAAGAAAACAGAGTTTTTGTTTTGTTTAAAGGAGCTTTTTCTTTTAGAGAAGGAAAGACAGTTTGTTTACGTTCAGTTTAAAATTAATGGCTGGACCAAGCACTGGTATGAGCATTGGAAATGTTCAGCTTCCACAATTTAATGGAAAGAATTATGATTATTGGGCCATTACCATGAGAGCCCTGTTTGTCTCACAAGACTTATGGGAATTTGTAGAAGATGGTTTTGTTGAACCAGCTGATGAGCAGGCTTTTAAAGCCTTAACTCAAGTAGAGAAGGATTTATTGAAGATAAATAGGAAGAAATATGCTAAATCTCTCTTCTTATTGTATCAAGCTATAAATGAGAGTGTGTTTCCAAGGATAGAAGCAGCCCAGAGATCCAAGGAAGCATGAGAAACTCTGAAAGTAGTATATCAAGGTATGGAGAAAGTGAAAACAACAAAACTTCAATTGCTGAGGAGACATTTTGAAACTCTCTATATGAAAGAGTCAGATACTATTGACTCATTCTTCACTCATGTGATTGAGATTGTAAATCAGATAAGGTCCCATGGAGAAACTCTTGAAGAAATAAGGATTGTGGAAAAAATTTTGAGGAGCTTACCCTCAAATTTTGATGTTATAGTTACCACCATAGAAGAGACCAAAGATCTCTCAAAGTTCACTATAGATGAACTTCATGCCTCACTGATAACTCATGAACAGAGATTGAGCAGAGATGAAAACTCATCTCTAGAGCACGCCTTCAAGACCCAGATGCCTTCAAGAAGAGGAAGAGGTCAAGGCAAAGGAAGAGGAAGAGGCAGAAGCCAAAATAGAGGTGGAAGGGAAAGTCCTTCACATTCACATGGAAGGAGCAATAGTCAGAATCAGAGCCACGGCCAATGTAATAGCCAACAAGGTGGACACCAACACCAACATGCTCATGGACAAAGGAATGACAAATCCAATGTCCAATGTCATTAATTCAAGAAATATGGGCACTATGCCAATGAATGTAGAAAGAAGAAAAATGACATGAAAAATAGGCAGAATGCTAATGTAGCAAAAGAAGAAAAGAACCCAAGTAATGTGCTGTTAACATGTAATGTAGCACAAGATAGAGAAGATGATGTTTGGTTCTTAGATTCAGGATGTAGTAATCACATGATTGGAAATAGATCAATGTTTTCCAATATAGATGAAGAGATTAAATCAGAAGTAACCACAGGGACCGATACTAAGATCTCTGTAAAAGGAAAAGGGAGAGTTAATATTCGAACAAGAAATGGTGAGCAAAAATTTGTTCCAGATGTGTATTATGTCCTTGGTTTGAAGTGTAATCTTTTGAGCGTTGGGCAGCTCATAAACAAAGGTTACAATGTAATTTTCAAGGATGATGTGTGCACAATAAAAGATATACCTCCAACCAAGAAAATCATTGCTGAAATACATATGACCAGCAATAGAATGTTTCCGCTCAAGCTCAACATTGACTTGAAGGGAAAAGGAAAGAATATAGCAGCTGTAACACAAGAAGCCTTTTAGAAGGAAGAGAAAGATGAAAATTTGTTATGGCACCTAAGACTCGGACATCTAAATTTCGGAGGATTAAATTTGCTGCACAGAAAAGAAATGGTAAAAGGTTTACCATTTATTGAGAAGCCTGACAGCCTATGTGAAGGTTGCATCTTGGGAAAGCAACACAGAGAAAATTTTCCATCAGGAAAAATCATAAGGGCGAAAGCACCCTTAGAGATCATTCACTCAGACTTATGTGGGCCGATGCATGCTGACCTTCATATATGACTTTACAAGAAAAGTGTGGTTTATTTTATGAAATATAAGAGTGAATTTTTTCAGAAATTTTTCCATTTTAAAGCTCTTGTAGAGAAACAGAGCGGGCTGCACATTAAAGTTCTCAGAACTGATAGAGAAGGAGAATATATATCAAAGGAATTTCTACGTTTTTGCAGAGAGAACAGCATACACAATAAGTTTACCACAAGGTACACACCGCAACAGAATGGAGTTGCCAAATGGAAGAATCGAACCATAATGGAAATGGTGAGAAGCATGCTAAAGGAAAAATACTTGCCGAATGAGTATTGGGCAGAAGCAGAAAACTGTGCTGTGTATATTTTGAATAGATTCCCTACAAAAGCTGTGATGAAAAAAGTTCCAGAAGAAGCATGGAGTGGCAGAAAATAGGGAGTCACCCACATGAGAGTTTTTTGATGTGTGGCATATGCACACATTCCTGACAAGTTGAGAAAGAAGTTGGATAGTAAGGGGCAGAAGTGAATTTTCCTTGGATATTGTGAAGATTCCAAAGGATACATATTGTATAACCCATCCACAAATAAGTTTGTGATAAGCAAAGATGTGCAATTTATTGAAGAGGAAGCATGGGATGGAAGCATTGAGAAAACAGTCAATGTTAAAATTTGTTTGTCTCATAATGAGGATGAGGAAGATGTAGTTGAAATTAACAACTCATCCATTCCACAACCTCCACCAACACAAGGACAGCAAGGGACACCTCAAGCAGCAGCAAGAACACCCTTGAGAAGAAATGGGAGTGCATCTCCAAGAACACCACATGGAGCAGAATTCAGTGCTTCATCAAGCACGTCTACACCAAGTGAAAGAGGAACAAAGGTCAGAAGTATTAGAGAAATATATGAGTAGGGAGCAGAAAATGAAGGTATGAATTCCCTATTTTCTTTGTATTGTCAAGTTGATGATCCTATTGATTTTGAAGATGCAATTAAAGATAAAAAATGGATAGAAGCTATGGATGATGAAATTAATGCCATAGAAAAGAACAAAACATGGGAGTTGGTTGATCTCCCAGAAGGTAAAGAAGTCATTGGAGTTAAATGGGTCTATAAGACCAAAATTAGTGCTAAAGGTAAAATAGAAAGACACAAGGCCAGACTTGTTGTCAAGGGATATAAGCAGAAGCATGGGATAGATTATGAGGAAACTTTCGCACCGGTTGCAAAAATGGAAACCGTGAGAGCAATGCTATCCATAGCAGCAAAAAACAAATGGAAAGTATACCAGATGGATGTAAAATCCGCATTCCTAAATGGTGTGTTAATGGAAGAGGTATATGTGAAACAACCTCTCGGCTATGAGAAGAAAGGCCAAGAGCACAAAGTCTGCAGATTGAAGAAAGCTCTTTATGGGCTGAAGCAAGTGCCAAGAGCATCGTACAGTAGAATAGACTCCTATTTACTGGAAAATGTATTTGAAAAGTGTGAGGGAGAACCCACCCTCTACATCAAAGAAAACGATGGTACAATTTTGATTGTTGTTTTATATGTTGATGATCTAATTTTCATAGGTAATGATGATTACCTTGTTGAAAATTTTAAAACGGTCATGAAAGAATAATTTGAAATGAATGACATGGGTTTGTTGAGATACTTCTTAGGAATATAAGTAGAAAAAAATGGGAAAGGGATTTTTATTTCTCAAGCAAAGTATGTGAATCAGGTTTTAGAAATATTTAATATCCAGGACAGCAAAGCTGCAATTACACTCACAGTATTGGGATTGAAGTTGAGTAAAGATGATAGCAGCAAGGAGTTTGATCCAAGTTTGTATAAAAGCATAGTGGGCAGCCTCATGTATTTGACTACAACTAGGCTGGATATTATGCATGCTATTAGTTTGATTTCCAGATTTATGGAGAATCCAAAAGAAGCACATTGGCAGGCAGCAAAGAGAATTATGAGGTATGTTAAAGGAACTAAAAGGTATGGCATTTTATATACTGCTTCAAAAAGTTTAGAGTTACTTAGTAACACTGATAGTGATTGGGCTGAAAGTGTAGATGATCGGAAGAGCATTTATGGTTATGTTTTTCATATGGGTTCAGGAGCCATTTCATGGGCTTCTAAGAAACAGCCGATTGTAGCATTATCTACAATAGAGGCAAAATATGTGGCAGCTACAACAGTAGCGTATCAAGCAATTTGGATGAGAAGAATGTTGAGAAGTTTATGCCAAGAACAAGTAAAAGGGACAGTGATTTATTGTGACAATAGCTCAGCTATTGCATTGTCAAAGAATTCAATGTTTCATAAGAGAAAAAAACACATAGATACAAAGTTTCACTATATCAGAGAATTGGTGAACAATGGAGAAATTCTGTTACAGCATTGTAAAATAGAGGAGCAATATGCAGATATTTTAACAAAGCCATTGGGGTAGAAGACCTTTGAATTTTTAAGAAAATTCTTGGGTATGATTGATAGTCCAGCAGATGACTTTAAGGGGGAGTGTTGAAATATTAAAGTCACCTACTAGCCTTTGAGCAGGAAGAAAAATAGTACAAAGGCAGTGCAGCAGAGTTTGCATGTACATCAATACGGATTCAAAGAAGAATGGGAAACTGTAAGGATGAATTAAAATGTTGATGGGGCGCAACCACAAATTGCAGAGGAGAATTAATTGGTGATGGGCGTAGCCGTTTTTGTAGGAGGATGAAGACTTTCGTAGTTCTGAACTACGGAAGAACAGAGTTTAATTAAAATGGTCATTTCGGGCTTTTAAGCCCTCAACAACCAAAATGGAGAAAAATTGATTAAAACATCCGAAGTTCTTTAACCTTTTGAAAATGCGAGACATGTGGTCCCCACGAATTAAGCGGGAATCGGAATCGCAAGTTAAACTTGCAGTGTCTTGTTGATGTAAAGATTTGCGATGAGATGTGATCACAATCCCAATTGCAAATTGCAGCATCAATATTAATAAGTGTCTTGTTGATATGGAAGATTGCGATGCGATCCAATCACAATCGCAACATCGCATGTATTATTTACGATCGCCCTCCACCACAGGCGAGGCCCGTGGGTCCACAAGACGATGCGGCATTATATAATATGATCGCAGGTTTCAATCACAAAGATTCAATCAGAGGTTTTTTCTTATGTGCCCCGATCACTTAACCATAGGCCGGGCCCGATCCAGATTATATGCCACAGTTCATCTGGTTCATCGCATCCGTTTGTCAATCGCAATCAGAATTTTTGTTTGGAGCGTCTGTTTTGCTTAAAGCGCGGACCCGATGGATGTTATACAATGCATTTAAATGTTTGATTGTGCATTCAAAGCGCAGCTGTAAAATGGGGTCCGCATATATTTGTTTTTAAATAGACTTTGGTTAAAGTTTTATATAGTTTTTATGTAATGTTTTAATATGCGCGGCATATAAAAACAAAAGGCCCGAGAGCCTATAGTTATTAGGTATTGTATTGTTTTTCTTTGCACAACAGTGCTGGAACAGAAAAATATAGCAGTGTCGTTTTAAGAGACAGAGTGTTGTTTGTATGAGACAGAGAAGTCATTTTAGGCACTGTGTTTAGCAACAGTCTTATTTTGTTATCCCTCTATAAGAGGAAGAATTTGTAACAGTTTTTTTGAAAGAATAGAAGTATGTTTTTCAGTCTGGTAACTCTATCTCCTGTCAAGAAATTTTAATATTTTTCTCTGTGTTAGTGAGGAGAGTTTTATTGTCCATTTTTTGTTCTGGAATTCTCGAGATTCCAACAAGAGAATCTTCAGTTTCTATTGAAATCTGTGCAAAATGTTCTTATTTGTCAGTTGAGGCCAAATATTACGGAGAAAAGCGGATTCAGAATTTCCTGTAGGTTTTTTGTGCAATTTTGTGTCTTTTGCTGGAAAAAAGCAGATGAGGGAAAAAGTATCAAAGATTGAGTTTCTCGGCTTACTTAGTTGAAGAAACTAAGGAAAAATCACGGCAAAACACATTGTTGTTGCATATTTGGATATTTGTACAAGTTCGAGATGCTTGGGGCATCAAGTGTCTTTAGAGGAGAAAATGGAGTGGCAGAATTTTGGTAGGATCCGTATGAGGTGTTGACGCATCTGATCAGGAGATCAAGTTCTCTTACCGTAAGTAGGCTTTAAAGTACGAGATTTATTTTCCTTTATAGTTTTTCTCAAAGACTTTTTCTTTAGTTTTGCGAGTAACGCTTTTAGTTTGAAATCTCTAAACCCGAATCCTAGGGTGAAAAAATATATTCGTGAAGTGCTCGATGAAGCTCCATACCTCTGTACCTATTCAAATCTTTTTTTTTTTCTTAAGAATATCGATTCGAAATCCTTGATCTATTTTCAGCCTAACGCTGAAGGGATTACCACAGTAAAGTTTTTTCCTGATTGAGATGTTTGAATATACTAGCTCTTTACCACAACTTTCAAGCTATATTCTATTAACAAAGGGGGGCTATGTACATACTTTTATTTGAGTTCATTTAAATCATAATAAATTTAGTTAAAAAGTTAGATTAAGCGAAAGGAAGTTCAATTAATTTTTATAAAATACCTGATAAAATGCTTTTAGATCTCTTAAATCTGCTAGTAGGACAGTAGCTCTACACCACAACCTTTATGCTATATTCCCGTAACAGAGGTCGCTTTGATAAATGAATTTTATACGGTAAGAAGAATTAAGTATCATATAAATTAAGAAGAATTAAGATAAGTTGGATAAATTTTCTTGAAATATTTTAGAAGATGTGTGTATTTCACGCTAAAATCTACATGAACACTTTCTAATTGTTCAAATCTATTAAAAGATGCTTGTATTTCACACTAAAATCTAAACGAACACTTCCTAATTATTCAAAGATATTAAAGAGCGAGCTTGCACAACTTGCAGTTTGACATCGATTAAAATAGAGTAATTATAATTTGCATATATCAAGTTATTGTTCGAATAAATTTCTTAAAAATTGATTTAAGGTAAAGTCTTCGAAATTTAGGGAGGCTATGCAGTTTGTTCTAGGTTCCACTAAATTGCGTTCAGTTTTCCAGAGTATTTTAAAGGTGAGTTAAATGTTGTTAGTGTAGATCACAACAGTGCCAATTTTATTCAAACTTGTTAGATTTTAACTCTCATTGTTAAAAGTTAACGGATATTTTTAGCAGAATGCAGCAAAATGTTGTGCAGAAAAGTATAACAATGCAATATATACTATGATTGAACTGTTTATCATTACGGACTTTAATTTCTACTAAATTTAAGCTTAACATAATTTCTAATGGATTAAACTTAACAGAATAGGTTAAGCAGAAAGTTCTTAGTAATGAATAAATTTCAACTAAGATCTTTTTAAATTTGTCTTGTGCAAGGTCAGCAAGGTGGAGTTGAGAATTTCAGAATCAATATTAGTTTTTGCAAGCACTTTCGTCTTGTTCATACTGATTCTTACGCGCTGGGCATTTCATGAAAGCATTCGATTTGAAAAATTCTCAAGAAGAAGTTAATTTCTGCATATACATGTACATGGAAATCATATCTTCGGCCTCAGTTGCATTATCAGAGACTGTAGGCATGTCCAAACCAGCAAAACCAAGAACACCATCAAACATGATATCACCCGGCAAGCGAAACAAAATGCAAATCTCATTGAACCCTGCTATGGCCAAACTAGTTAAATTATACTTACAACAGGGTTACTTGCTTTTAAAGACCACATAGATACCAGAACAAAGGCCACGGAGACCACCGAGAACCTAGAATAAAGGTCACGGAGAGACCAAAACAACAACACTTACTAACATGCATGTGGTTGTAGGTGTACATTTGCATGGACTTGCTCATGGGATACTTGCTCATGGGAAAATGAGCTTATGTATTTAGTAACTTGTTGCGAAGTAATGCTAAAGTAAGTTACTTGATTATAACCTTACTAAAAGGAGATAGTATTAAACATTTATTGTTACTAAAATAATGCTAGCTAATCCTAGCATTACTTTAGCGGGAAAAACCTTGTTCATCAAAGTTAGCTACATCTGAGATTTTCATATGGTCAGTGCATTCAGTGGTGTGGTGAGTGCGGTCGGCGTCTCTCGAAGAGGCCAATAAGATCTCAAGTTCAAACTTTCATTAAAATTATGGAAATTCATAAAGTTTTTGAAAAAGAATATATAACTTTATGTCATTTTGGTTTAAAATTTGAAATTCATTTTGATTTTCGTGTAATAAGCAATAAGGAATGTGAATCTTTCAATAGTCTTTCATCAATATAACTTTCAAATCTTCTATTATGCATATTAATTAATTAAGTATGTTTGAAAAAAAATTGAAAAAAATATCAGTTTTCTTTAATATATTATATTAAGTGAATTTTGATATATAAAAAAGGCAAGTGTATTAAGTATCTATATAGTCTTCAAAAACTTAGCTTAATGTATTAATGTTATTTTCTTTGCACATTAGTACAAGAATATAAGCATGATATTTAATTTAAAACATGATATGCTCTTACCATTACCCGTTGCTAAGTAAATGTGTCTTAAAATGTTAAATTAGCCTTATGCATAGTATAGAGAAAGAAAACTTGACTCATATTGTCACTCCTCTTTAACAAACTCCACCACATACCTTTTCTCCCACCCTCATGCACACCCTTTCCCTTTAGTAGCACAAAAAAATAATATCAATCACTCCCCCCATTTCGGGTAGGTAAGGGTCACTTCTGGAATCTATGGACAAATTAATTGCGCATAACAATGTCAGATCACTAGAAATTCACAAATATAGTCTTTTTTTTTATTTTAATATGATTTGGTAGACTCATAAATAGTGAAAATAAATAACAGTATTTGTTACTTATTCATAAACAACGGAAATAAATCTCTCTCTCAAGAGAATTATGTCACATTCATTCTCACTCAACTAATCAGAAATAAAAAATAATATTTCTATAAATTAAAAAAATATTTTTAGATATGCAGAAAAATAGAAATATTAAATATTTTTTCAAAATTTTGGTTGAAATTGCAAAAAAATCATAAAAATAATTGATATTTAATTCAAAGAAAATTGTTATAGTCCCTAGAAAAGTAATGATTAATAATATTAAAAGAGAAACAAACACATCACAAAGTAGTAGAGTGAATTAAAAAAAAAACCATAAAAATTGAATAAAATTAATTTTTTTTAATATTTATGGTCAATAAATACTTATGGAATCATGATAAGTTAAAACGAAAGAGATATATCTTCCATGGTGGGAGGAAGGAGGGCATGCAAATTCTTTCAATGTGGAGCAGCTGATTATGGGACTAAAAATGTCATTTTCAACAATTTGGTACGAGTTTTTGTTTCCTCTATGGCCGCATAAAAATATATATATATAGCTGAAATTGTTCGAATATTTTTTCAATATGGCCCCATCCAAATATATATGGTTGAAATTGCTTGAATATTTTTTCAATATGTGTAGCAAATGAGAGATAATTTCTTATTAAATAAAATACATTACCTACTATAATGATTATTCCATACTTCTTTTTTCATTGGGATAAGCCCTATGATGTATTGACTTTAGTACATCAAAACGTCAACTCCGCGACTTCAAGTATAGCTATATGACGCTCAAAAACTTTGTTTTCGGGCACAACTTAACTTATTTACATGTAGAATGTCAAAAAAACAACTCTACGACTTCAAGTATAACTCTATGAAGTTCAAAAACACTAATATAATTTTATTTTGGGGCACTTTTTAAGGTGTTTAATTGTAGTGAAATATTTCTAATTCATACAAAATCATTTATGTTTTTTTCTATATGGTTTAGAGTCATTAAATATTGGTAACTAGCTATGTTTATAGAATATTGTTTTCAGAAAATCTAAATGAATATTGTTCTTTACAGATCTACTTTAAAGGATCACTATTAATCGAATCATGTGTCAATAGTAGAGGTGCTTAACAATAGGGATCAAACATGGATCAAGTTCATAACTTCCTTATAGCAGAGATGCTTAACAATAGGGAATCAAACAATTAAACTAACCCTTAAAACTACATAAATCATTTCTGTAGAAATAGAAAATATGTATTGGCAACCACACAAGAAATCCTACACACTATATAGAAGAGAAAGTTGAAGCCTGCAGTGATGAAAGTGGAGCTTTGCAAGGTTTTTGAAAGGGTGGATTGGGCACTTCTACCCATGATTCTCTATAAGGTCGGCATGTCATGTGAGTTACTGGAGTGGATTATGGGATGCATTACGGGGGCTCCAATGGTAGTCCTAATTAACGACACTCCTTCCAGGGTTTTTAGAGTGGGTCGTGGTCTAAGAGAGGGATGTTCTCTCTCGCCCCTTATTTTAATTTTTATTATGGATACTTTAAGAATTAAGATTAATTTGGGTACTACTACAAGATCCTTCAAAGGCACTAAAATCACTATGAACAGGGAGATTACACATATATTTTTTGTAGATGATATTATAATCATTGGTGTGTTCATCAAACATATTTGGGAAAATCTCAAACACATTTATGACAAATTCTCTATCGTGACGAGCATGATAGATAATGTCAGAAAATCTTGCATTATCTTGTTATAGGGGGATCTGAAGATCATTAAACAAGTCAGTGAGACCTATAATTACAGGAGCACACGACTCATTGAAGGCCTCCTATACTTGGGATTTCACCTAAAACCATCCCAATATAGGGTGGCAGAATGGAAATGGATAATTCACAAATACCGTAGGAGAATTAATGGTTGGTCACTAAAATGGTTATTGAAAGGGGGGGAATTAATCCTGGCTCTGGAAGTTATACAAAAACTCTTTGTATAATCGGCACACTTATTTTCCATTCCGAAGAGTGTCATATATAAGATTAACTCTACCATATGAAACTTCATATAGGATGGGGGTAGGGGGGAGGAAAATACCACTTGGAAATATGGGATTGTATTTTTATTCCCAAACACTGGGGGGCTAGGGACTATTGGACATTGACACTTTCTTTCAAAATCATTATGGAGATGTTTATAGAAACCTTGTATATGGAGGGAAATCATAAGTAATAAGTACCTTACAAATCAATCATTGGATAATCTGTACATCTTGGGATGGGAGGCTCGGGCACGGGGATCTTCAATATGGAATGGCTTTAGGAGTATATTGTCGTTGTTCATATCTCTATTAAGATGGAACACCAAAAATGGAATGAAAAATATGATTGGGGAGGGAGGCGTAAGGGTTTATCCAGAATATAATATCATGACACCAGAACTGTGCAACAAGATATATGGAATGGGAATATTTTTCGTGGGACAGATCATCCATAGCTGGCAGGGGAGATATCCACGGTGGCATGAGTCACATGAACTAGGATTACAGGGCACATATGCAGCTGCATGGGACATATTTTTGGAAGGGATGAGACACATCAGACTACTTCATAAATAGTTTGGAGACCTCATTAGTTAGGGTGGAAATCTCAAAAAGGGTATTGTGAATACTTCCGAAACATATATGGAACTCATAAAACAACAGATAGGACATACCCAGGATAGTCGGTTCTTGGGCATTTGGATGGAGCAAGTACATATCAAAATAATCATCTTCCTATGGCTAGTATGTAAATTTAAAAATATGACATGGTCGAATCGAATGAAGAAAGGTAGGATAGGGTCAGGGATATGAAGATTGTGCATGAAGCATGACGAAGATAAACCCCATATTTTCTACAATTGTTACTTTTCGAGGAAAAAATTGGAATATCCTTTGTGAAACCCTTCAGATACAATAGAAGGTTTTCACCTCAGTACAGGATTGCAACTGCTGGTGGTTCACCAAGGGAAAAAAGTATAGAACTATTCCACTATGTTTTCATTGGTGCTTGTGTTGTTGTAGAAACAAATGGTTATTTCAGGAGTAGGGGTGCACATGAGGCTGTGTGGAAGAGAAGGTTATCCAAAGCTGGGGAGGACTGAATATCATAGATAAATCGCCAGGAGATTTCTCCCATAGACTAAGAACCTTTGACATTCATTACCCGACTCGTTTTTTTGATGGGGCAGTTCATAACTACAGATGTGGTTGCGGGGCCTTATTAATGGTAAGCCCTTTGTGTCATTATAAAATCCACTGGTATGGGGGACAAGGCACCAATACCAGGGCGTAATTACTAGCCCTTTGGGGACTCCTATTTTTCACAAAGCAGATATATATTGATAAAATATGGGTATTCGGAGACTAAAAAACTCTGAGAGACCACATGAACAATTGAAACACCCTTGCTCCTGGACATCTATCTACTTCGGTGGACATAATTCATGAATTACGCATGATTTTTTCTCACATAACTTTCAATCACATATACAGAGAGAAAAATGACACTGCAGATAGACTATCCAAAAAAGGTTTGCATGGTACCTTCAAAGAAATGCACTATGAAGTAACGGGCGCCTTTGGAAGTGGGGCAAAGGGCATAGTTAAATTTTTCAAAAGTATGGAGAAGAATGAGATTCTTCATAAAGGCTACAGGGGAGACCTTGGAGATGCGCTTGTCTCTGACATGACAGACTCACACATTATATTCACTGGCGATGGAACAACTTTCTGAAATGAAACTTTTGTTTTTGGTTATGATCTATAGGTTACTAAGATGGACATATGTTGATAACTAATTACACCATGTTTTTCTTTTTGTATTATCTGCCTCATAGGTTAAAGAAAATGCTTGATGTTTTTGGGTTTGGCAATTGGACAATTGCCCCTTTTTTTCGATGCTTGTTAAGATACAAGGTTCACACCTGAACATTCCCAAATGTAAACATTTCTTCTCTTGAATTAATATGAATATGCAATGGAAAAGCTATACATTTATTTCTTCTCGAAAAAAATAAATATCATTAAAATAATTCAAAAAAAATATTTTTTTCATAACTTTAATATTGTATAATAATTTTTAACATAATTATGAGATTAAAATATTAATACCTACTCATAATGTGAACATACATAAAAATTCTAGTTGTGCTATTTAAAAAAAAATCTTATATATATGATCATTATAATATTAAAAAAATCATACATATATATATATATATATATATATATATATATTAATTATAATTTATAATTTATGTGTTTCCTTATTTACACTTTAAAATAAAGAAAAATAAAAGACCCGTCTCTTAAAGCAAGAAAAAATCTATTTTTAAATAATATTTTTTAATCATTTATCGTTATAATTTATGTCATTTATGTTGAAGGTGTTGGGCTAGACAATAGAGACATATATTGTGTTTTTGACCATGACGAATTTAAATTTTTAACATGTTTTCGTGAAAATTTCTTTACTTATTGTGAAAAAAACGTAATATAAACCAGTTCTACTCAGTAATTTCATAACGGTTTCGGTGGAAAAAAAATTATAATTTATATACATTTTCTTTTATACTATAAATTGATTCTAAAATGTATTTAATTTTTCATGTTGACTTTAAATTGATTCTAAAATGAAAATTTGTTTTTTTATAAAAAAAATATGAATTAGTAGTAATTTTAAATTAACTTCAAATTTTTAAATTAACTTTAAATTATTAGAAACTGAAAGTTAGATGTTTTTTCTCATTAAAACTAAAATACAAATTAATTAGTTTATGAAATTTTTGTTACAGTATTTTAAGAATTTTTCAGCATATTAAATTTAATGAAAATTTAGAAAAAAAAAATAGAATCCAAATTTTAATGAAAATCTCATAAAAATAAAAACCACGCTTTCTCCAAATTAAGCTTCGACCCAACAACATAGTCATCACCATCGTCGTCGACGTGTAAATCTTACCTTCCTATTAAATAAAGCTTCGACTCAACAACATGGTCATCACCATCGTCGGCGACGTGTAAATCTTACCTTCCTATTAAATCGAAATGACCCATCGTCGACGTGTAAATCTTACCGTCTTATTAAATCGAAATGACTCCAGACAATTAACAAAACTATAAATCCTCTGGTCATCTATGACGTTGTCTAACTATTAAACTTTTTCCTTTTTCTATATTTATAAGCAACTGTAACGTATCCAGGTCAGCAGATAAATCTGACAATAAAAAAATAAGACTAACATGAAAACGGAGGCATTCAATAAGGTTAAAATCAGAAAACATGGTTAAGGAGGCCATCCAACGTTGGAATTTATATTTTTTATTAGTCAAATAATTTTATTTGACAGGATTTTTATGCTTCTCAAGTTGTGTTTAATTTTTTTTATAATAAATTAATTTTTCAACAATAAAGAAAAAAAAAAAGACTTGAACATATAAATGATCTCTGAAATTTTGAATCTTGAATATTTACAATAAAATTTCTGTAATCTTAAAAAAAAATGTTCTTGACTAAAAGATATTATAGCATTTATATATATATCAAAAGAGATCTTATAAGATCTATAAGATGACACAAAAAGTAAAACTATTGAATTTATCAATAAAATCTCAAAAGTAAATTAATTAATATAGTTTATGCTAAGATTTCCATAATATAATATACACTCTCAAATCTAAAGCTAAAGTATACATTTGAAAATATATATTTTAACATTTTTTGAATCATGAGATATACACTAATAGTAACAAAAATTTAATGCATAGTGTCTAAACCTTTTAAAAATTAAAAGACCAAACTTATAAAAAATGGATATTGTGGATCTCTTAACATCATCTTATAGGCTTATGTTATGGTTTGCTCCTTATTTATAACATCATATTATAGGATTATGTTATGGTTTCCTCATTCATTATTACATTCTTGGAGAGAAAATACTAATAAGCATTAAATTTTGTAAAAACACACTTTGATAAAATCTTTCCTTCTATTTATCACCAAATTTAGCTAAATCGTCAAAGGAACTTACCTCAAGTGGTATGGTTCATGATTTGAATCCAAAGTAGCATGTGTTCAAGTCTCCAGAGAAATGTTGGCCTTATGGCATTGATGAAATAAATATTGGTTCTATGGGGTGGAATAATGACAGTTGTTTCTACGAAGTTACCGATTGTGCCAAAAAATCAATATAGATATATATTATTGTACATATATATAAACAACTAAACACACACACCCACACCCACATACACATATACAAATAAATAAATGTGTTTATTGTAGTAACATTGAATAAAATCATAACAAACTCACTCTAATAGGTCTCCATACCATATCTAACTAGTTTATTTTATATACAAAAGAATTTCCTTGAAAATTGACAAGTAATTTTCATTCCATCTATTGGGATGCTTTTATCTATTTTTTGTAACAACTAAACTTGTAATAGTGATGAAAAAAAGAATGGAATTATGTTTACCCTTGAGCTTTACCAACTCAACCAAAGGTGAACCTACATTCAACCCATCTCTCAATGGGAAGCTTATAGCATGGGGAGAAGTGGGAGGGCTTAAGAAAATGCATGGGAGATCGACATGGAATAAAGAAGGAATAATCTAACAAAAAACCCAAAAAACAAATGGATTTGGTAGTATTTATAAAGAAAAATCATGCTTGGATGAGGATGATATAGAGAATTGTGGGCAATATATCCATGAACTGCACGTGACCTTATGTTCATCCCATATTTGATTGGTATGTTTCTATTCCATGAACACGAACCTAAGATATATGTGGTGTTCAGGAAATAAAATCCAGTAATCATACACAAAAGAAGAAAATGGATTTGGCAGTATGTCTAGAGGAATATTGTGTCAGCATTGGCCTCGTGCGATAATTTTTTGGCAATATTATCCCTTTCTTACATATAACTCGAAGATCGCACACAACTTTATAGACATATCTCATCATCCACTAGCTCAAATGCTAAATTTGGATAGAAATATTCATTGTGCTACTCACAAATATTATGCAACACAAATCATGCCTGAAGAAAAATTTTCAAGTCAAGCAACTTCACCTCAATGCCATTTTCTATACAGCACCACCTTCCCTTTCAATCCATCGAATCCATCTTGTGTAATATTTTGTAGCTTGCTTATATTCTCAATGAAATCATGTTGAGTAGAAGTAAAATTATGTTGAACATGTGGAATTAGAAGTGAGTCCAAGAGCATATAACCCAAAACCCAACCCCTATTCAAGAAACCATTCATTCCCAATTTGAAAATATCAAAATTCTCTAGGTCTAAGTAATCAAACATAAAACCCAATAAGCCCATAAAAATACTAGTGAAGGAGCCTGTGCTATCTACAACTCCTCGCAATGTAATGGAGTAAGATGTTATTTGGTTCCTCTTAGTCTGCCTTTTATAGAATTAAGAAGCTACATTAGTATTGGTTTCCTAGTCTACCCTACTATAAACTCATATTTTCCAATGTAACTTTACATATTCTAATTAAACTAGCCTTGCTTTGCCTAATCAAACCTATAATTGATTAACCTACAATAACCCACCTAAATATTACTTTAGATTAACCTAATTTAATATAACCAAGCCACGCAACCTAATCTAGCATATCCTACCGTCAAAAATAAGTTATACATATTTCAATGCACATCACAATAATAAGTTATACATATTTCAATGCACATCACAATAAACGATCATGGAGATATTTTAACCGCATAATACCGACAAAATGAGCTATGCTCGTCAAATTCCAACCGTGAGGTCATCTCGATATCAAAATAATCATCCCATTTCTCATGACCTCATCTACAATGTGGCTGAAAGCGGAGACGATATCCATAGCAAAATCATCCTCCCATGACCTGTTAAAATGTATGTTAAAGAAGCTTTTGCAATAAAGATTTATTGTGTGTTAGGGTAAGATTAGGTTGTTTAAATTAAAATGAGAGGTAAATAGTAGGCAACGCTTATTATAAATTATGAAATGGTTTTAATATATAATAAATGAATGTATAACTTATATATATATATGTTTTCATATTAAATGAATTTGATAATAAAATTTACATTTAAAAAACTATATATGTATTTTTTTTCACTTAATGTATGAATTGTTATTTATATGGTTGGCAGTGATATATTTTATAATATGTAAAATTTTATAATATGATTTTTTCTTTTAATTTTAGTAATTATATTTTTGAATTCACAAAATAATTAAAATACAAAAAAATACATGTACATGTATACACCATTTACACTATTGATCTTGAAAAGCCCAATAAATAAAAAATTTAACTAAAAGGTGAAGCATATGCTCCTCTTTATTTGAGCATGCCATATGTAACAGAAAAAGTTGTAATGGATTTTATAAGTAATAAGTTGAAAATGGAATGTTGAGAAGCTCCTTATGTAAGTTAGGATTATCCAATCTTTAAATTTTAGATATGTTGGCTATGGAAGCTCTTGAAAAATATCCATCCATGCAGCAATTACTCATTATGAAATCCTCCTTTGCCCTTGGAGACTATTATTTTTGACATAAAGTTTCGTAATCAGGGATAACCTTGTCTTGGACATTGTATGATACTCAATCTGGTATTGAAATTTGATTAAAGTGGTTTGGTTGTTTTTTGTTTTTGTAGTTTTTCTTTTTTAATTGTACCTACGTCGTAATGCATCACTCTTTGAAAAAAACTCTCCTAGCTGCCACACTGTCTTATTTTGCACTATTAGATGGAATGTGACACAATTGAATATTTTTAAGTCATTAGATTAATAGTTAATAATAAAGTAATAATTAAGAGGTGTAATGGACATGTTCAAAATTAATCAAAACTATTTACTGAACAATTTCTTGATGGCTTAACAACTTATTGCCCTCTAAGTTTTGCGAAAAAGGGTTTCTCATCGCAAACTTGAGGAACCGCCTGAGAAAACACCACCTTCACCTCCATCCTCTGCCTTCTATGGTGCAAACTCTCCCACTGTAGCTTCCCAAACACCTTTGGAGAATGGAGCTTCACCCAACTCATCAAGTAATCACTCTGCTGCATTTAGTTTTATGGTTTTCCCCTTTTGGGGGTTATGTAGTTTTATTGTGATTTCATTTTTAGTCTATAACAATACATTACATGCTCTACTCTATAGAAAGTTCCTCTACAAATAATTACCCATAGTATTGGGAATTGTGGGAGGAGGTTTCATTGTAACGTTAACGGTTTGTTTGTTTTCCATTAGGACTAAATTGAAATCTTCCATTTCACATAGGTGGGTAACCTGTGATCTGAATGAATGCAAAATATGAGGTTTTAGCCTCTATTTCGTAGGACCAAAATTATGTTATATAATGAAATGAGACTCTTATTCACCAATTTTGTGGTTTATGTAGAAACACATGAAAATCATCCAGAATGGAGGCTACAAAATTGAGAGCAAATTGTTCTTGAAAATTCAACAAGAAATGTGTGTCTAATTTAATTTTCCCTTAACTAAATTGGAAAATAAATTGTAATATTTTCTCATAATCACTAGTAATACGTAACTGAGTCTGATCAACTAAGCTAGCTCATGGAATTTGAGTTGAGGGTGGTTGGTGAGGCATGCAGAGTGATTTTATTTGTTTTTAAGTCTAAGTTGCAGTTAGTGCATTAGTTTAATGCATGAGAACTTAGTTAACTTAATTAATTGAGTTAAAATCAGTTTAGCTAGTTGTAAATCATTTTTTCACTACTGAGAGGTCAAGTGAATTAAATCGGATTTAATTCACATTCAGTGACTTGTCAAGTAACTCATGATTTACTATTAATATTTGCATGCATGTCAGTTCTGATGAAGACTCAGTTGAGATAGAGGTTAAATGGATGTTAACTATTAGTTGTATTATTAGCAAACTTCCTGCATGCAGTAATACACTCATATGATTTCCCATGAGCATTCTGCATTTTGGGAAGGCTAAAATTTCTAAATAATAGGGATTTCATTCCACAAGAATTGTGCAAGCAAGGTAGGCTGAGCATAGGCATGAAATTGGCTAAGTGTTGGCTGATTTTGTCCAGATCAGTGTGAGACAGTTAGGAGAGTGCAAGAGAACCTTGTGAAAAAATTTTATTGTAATTGTTTCAAGATTCCTTGGTTGAATATACAATAGAAGATTGAGGGCTTTTAAGCAAGCTTTCCCTAGGAAAAATATCTGTGTTCTGGATTGATTTCTTCTTTCTTTTATTTGGTGTGATTTTGCGGTCGTCTTTATTTTTCGCAATTAATTTGTAGAACGATTTAGTATCTTTCTTTAGCATATCAAATTATCGGATTGAATACATTGGTATACATATTGTTTGTATAATTTTTGCATGTTATTGGAGCATAGGAAATCACTATAGTGGAGAAGAAATTGAGTTTGTGCTGAAAAACATTCGAATTTGAAAAAATATTCTTTGGTGCGACATGCAGATCAAGATGACTTTCAATTTCTTAAGATTGGAATATGCACTAGAGGGTAATTCTAATTATATTCCATGGAAATATAGAATAGAGGAATTTCTGGAGGATAACATGGTGAAAGAATTTATTGATAATGATATTCCCAATCCTACAGTAGTAGACGCCACTCTTCTTTATTCTTGGCAAAAGAAGGTTGCAAAGGCGAGGATGATATTATTAGAGGGAGTTCAAGACAACATTATTTCGAGTCTCCATGGAAAAGCGAATCCATATGAAATGTGGAAGGTTTTGACATAATTGTTTCAGAGTAGTAGTGACCACAAAGCACTGAAGGACAAGCTTAGGAAAATGAAAATGGAGAAACGCGACATTATTTCGAAATATTTAACCGAGTTCATCCAATTTTGAGATGAGCTTGGGAGTGTCGAGATTACTATAGCAGATGATGACTTGGTGAGCCTGGCACTTCTAGGCCTTCCCAAGAGTTGGCATAATTACTAGGACTCTGTCAATGAGAGGGAGAAGCTACCAGATTGGGAGCTACTTTGGTCAGATATGGTACAATAGGAATTCAGGCGGAATATTAGGGATGGATCCTCATCCAAGAAAGATGACGAGGAAAATTGTGCCTTAGCTGGTAAGGAAAACAAGGGGAAGGGAATGAAATCCTATTCCAAGTATAAGACTGACAAAGAAGGAAATGAGTGTGACATGTCTAGAGTGAAATGTTTTCAATGTCACAATCATGGACATCATACCACTAAGTGTCCATAGAAGAATAAGAACAACAAGAAGGCTTCTGGATCTGTAGCGGCTGAGGCTTTGGCCTCTCAATTTGAGTTCGACTTGTCACTCATTGCATGCATGGTTTCTACTGTGATGGGATAAGTGTGGTACTTGGATAGTGGTGCATATTTCCACATGAAGGGAGGAAAATAACTCTTTAGTAGCTTGGAGGAGAAGGATCTTCATATGCATATTGAAATGGATGATGATGGGAGGTATATCGCTATGAGGATTGGTACAGTTACTTTCCAGAGATTGTCAAATAAACCTTTAAATGATGCCATGCTTGGACCAGGCTTGAAAAAGCATTTAATTTTAGTTGATATGTTGGAGGATAGAGGATATGATTTTCTTTTCAGTGAAGAGAAAGCATTCCTTCGTCATAAATCCATAGGAAAAGTCAAGAAGATTTCAATCCATGTGAATAATCTCTACAAAATCAATGTAGATGGCTGCACAACATTGATCAGTAAAGCAAATAGAGTGGTGAGCTAGGATGAGGGTGAGTTTTGGCACAGGATATTGGGCCATCTACACCAAGGTGCTTTGAAGGTCATGGATCATATTTCTACAGGTCTTAAAAAGGGTACTATTGCACAGATAGACACATGCAAGGGATGTACCATGGGGAAGTATGAAAAAGCCACTTTTCAAGAGAAGGAGAACCAAGCAGCAGGAATCCTTGTCAGCGTTCACTCAGATGTGTGTGGACCATTATCTACAGCTTCGATCACTATAAGGAAAAGAACCTTTAGCTAAGGTTATAAAGGAGGTTTTTAGCATTATAAAATTGGCCAAAATTGTCAAAAAAACATATGCTATCACATCCGTTTATGGTTACGAAAGTTTTGGCGGAGCTTTTAACTGAAATTAAACACAACTAAAAAAAAAATGGGTAGCCGGAGGTTATTACGGATGTTTTCTTCATAGGTGCACTAATCAGGATTTAATGCACTGGTGTGTACCTGTAGCTGGAGCCCTAGGGCGGTCGAAGGAGAATGCACCAAGTCATTAACGTATAAAACAGCACCGGGCATAGTGTTGGTGACACAACGCACAGGGTTGTTCTAATTGGTCTTGGGATTTGAGTTGTGCCCATAGGTCGTATCAATGCGTCGGTGCGTAGACTTATAGAAACGTACCGGTGCACCCTTTCACACAAATGCACCGATATTTATAATCGGTATCAGTATTCATGTAGTGAAAATATGTCATACAAATACACTGGTGCATATAGACACATAAACGCCATGGTGCACAGTATCACACAAATGCACCAAGATTTATAATTGGAATTAGTATTTATGCAGTGCCTGTAGGTCGTCCAAATGCATCGGTGCATTTAGACACAAAAACACCCTGGTGCATAGTATCACACAAACACATCGAGATTTATAATTGGTATCGGTATTCGTGCGGTGCTAATAGGTTGTAAAATAGCAACGGTTCATTTATAGACATAAACGCACCGAAGCGTCATACCACACAAATGCCTCGATATTTTTAACCAGTTTTGGTATTTGTGCGGTGCCGATAGGTCATAAAAATGCACTGGTGCGCTTTAGAATACAAGCGCACCAGTATAATAATACATACACTGGTTTTCATTTTGTATTTTTTAGAAACATCGACCTGTGACAGTGCAATTATTGTGATTGTTTTAAATTCATTATTGATAAAAAGTCGACACATCTTATAACAATATTCATATTAATTAAATTTTTATTAATGCATTTGAATGTGATGTTTGGATGAATTTGTTATATCATATCATAATTATTTTTGTTTTTTAAAATTCATTATTGATCAAAAGTCAACACATATATATCTTATAACAATATTCATATGAATTAAATTTTTATTAGTGCATTTGAGAACGGAAATGAAGAATGCAATAGAATAAATTAAAACATTTATTATTATTTTATATATATATATATATATATATATATATGAATAAGACATTCTTTGTCATACAAAATGGGACAATTATTGGTATCCATTTATCTTTCAATTGGGACACTATGTCAATTACATTAAAGAAAATGTCTCATTTCACAGACATTTTTCAAAACATACAACACATTTCTTTGATATCCAAACATAGTGATAATCATTCTTCGCTTGAACTGATGTCACTGCTAGAGCTACTTCCATGACTTGGGTTATTTTCAGAATTTTTTTTTCATGGTGTTGATTTTTTTCTTCTTCTTCACCTTCCATCTACAAACATAAAAATAAATTGTAATGAGTGTATATAAATTTGTGAGAATAATGAAAATTGCAATATTAAATAATATACATCAATGTAAATAAAAAATAAATGACGTACCAATGAAAAAATTGACTCATAAGCTATCCACATTCTTTCAAAACCATGTAACATGCCATCTTTTAAGATTTTATCTATTGGTGCAATGCCATACTTTGTTTCCTGCAAGTTTTATATCCCATAACAAATCATATATTCAATATAAAAGACTTATTTTTTCTATTAATTATAGACGGAGCTAAGTAAAACAAGATTGATAGATGCCTACAAATTCCACAATAAAGTTATGATATGCCAACATATACTCACAACCCATATTTAACCCAATTGATTTCAATCAATTCCTGTGATGGTTCTTCTTTGTATGTTAGCACCTATTTGAAGACATTCAATGATGATTTTTGTAAAACAACTTAAAAAATACAAAAATGAAATCTAGTTAAGTTGTTATAAGGAAGTAACAATTACTCACAAACTTAGATATCAATGTTTTTCTTCCTTGTCATCATGTTTTATGTGCTGAATGGGTTCCATTTTATTTTCTTTTCTGCAATAAAATACTTGAAAATTAATATTTAATGCTAAATTGTTTATTTATTGTACCTAATGATCAAAAAATTCAATGATTACATATTACATTTGAAGCACGTTGTTGTTGAGATGGCTCCTCCCGCGATGCAATTTTTTCCATTTCTTTGACCATTTCTTTATACACCTTTTTGGACATCCCTACTGGCATACTTATGATATCAACTCATTCATCTTTTGAGATTTTCATAATCTTCCTAAAAATGTAACATGAAAATAAACTATTTAATTCTTATATTGATGTATGAAAAGTAAGTATAACAAAAGTGATATTTATAAATAATTCTAGACAAATATCTATAGGACTATTACTTTTTCATTCCTTCATTTTTGTTTTTGTACATTTTTTCTATTAAAAGTTTGACATGTCTCATTGACCAATTCTATGGAAATTCTTCCTATAGTCTAGATAAAATTTGGTTCTTGGAGTCATTGGGTTGGTTTTTTGTATTGTAAGTGGAAAGAACGTCTATACATTCATTCCACTAGATCCCTCAAACTTTTGTAAAATTTTTCCCCCCTTTCGTTAATCTCGAGCACCACTCCAAATGAGCTAAGGAGGAATTAATTTTCATTTGCATGCTCTATTTTTTTCTTTTCTTAGAAAAAAATTCCTTTTATGAGTTGTTGGTCCCTGTATAAGATTAAATAGATGTGAATTAATAGACGGTTTCACACATGTTATCTAGTAATTTTAATTATATTATTAATGAAAACTAAAAAAAGAAACTCATATTGAATCGATAGTATTTTTTCATTCACCTCATTCATCCTTTTGCTATTTTTCCATCAAGATTTTACACTCTTCTTGTCCTAGATCAGAAACAATCTTATCGAGCTTCGTCATTTTGTGGCTCTTCATGACACATAGTAAACAATACATACTAGTTAAATTTACATATATTTCATAAATAATATTTTTTGTAAAAAATTTACAAATAAGTTGCATTTTTTTCTTTTCTTGATGTGTTATCAGTATTTTTGTTACTTGATCTCTTTTCAGTCATTTCTTTATCAATCTTAAACCTATACCATATCATTCATTAATATATTTATAAATAAATTTTTAACTTTTCATGTTAAAAAAAAAAATCTCAAGAAACCAGTGCGTCATTCATGGTGTATGCACCAATGTCAGTGTGTGGTTGTCTTCCAAACGCACCGCACAAACATTATAATAGACCAAATGATGCTCTCTGTCAACAAGGAGAAACTTTGAATTACAAGTAAATCATCGCACTGGTTAACCATGATAAAATAATAAAAATCATCGAGTGTTAATTTTTGTAGCATAAACCAGTGCCATATTTTACCTATCGTGCACTGGTAAAAAAACTTTTGTTTATTAATTTTTTATCACATTAATTATGTGGTGCACTTGTAAAATACAGAGCACTAGTGCACTATGTTATGCCAGGTGCACCGATAAAAAAAAATTATTTTTCTTAAATTCATGCAAGGGCCCACATGGATTGGTATCCAACTATGTTAATCGTCTCATCGGTTGGATGTCTTAGATCTATATTTAGCAATACAAATACTATAAATATAAATTTAAAAGCCTTAATTTTGAAATCACAAAAAGAGGAAGAAGAAATGGCAAAACCAAAAAGAATGTAAGGTTTGTATTTTTTTTTATTTTTTTTTATTTTTTTCGAAATAGAACGTTCGTGGTGCCCCATAATGAAATAGCACACCGGCTGCATATTTTACAAATGGCGCACTGAGAAAAAATATTTAGTTTTTCTAATTTTTTATCATAGCACTTGTGCAATGCGCTGGGATAATATAGCACGCCGGTACGCTCAGGTACACAGGGCGCACTGAAAACAAAAAATCATATATTTTTTTTAAATTTACGCAAGGGCCAACATGGATTGGGATCGAACTATGCAGGTCCTCCCATGGGTTGGATGTATTAGTATTATATTTAGCAATCTAAACCCTATAAATATAAATTAAAAATCCCTAATATTGAAATCACAGAAAGAGGAAGAAGAAAGGGTAGAAACAAAAAGAATGTAGGGTTTTTTTCTAAAACAGCATGTTTGCAGTGCACCATAATGAAATAGTGCACTGGTGCCATATGTTACATATGGCACACTGATAAAAACATATTTTGTTTTTTTTACTTTTTATCACTGTACTTTCGTGGTGCGTTGGTATAACAGAGCGCACCAGTGTGTTATGTTACGTAGGGCGCAAAGACGAAAAAAATATGTCTTTTAGATTGATGCAAGGGCCAACATGGATTGGGATCTGATTATGTAATTAATATCGTCGGTTGGATGTCTTATGACTATAAAAACCCTATAAATCTAAATTGAAAATCCCTAATTCTGAAATTACAGAAAGAGGGAGAAGAAAGGGCATAAACAAAAAGAATTTAAGGTTTTGTTTCTAAAAATGGATTTCTTTTTTTATTTTGTTTCATGAAAACTGCAGAAAAGGTAAAAAAAACTGAAGAAAAAAGTAAAAAAAACAATAAAGTTTTATTTTGTTATTTTACTTCATAAAAAAAACTACAGAAAAAGTAAAAAAAAAAACAATAGACTTTGATTTTTTCTTTTACTACGTAAAAAAAAGTTGCAGAAAAAAGTAAAAAAAAAACAATAAACTTTACTCACATCATTTGAAATTATATGGTGCAAGGTTTGAATCACCAAAGGTTTGGAATTCTGATTGTCTAAATACTTTTGTTGGAAAGTATTTCCCTACTCGAAAGTGCTCTTGAGCTTTATTTGCTGCAGGTATGTATCCTACAAATCTATGGCTAAAATTTTTGCAAAAATAGTGAAATAATGAAAAGTGTTTAGTATTTAAAGAATTTTTTTATGAAATTAGATTTTTGCAAATATTTTTCCACCCATTTTTCAATTTACCAATTTTTTTTCACTTAAAGAAAATAGGGTTGCATTTTTTTTTATTTGCAGTTATTCGTTTACCTATGTGTCCTTCAATCGAAATGCATTGGTGTGTCAGGTTATAAAACAACACCGGTGTGCAATACCAAAAATGAACCGGTGCGGTTATCTGTACATTATGCACCGAAATTAGATTCATGTTTGCGCACCAAAATTTATTGTTGTTTTTCTCAAATATAGGGAGAAAATATCATATATTATATGGAATGGAAAATTCTTCAAAATCCAGCTCGTTCCATAATATTTCTCAAATTCCATCAAGGAGTTCTCCCTATCCATCTAGAGACGTAATACTTACTTTAGATTTGTTTTATTTTTTCACTATCTAATTGAATTTATGTTTTTTACCCATGCAGTCAATCATGCACAACTTAATTAAATTTATAATGTATAAAAATTTGCAGGTTCATGCAGATTTAACATCGACTTCAGATGCACAAAATATTCAAACTACTCCAAAATGTCGGAAGTTCTTATCAGGAGCTGTATACTGCAAGGCACTGTTGGTAGATGAAAATGGACAACCGCTTAACCCTGCCAATTGTAGCAATATTGTATCTTCTAGCCACAATCTCGAGACAATGATGGTAATTATAATTATAATTTTTTGATATATATATATATATTGATTAATATGTAATTATTTCAACGTTAAACAAATTGATAATCATGCAATATTGTGAACGTGGTTACTAATTGATATCATATATTTTGTACTAATCATGTTCAATTTTTTTTTTTTTAATTATTAGGATTCTAGTGATGATGAAAAACATACCTACCATCTTCCATTGCACCCCACGACAATGTCAAACTAAGAGAAGAATGAATTAAGAGAAAAAATTGAAGAGGAACGACACCAAGAATGTTTGAATCAACCACTGATTCAATTCCCGCTATGTCCAGATTCACCAATTAGGAATGACTACAGCAATAGTAGTTCTTCACAAGCTGACAATGGAGGCAATAAAATAGAGGTTGGTATGGATGATTAATTAAGGGATATGACTTCCATGGAGGAAATGTTGTTAGATGCATTCCAAAATGATGATCAGCTAGGGGATGATGCTCATATCGCTGACACCTTTTTTGAAAGCCTTAAAATTTGCTTCCACCACCCCTCTCTTTGGACCTGGTGGGTAGTCAAAGTCTATCCAGTTGGGGACAACGATCTTAATGTACAACTTGAAAGAAAATTTTCGCTTATCGAATGTATGTTTCTCAGAACTTTTGAGAGTTACCATAAAGTACTCCCCTTTTGTAAATTTGAAATATAATCAGTACACTACAATGAACATTACAAATGGTAAATTTTATGAATGTTAATAATTATATCGACATGAATGTACATTTATCAATATATTTTTCCATGATCACCAACTATAGGTTATTCAAATATAAGGTTCTTCCAAGTGATAATGTATTTCCCGGTAGCTGTGAAGAGGCAAAGAAATTGTTGAAAATGTTGGGCGTTGAGTACATATCATACCATGCATGTCCAAATGATTGTATTCTATATAGAGGAGAATATGCATACAAATAGATATGCCCAAAATTTGGGCATGACAGGTATGATAAATCAAAAAATAAGGGTAAATCACGTACCGGTCCTCCTTTTAAGATATTGAGGCACATTCTTATAACCCCAAGGACTCAAAGGCTCTTTTGTTGCAAAGAATTATCTATGTTGCAGGGATGGTGTGCCTCACACAGAAGTCAGTTGGGGGTTATGCGAATCCCAACTGATTCAATAGCCATGAAGCATATAGAGGATACATGGCCCAAAAAATTCAAGGATGAAGTACGAAGTCTACGACTCAGCATAGCCATGGATGGCATCAACCCATATTGCCCCCAGGACACCAAATATTCCGTTTGTCCTGTAGTAGTGATCAATAAATATATTCCCGCATGCTTATCTGTGAATAATGAACATCTTATGTTGGATTTCATAGTCCCTGGTAGAAGACAAGTGAAGAATATGGATGTCTACTTACAACCACTGGTAGATGAACTGAAGGAATTATGGGATGGAATAAATGTATATGATGTATCAAGACCCATTGCAGCAGAGAGAAGTTTTACGTTGGATGGAAAGTGTGCTTACATGACACATGATTATCCAAGCTTAGGAGCTGACTCTGGTAAATTGCATGTTTAATTTATTGATTTGTTTATATATGTAACAATATTCTTTCACATACTAGTTATTTAATTCGTTGTAATATTTATTATGATCTTCATGATATTCTTTAACGTGCCATGCATATTAATTAATGTATATAAATATAATCTCGCATGTCTTGTAACAAAAGGGTATTTTGGATGTAAATGTTGTGGACCTTCTCTGAAAGCTAGATGGTCCAACGATGTACGAAAGCCAGTGTATGATTGCTCCAGGGTATTCCTACCAGAAGAACACCCTTACAGAAGAGCAGCATTCACTTTCAATGGTAAATGAGAGAGAACCCAAAGGCCTCCAACAATTACACCAGCTGAATGGCTAAGAGCATATGAGAGAGAGAAGGAGAAGGAGTTCATATAAATGTTGGATTCAAATGGGGAGCATATGTTCGGTGATCCATATTTCTTCGACACCTATGTTGAGAAATTTCCCATTAGGATGAAAAGGAAATGTATCTTTTATGACTTCCCATATTGGGAGCATCTTAAGATTGCCTACTTATTAGATCCCATGCATATATTTGAAAATGTTTCATCTTCTTTATGGAGGCACATATCATCGAAACAAAGTGACACATGGGTTATTAGGAAAGATATCATTACTTCAAAAACTAAAAAGAAACATTGGCCAAGACGATTAGAAATTACGAGATCAGAGGCATGCGTTGGTCCCTCTAATTCATGGTTTTTCAAAGAAGGTGATGTCCCATGGATTTTAAAAAAAGATGATATATATTTGGCAAAGGAAGTTATAATGGATGTCAGGGTGCCAACTTCATACGGGTGTTCACTACGGTACTGATTCACCATGGATGACCATTTGTCGGGGTTGAAATCACATGACCATTTGAATCATCTAAGAGTACATATAATGTCAAAAGCATGATTTTATTATTTGTTATATTAATAAATTTTATCCCATGCATGGATCATAAAACATAACTAATTTTGTATAATATTGCACGTGTTTATAACTTTTCAGTGTCATGACCCTTTGTTCGTGCGTGGATGTGTGAAACATGAATTCCCTCAAGACCTAGGATGTGCCATATCTAAATTATCTACATTTGTATGTTGGATCATGTCAAAGGAGATTCATGTGGCTAGCATTCCACAGTGGCATTAAGAGATAGTTGAGATTGTTTGTATGTTTGAGAAGGAACTTCCTACGAGTTTCATGGACTTACAGGTTCATCTTCTAATCCACCTGGTAGATGAGGTTGAATTATTTGGGGTTATCTCTTGTCTTTGGATGTTCGACAAAAGGAAAAACCAGAGGGGTCTATGGAAGAGGGGTACATATCATATGAGTCTTTCTATTATACCAGTGAGTACATCAAGCAGATTGACAACAGAGAAGGTGTGGTGATTTCGGACAATGAAATGGATGAAGACAAAAGAGAAGGAGAGTTGCTCCAAAAGAGTGGAAAAAAGTGCTTGATAAAGAGTAAGTGGCCTATAATTTTTCAAATCTATAAAAAGTAATTAATGTTCATGTTGAACTTCGATATAATGTATATTTTGATATCTACGTACTATATAATGTTGGTTTGGTTTCATCAGTGAATGCAGAAATTGAAGCAATCAATAAATTCATTCTTTACAATTCTGAAGCGACACAACCGTGGGTCACATTGTATGAAAAAAACATAATTAAATGGGATAGTGATAGGAAATAATTCAGACGGTTGAATGGTAGAATGTGCCTTATCCCGATAATTTGAAATAAAATATGCTAAAAATATGCCCCAGCAGTTGGGTTGTTGACCAACTCCGAGAGAAATACGGTGCTATCGGTCGTTACCCACGTGCTGAAGAGGATGCACTAAATGTAGGGATTGGGTGCAGCAACTCAATAATAATATTTTTAATTTATATGTAAATTTGAAACTTATATTAAGACATCTACATTTCATATTTTAACTATTGGATTATTATTTATAAGACACAAGACACTATGATTTTTTTAACTTTTTTATAATAGGTGCATTTGTTCCCATCTATGTGGGCATATGGACACCATTTTCGCATAGAAAATGTCGATGCTGGAAACATCACACAAGACTGTGGACTCGAAGTCGAGTTCAATAAATGTAGCCGATCTAGCCACCGTGATCAAAACCTAGTATCAGGGATGTTAGGTTACGTTGGAACGATACAAGAGATCGTTAAAGTGGATTTTTCTTCTTTCCAATGTGTTATTTTTAGGTGCAAGTGGTGGCACACCTTTGATTAGAATAATGTAAAGGAAGATTGCGATAGTAGGCTGATATGTATCAACTCTAGAAAGATTTAGGACGAAGCTAAGGAGCCCTATGTTTTCCCTAAACATTGCAACCAGGTGTTCTTTTACCCAAATGTTTTGGATATGGATTGGTGGTTCGTATTGACACATGACCCTAGATCAAAAAATATTTTTGAGAACAATAGTGTTTTCATGCCATACGAGCTAGAAGATAATTAGGGTGAACATGTGAACCGAGAGTGATATGGTACATGTGTTATTTCATCAATATTTATACTTCTTAAGATGGTTTTTTCGAAATATTAATATAATATGTATTTTGAATTAATTGGTAATTTGCATTCTGTTAATGTTAAAATCAATTATTCACTTAATAGTTTTCAATTATGTTGATCTCAAAAATAATGGCGTAGTGTATAAATTAATTCTTTTTTTTGTATCTAAAGATCATAATAAAATAATGATAATTCTAAAGTACATGAATTTATTTGCATTATTTTCTAAACTTTATTATGTTACAATAAATCATACTATTCTATATTTATTATTTAAAAATTATTTAAAAATTACAAATTTAGAAATTTAGAAATTTTAATAAGTTCATTTCACATTAATACAATTAAAATTTTACAAATATTTTACATATAATAACAATTACAATTACAATTACAATTTCACAATTTAACGTACAATTTCAATTACAATTACAATTTTAGAATTTTACATGTATACAATTACAATTTTACAAATTAAAAAGTTAGAAAAACCTATTGTACAAACATCAAATTTGACTAAAAACCACATTCTGCAAAATCGCTAACTGCATCATCATGATGATGATCATCTAACAAAACACAATTAACATTATATATTAACATCATCACAACACAAACATAAAATATACATCTCATGTCAAATAACTCATGCTATCACATACACGTATATCTGCAAGTTGCACCTTAAATGAACATATCTAACATGACCTAACAACATACACATCATGATGATCAGCAATATGTAAATTAAGTACAACTGCAACATGAACATAAAATACATGGACTATATATATATATAACTGAATAATGCTAAAAATATACATCTATAATATAATTTTCATGGATCAACTATTGGTAGTACAACATCAATATCAGTACTAATGGCTGATGGTTCAACCTCATCTCCATGATGACTCCTGCTAGATGCTAGTGGAGGCTCATGCTCATCTGGCGTACCGCAAGGTTAACGATCATGAGATGATGGTACACTGCTCCTCGCAGACTATCCATCACGTGATGTGGCTCGATCATAACGTGCAACAGTCCTCGTCAGTCACGTAAAAGCTTTCGTAACTCTTACAACATGCCGCAACAGGCTGTACATGTCACAGGGCATGCCTCTCCACATCCGTAATAGCCTATCATCGTCTTCTATGTCTCTGTAATGTGCAGGCTTGATGCATGCCTCAACAATCAATGTAATGAGTTGGTCACCCAACTCCATCCTGTATCTAGCATCACCAAGTCAACCGCGCACCGGTGCACCAACAGGAGTAGGTCTCTGATCTGCACCAGCCTCCTGATGATCCTCGGTATCTGGAATGCCCTCATCATCATTACGATCGACACCTAGATCAGGTGGTGGTGGCGGAATCTCCTCGCCATCAAAAGGGCCAACCTTTGCAAAATATATATAAGTACACAACAATAATTAGACAATTCAATTACACAATTTAATAAAAACAAGTTAAAAAACATGTTAGAATAAATTTAAATAAAACAGTAATATTACCTCTATCATCTGGCGGCTCATCAACTGTGAAGAGGATGTTGGCACACCCTCGCCAATCCAACCCCACATAAGGACAGGGGACCATAATGAAGGGATTCTCATCAACACTGGCTAGAAACTCCAATGCATCATCTAATATCCTCGTTGGAAAAAGAGTCTCCTCCCTCTTGGGCATCATCTGCCCCCACATGTGGATACGTGCTTTAGTAATCGGCCTATGACGCTACCAAAGAAAACTAGGTCTCATCTCTAGAAACCTCTCAAAAAATAAACAAAAAAGCTCTGAAGCAAAAGGGAAGTTGACCCTCCCTTGTGCATGAGCACGACATCTATCTAATGTTGTATAGAACTATCGCAAAAAAATGGCAGACCACTTGACAAGTCATGGCTACTATAGTAAAGAATAAAAATAATATAAAAGTGAGCAACTAATGCATTGACCATCACTGGTGTTGTGCGAAATGGTCGAAATGATAAGTGAGAGACACTGGACCTCCTTATGACCAAACACACCAATACATAACTTCCCTCCAGTGACTTGAAAATCTGTAGGAGATACTAAATGTGCTCCAATGTATCTCTGGGAGTAAACTAACTGACTCCCTACCACATAGCTAGCTGGAACCTCCAGGAATAAGGGAAAATCCACCCCTCTCCTCGATAGCCCTGTAATAAAATATACATCCTCCTCAGTGGGCGTGTACGACTGGTTGATACCAACCCAGAAAGCATGTCGGTGGGCATTCTGCCTTCGGATAAGATGTCTCAAAAACAAACTATGGGACTTTAGGGAAGTAGCATCCTCATAGAACTTGAGGAGGCCTACCTGCCTTAGGAGCCCCTGCGTCGTTGTTGTAATAGGGTGAGGGCATGCATATCTCTCCCTCTCTCTTGCCTCTCACACACGAACAATGTTATATTGTTCTGCTTGTTGTTTTTGTTGTTGCCCCTCTTCTCTCCTTTCACGTCTCTGAATGATTGACATATTAAACAATTTTTTTTTATTAAAAGACACATGTATTTAGAAATATTTGTATATAAATATTTTTTGAAAAATAAATAAAACAACAGTCGGTGTGCAAAAAACATAGTCACGCACCAGTCTCAGTTTGTCTTTCAACAGAGCGCACCGGATACAGTGCACCTAATGATATTTAGTGCACCAGGGGCAGTGCTGCATAAAATGTTTTTAGGTCACCGTTCAGTACATGCAGTGTCAGCAGGGTGGTGCGTTGACTGCTCTATACGCCCTAGGGTGTATATCTATGTCAGCGCACTGCCCTCCTACAACTGTACATATTGGTCGGTGCAGTATTTTAAAAGGCCTCACCGTTGAAACAGGACAAATATGGTAAGCCATGCGCTGACAAAAATAGTCGTCCCAGGGCAGTTATTTCGGTCAATTCACCACATCACCACTATTCAACTTAGTCAACGGTGCGGCCAGGTAACTAACTACACCACTCTTTATAAAGAAATTTAAAATAACACTGTGCGCCTTTGGTACCGTCCCGGAATTGGTGCGGATACCCTTAGCACTGGTTTACCAGGCCGAACTATGGAAAATGTCGAATTGAGGTATGTGGTGTGCTGACCATGTTACGGACCTCGGGGCAGATAATTCCGTCAATGCACTGAGTTGCTGCGATACCACATTATCAATGGTGCGCCCTGGTAAAGTACCGCACCGTAGTTTTTTTTTTTTTTAAATAACATGGTGCGCCTCGTAGTACCGCTTCGAAATTGGCACGGATACTATTAGCACCGGTTGCAGTGTGGCCTGTAAATATATAGGAAAAACCGCAAATTGGTGTGAGCCAAACGACTCGAAAACATCGCGCAACAAATATTTTCTTTTTTTTAATGGTTAATATTAAGCTTTTTTTAAATTATAATTTTCTAAAACGTTTAATTATGGATAAAAAGGAAAAATACATGTAAATTTACCCATCAAGGAGGCATATTGGCTGTAGAATTTTTAAACGAAAATTTGTCCACTGTTTTATAAAATTCAAGCTGGAGATTGGTGGCAATGCACAACAGCAGCAGTGCAATAAGTGCAATGGGAGCACGGATGTCAGGGCAGCTCAAAGAGGGATAACTTGCATTGGTGCTTGAGAGCTCTGTAGCACTGACAAAAGTGAAAAATGCAGTTTTTTTGCAGTAATCTGTTTTTTATTTAACCCTGTTCCAATGCGCGGGGTTTTTACTGGCGTACCAGTGCGTTTGTAGTATGCTGCCCCAGGCAGTTTATGCTTTCATGCACTTTTATGAGGCACGGGGGCAGCATATCTATAATTCACTAGTTCTGTATAGTAATATAACGCAGTGGGCATGGTGTTCGGTGAGCCAATTATTTGTGAGGTTTTTTTGCCGCAATTTTTTGTTTTATTTAACCCTTTTCCGGTGCAAGGAATTTATGGGGACCCCGATACGTTTCCATCATTTCACCCCAGACAGTTTTTGTTTCGTAGAATTTTTATGAGGCATTGGTGCTGATGACTTGACACGCACTGGTGTTGTTCCTTAATTAAGGGCACCGGGTGAGTGTGTATGGAGTGCACGGTTTCTGGTGTGCTAATGTTTTGTGCAGTTTTTTTACTGTAATTTTTTTATTTAACCATCTGCCGGTGTGCAGGGTTTATAAGCACCCCGATGCATTTGATTTATTGCACACCAAGTGGTATCCGTTTTTGCGCACATTTTCGGAGGCACCGGTGCGGTAGATATGTAAGGAACCAGTGCTGTACAGGAATATGACGCACCGGGCGGGTGTGTTAGGAGTGCACGGTTCCTGGTGTGCCTATGTTTTTTGTAGTTTTTTGGCTATAAATTTTTATTTATTTAACCCTGTGTTGGTGCGTGGGCATTTTAGGGTGGTCCTGTGCGTTGGCAACCCAGTGTGTTTAAGGGCGACCTGGGCGGTTTCAGTTTTCACGCGTTTTTTAAGAGGTGCCGGTGGGAAAGTTATGTAAAATGCTGATGATATACAAAAATAAAATGCCCTGGGTGAGTGTGTATAGAGGACATGGTGTCCGAAGTGCCGATTTTTTAATTGCACTGGTGCTTTCTCGTGTTGAATGCACTAGTGCGTTTTACGGCAATAAGAGCATCAGACAAAATACATCCACAAAAGCCTCCGCCTATCAACCTCCTCTAGGAACCTCTGCTAGAAACATATGTATGGGGTATTTTTATAAGGGGTTCCTCAAAAACATTCTCTAGAGGGTATTTTCCTTGTAGTGAATAGAAAAGGACATGTATTAGGTGATTTTTGTTGATTATTTTTGTATAAAGTGTTGGATATATTTCATGCAGAAGAAAGATTAGAATTTCTCAAAATTTTCTGAGTTAAAATCACTCATTGAGAAAGACACATGGAAGCGTGTGAAGGCTCTAAGGAGCACAAATGGTGGTCATTACATCTCCAATGAATTCAAGAACTTTTGTAGCAAAGGAGGAATTTTGAGAGAGTCGATTGCACCTCATAACTCACAACAGAATGGGGTTGCACAAAGAAAGAAAAAAAAAATTGTGGGTGTGGGACGAGCGATGCTACATTTTCAGGGCCTACCATTGCATCTGTGGGCAGAGGAATGCAACACACGGTATTTTTGCAGAATCATAGTCCTCATTGGATACTTCGCATGAGTACACTAGAGGAGGCTTTTTCTAGTAATAAACATGATGTTTATTATTTTTTAATTTTTGTCTCATTTGTCTATTACCATGAGACCAAAGATACTAAAAAGAAGCTACAAACAACAACTGGGATTGGGATATTTGTGGGGTACACTGATACTCCCCATAAATTATATCGGTGTGTTTCCTGAACAACAGGATGACTATTGTAAGACGGGACGTAAAATTTGATGGGTAGAAATTCATGCCATTATCCCTTTAGAGGGAGCTTGATGTGCATGTAGTTGAGGAACTCTTGGTTCGAAAGGATGAACCTCAAGATGTGGAGAAACCACATGCAGAGGATCATAGAGTGGCATAAACCACTCATGTAGAGACATCCACCATACATGGTAGGAGTCGCACCACAAAAGCTGATAGATTGAGAAATGATGCAGCAGAACATGTAGGAGCACCTACATCACTAAGCAGGTAGAGACAATCTCCAGACAGGTTTACTGGATACATGGCTCTTATGAGAAAGTGTTTTGTAACAAAACCATCCTCTTTTGAATAAGTAGTGAAGCAACCAATTTGGGTTGACACCATGGTTGAGGAGCATGATTCCATCGTCAAGAATAGTGGATGGGAAGTTGTCCCAAGACTAGTCGGGAAGTCAGTGGTTGGATCTAGATGGATCTATATTGTGAAGCAGGTAACAGATGGGAGTGTAGAGAAGTAGAAGGCTAGATTTTTAGCCAAGGAATTCTCACAAGTTGAGGGGATTTACTATGAGGAGACTTTTCCACCTGTTGCAAGGTACTCATCGATTAGATCTTTCCTTTCACTGTCAGTCCAGATTGGGTTGGAAATACATCAGACGGATGTGAAGAATACATTTCTCAATGGATTTATTGACGAAGAAGTGTACATTGATCAACCAGAAGTTTTTGAGACCTTTCACAGTGAGTCATATGTGTAAAGACTAAAGAGAGAATTGCATGGGCTGAAACAAGCACCTCGTGCTTGGTACACCAAGATTGAAATCTATTTCACTAGGTTGGGCTTCATGGTGAGTGAAAGAGATGAGAACCTGTACCAGATTGTGGTTGATGGTAAGCTGTTGACTATCGTACTTTATGTTAATGATATTATTTTGACAGCTCATAAGCATCTCATAACTTCTTTCAAATAATATCTTGCAAGAGAGTTTGAGATGAAGGACATGGGAATCCTTCACTGTTTCCCTAGTCTGGAAACATGGATGCGTGATGGGGAGCTATTTGTTTCTCATAGCAAGTATGCCAAATATATTCTGAGGAAGTTCCACATTGAGAGCTTTAAACTCATGTAGACTACTGTTGCATGAAACTTGAGGAAGGAGGATGCTTCTTCAGGTGTGGTAGTGGACACAACTATTTACAGGTAGCTTGTGGGTTCACTCATGTAATTGGTGAACACCGAACCAAACATATGCTATGAAGTTAACCATCTTAGTCAAGTTATGGTTAAGATGACCAAGCTCTTTTGGAAGGGAGGGAATCATGTCTTGAGATATCTCAGGGGAATTATGGAGTATGGATTATGGTACAGACGGATAGAGGGAGTGAAGCTTCAAGGCTTCACCGATGCAGATTGGGTAGGTAGTTCATCAGTGAGAAAGAGGACAGTAGGAGGGATCTTTAGCATAGGATCGAGAACATTTTCTTGGTACAATAAGAAGCAGAGATCGGTTGCACTTAGTTCAGCTGAGGCAAAGTACATGGCAACCCTCCAGGTTTCATGTGAGGCCATCTCGATGAGGAAGATTCTTGTTGTTTTTTTGTTCATCAAATGGATCTAACAGTGATACATTGTGATAACCAGAGTTTCATAAAACTCTTGGTTAATATAGTATTCCATGATAGGTCCAAGCATATTGACATCTAGTACCGCCATCTCATAGATTGTTTTTAGAGACGCATTATTTTACTTCATTACTTTCCCACGGAGGATCAGGATGCATATATTTTGACGAAGGCGCTTGCCAAGAGAAAATTTGAATACCATAGAGGCAGGGTCGAGGTAGCTGATAATCCCTTTGTTGTTGAGAGGTAGTGTTGAAAAGTCAAGAAGAAATGTGTGTCTAATTTAATTTTCCATTCATTAAATTTCATAATAAATTGTGATGTAAAAAAACTAAAACTTTTATATAATCGGTGTAGACCTGTGGGTTATGGACCTACATAAATTTCGAACTCACATGATTGATCACAATATCACAATTATAACCATATCGCCAATCGACACCCAAACAATATCGCAAATCACAGTTTTTAAGATTTTTCATATCGCAACTTATAGCATACAACTTGTAATATTTAACCAATAGATAATAATAATGCTGATGCGAAATTTCGATGACGATATCGCATCACAAAATTGCAACCCAAAGCTTATTGCAATTCGACATTTCCCAAATTTAAGTCTATGTCATTAACTGTTATACCATATTGCATGTGATGTGTGATATGTGCATGGACCTCTGCTCGACATGTGTCCATTTTGACACTTTCAAAATTTAAGTTGGGAATTAATCAGGATCGTCAATCTTCACTCCAGTTTCTGCGACTAAATCCTCACCGTCGGTTCTACCTGCACACTGTTATCTATTGACAGGATCATGTATTCAATAAAATCATGTTCTGCCATAATTTTATTTACAGCAAAGTTCATAGTAACTTCATTCACCACTCATATTCACACAACTTACTAATTAACATAAAATAATACATATATACACTGACAAATTGAAATTAAATAACACACAAATACTACAATATCCAGAACATTGTTGGATACTTAATAAAAAATGAACTCCATTATTTCAACGAGCTCAAGTTACAGGCTAAGGCCACTATGGTTTGAATCACAATTTCTCTCTGAACCTACATTGTGTTGCCTCTCATACATCACAGTCTTCGAATTATAAAGAAAATACAAAATGACTAGATCATCTAAGATCCACTATTTCCTCCCACAATCGCTAAAACTAAAACTAATCATATCTTCTAGATGCATCGATTCAACCTTTGAGATAAAAGATTTATCATTTAAACCAAATTTCATGGAAATTAGCCCCCTTTTCAAATCATTGTCCACGTATTTCCTTCTGCAGCTTTGAATTTCAATTTTAATTAAGGGTGGTAGGATGCTCCAACATGAAATTGTAATCTTATCTCATAATCACTTGTAATAGTTAACTGAGAATGATAAACTCAATTACCTCATGGAATTCAAGCTGAGGGTGGTTGGTGAGGCATGTAGAGTGATTCTATTTATTTTTGAGTCCAAGTTGTAGTTAGAGCATTATTTTAATGCATGAGAAATTAGTTAACTCAATTAATTGAGTTAAAATCAGTTTAACTAGTTGTGACTCATTGTTGCACTAGTGAGAGGTTAAGTGAATTAAATCAGATTTAATTCACATGCAACGATATGACAAGTAACTAATCATTTACTGCTAATAGCTGCATGCATGTCAATGATGACGAAGACCCAGTTGAGACAGAGGTTAATGCGATGTTAACTATTAGTTGTATTAATAGTAAACTACCCGCATGAAATAATACACCCATAGGATTGTCCATGAGAATTGTGCATTTTTGGAAGGTTGAAATTCGTAAAGAATAGGGATTGCATTCGACATGAATTGCGCAAGAAAGGCAGGTTGATAATTGGAGGGAAATTGGCTAAGTGTTGGTTGATTTTGTCCAGATCAGTGTGAAATAGCTAGCAGAGTGCAACAAACTCTTGTGAGAAGACTGCATTTTAATTGTCTCATGGTTATTTGGTTGAAAATACAATAGACAATAGAGGGGTTTTGAGCAAAAAAATTTCCACAGGAAAAATATTTGTGTTGTGGATTGATTTTCTTCTTTCTTTTACTTTGTGTGATTATGCGATTGTCTTTATTTTCCGCAATTAATTTGTAAAAGGATTAAGTGTCTTTCTTTAGAATATCGCATGTTCAGATTGAATCCACTAGTATACATATTGTTGGTATAATTTCTACAGTCTTCACCTTAGAAGTTCTCACAGAAGAAACTAATAATTTTGATTAAAACATGAATCTTGGAGAGGGATGGTTTGGCCCCTTATAGCATTTTCGAATTTTCGCATTCATTTTCTCTACGCTTCTCTCCCAGGATAACAAGAAATCCATGGAAACCGTGAGGACAATTCTTGCAGTCGACGCCATAACAACTCATTCATGCAGTTGTTGAAGTATGTTAGTAAAAATGAGGATAAGTGTCAGATTCTTCAAACTGACTTCACATCTATGGAGAGCATTGTGCAAGATATTGACATCTTCTTCCGATTTCTAAAGAAAGAGCCGCCGAGGATGGTGAATATTTGGTTCTATGGCTGCAACAACATGACGAAGCTCTCTCAATTGGAGTGAATGCCAAATATTAAGCTTCTAAAGTTGTATACATGCAAGAATCTAAGAGAGTTGGGGATAGGGAGCCCTGGAAGAGTTCTAAGGGGATATTCAAGGTTACAGAAGTTGGTTCTCAAATATCTGAAAATGTTAGAGAGTCTAGCTAGAACATCAAATAGTGGAGCATGGGATGAGAGGATACTACCAAAGATCCATGTGTTGAAGATAAGGAAGTTATCGTCTTTGACCATATTTCCGAATGGAATGGAAAAGCTGTGAAATTTATTTGCAATATTGGGGTATACAGGAAATTGGTGGAAAAAAATTATACACGTGAAAATGATAACCTAAAAATGAATTTCAAAACAATCTTCAAAGAATATTTACCAACAAAATCAGGGTAATTAAAAGTAATTTTTTATGAATTAAATTTCTGAGGAATTTTTTTTTTAATTATAAATATAATTATAATTATAATTATAATTATAATTATATATATATATATATATATATATATATATATATATATAATTATAATTATATAAATAATATTTTTATTAATTATTTTCAAGTTTACTTTATTTACTGAAATTTGCCATTTCACGCAGGTGGGTAACCCCTACTCTGAATGAAGGTAAAATTTGAATTTTTAGCCTTTGTTTCAAAGGACCAAACTTATGTTATCTAACGAAATTATATTCTTATTCACTTAGTTTGTGATTTACACTAAAACACATGAAAATGATCTAGAATGGAGGCTACAAAATCAAGAGAAAATTGTCTTCACCTTAGAATCTCTCATAGAAGTAATGAATAATTTTGATGAAAACAAGAAGCTTGGAGAGGGAGGTTTTGGCCCCTTGCAACATTTTCGAATTTTCGAATTCATTTTATTTACGCTTCTCTTTGGGGATAACCAGAAAGAAATGGAAACCATGAGTACAATTCCTGCAGTCAATGCCATAATCAACCCAGTCATGCAGTTGTTGAAGTATTTTATTAAGAAGGAGGAAAGGTGTCAGATTCTTCAAATTGACTTGAGAGCTATGGAGACCCGTGTGCAAGATATTGGCATCTTCTTCCGATTTCTACAAAAAGATCCGCTGGAGATGGTGAAGATTGCATTTTATGGCTGCAAAAACATGACGAAGCTCTCTCAATTGGAGTGGATGCCAAATTTAAAGCTTCCAAAGTTGTATAGATGCAATAATTTGATGGAGATGGGGATAGGGAGCCCTGGTAGGGTTCTAAGTGGATATTCAAGGTTACAGAAGTTGGTTCTCAAAGATCTGAGAATGTTAGAAAGTCTAGTTGGACCCTCAAACAATGGAGTGTAGGATGACAGGACACTATGAGAGCTCCATGTGTTTAAGATAAGGAAGTGATCATCTTTGAAATTTTTTTTGAGTGGAATGGAAAAGATGAAAAATTTATCCGCAATATTGGGGTCCACTGAATTAGTGGAAAAGAATTGTATGGGAAAATGATAACCTAAAAATGAAGTTGAAAACTATCTTCAAAGAATATTTGCCAACAAAATGAGTGTAAGTAAAAGTAATATTTTATGAATGAAATTTTAAATACACACAGTAATGGCCAAAGAAAGGAATACAATTTTCAGAATGCACATCATAATGAAACGATACCATTAACTTATTTTTTCTAACTTTTTGTTATCCAATGTTTTGTCACAGGAATTTATGATGGCTTGTCAATAGCCACTCTAAAGCAAAACTATAGAATCTAAGAAATGTACGTGTGCGATAAATTAAGCATAGCCAAGAAAGTGGTATTTTTAAATTTGCATTTAATTTAATATTTAGTTCTTAAATTTTGTATATCACATAACTAAAATTTTGTTTTAATAGATTTATATATTTAGTTATTTTATTAAATATATTTGATTTACATTATATAATCCGATATTATTAATCAATTATTTATATATAGTTATATTATTTAAAATATTAAAATAAATTAATTCAATGCCATTATAGTGTATTTTTTAAAATAATATAAGTTTATTTAAACTAAAATTTTTAACACTTATATAAATAAAAATATAGTTTTAGATTTATTTTTTAAAGTTATTTATCATAAATTAAATTCAAGTTTTTTTAATTTTAATTTTTAAATTATAAATAAGATATTTTATTTCAAATAAAAAGCATGACAAAAATTATATTAAGAGTACATCATATTTTATATCAAAATATTATATAGTTTTATAGTTTGAGTGAGTTTAATAGTTAAGAACATGTGTTTCTTTCCAAAAGATTACAAGATTAAATCAAGTGGGGTAAAGTATATATAACTCCTTAGATTATACTAGACAATTGCTTAGTAGAGGCATGTATTACTTAATGGATGTACAAATTTCTTATATTTATTTTCAATTTGAAGTGTAAAAATTCTTCTTTGAATTTTAGATCTAAGACTTTTGTGGTCCATAATATAGATAAAAGAACTTTCACATTAATCATGTCATTGGGATTAGG
This sequence comes from Pinus albicaulis, assembly GCA_034641835.2. Taxonomy (NCBI): domain Eukaryota; kingdom Viridiplantae; phylum Streptophyta; class Pinopsida; order Pinales; family Pinaceae; genus Pinus; species Pinus albicaulis. The sequence continues at coordinate 839,349,799 of CM076582.1, read as the reverse complement.
TCGACGTTTCGAACCAACTAATTTGGTTCATCCTCAGGACATGTGGAGAGACTGATTGATCTCAATGAATAAATAGTGGAGATGCATCATTGCCTGGAAATAGTCATTGAAAACTAGCTGTTAAGACTAGCCGTTAGAAAATTAGTAAGTTAGTTAAAAATAAATTAATAAATTATATAAAAAATATATAAGTAATTAATTGTTTAAATAAAATAAACAAAGCTACCTAAGAAGGATTAGGAAGGAAAATTTTTAAATCAATAAAATAAAATAAAATACCAAATAAGTAAATAAATAAGTAAATAAATTAGTTCAATAAAGCTTTACAAATAGGGGTTTATAAATTATTAAAATAAATATAAAAGGTAATAGAAAGGGGTAAAATTTGTGATTTAATAAAATAAATTAGTTAAATATTTCGATAAAATAAATAAATTAAATAATAAATAATAAAAAGTAAAAATATAAAAATAATAAATAAATAGATGTACCTTTGGGAGGGGAAAAAATAATAATTAATTAAAACAAAGGAAAATAAAATTAAATAATAAAAAAAAAATCAATAAATTAAAAACAACAAAAATAAAATAAAATTAAATACAAAATAAATAAAATAAAGTAAAACATAAAATAAAAAATTTTACCTTGTGAGAACCGAGGCCCAACTCTTAATTTCCAACCAACATCATGGTTGAGATTCTTATCATGTCGTTCAATTCCGATTTCCCCCCTTAATGATGCAGAGATTCTACTATCAAACAGATCCTTTCGCATAATAGAGTTTGTGTTTCTTTAACATGGAAGCCTCATCAGATTCGTCATTAAAACCCACATTCAATTCAGCTCAAAAAACTACATATGAACAGAGAGCCAAACAGTAAATAAAATAATTGCATAAAATACAACAAAAAATTTATAAATGCAAACCCTTCCTTGGCCGAATATTACAATGATTGGCCTCTCGGCTCTCACCCTTCATATAAACTCTCACACCATTTCTCTCTATCTCTCACTGTCTCTCTCTGTCACAAAAAGCAAATATTTATACATGATTATGGATTAATGTGAATCCATGATTTCCTCCACACAAATATCAACCAATCTCTAAAATAGATTTATCCATATTTTGACTCAACTAAGTTCCATTTAAGGAATTTCTAATCCCTAAAATATCTACCCAAACCAATTCCACTCATATCCTTAATTAATTAATAGAATATTTACAATAATCCTCACACTCAGATTTTTCTCTAAAATTATTTTTAAAATGTACATAATTTATAAAATAAATAAATAAAACCTCACCCCCTAAATCACACAAATAAATAATGAAAATTAAGCTTAATTCTCCTGCATCAGACTTTCCATGTATAGAGGTTTCCATAGACTCATGTCTATGAGGCTTGTTACTTTTTTGTAATAATGTGACTGCATCAAGTCTCAATGACTTCCTCCCTCTAGGATTCCAAACTTTTTTCTGCCACTAGTCCTTTAAAGATCAACTCCATTTTGTAATTCATCACTCACTCTGTTAATCGGATTCCATCAGTCTTAACAACAATTTCTTCTGCCAATTCCTCGGAGTAATTCCTCTTTGTCTGATATTTTCGTCTCTAATTGCGTTGAACGCTCAACTTTCTAAAATGAAGAATATTCAAGAACTTCTCCTTGATCACAAATATATTCATTGATTTCTCCTATAGTAACAAATTTCTCATCCGTTGTTGTACCTGCATTCATCAACAAACTATTAGTTTAAAAAATACAAGACCTTTCAGTCTCTTTTACTGCTTCAAGCACCAATCTACCATCATAGTCCTTCTGGATTTCATCAAATCATGTTTCGAATTACTGATGGGTTTTGTATTTATCCTATTGGATCAACACCTCTGTTTCCTTTATGTCTCTAAGGACATAACTTTCTTGATGCTCCTGATATTTCATCTCATCTCCAAAGAATTTCTGCTCAATTTCTCTTATTTAAACATCATATTTATTTATGTTTCCTTTTGTACCTATAGCCACATTATTATTTGAAGAGTTAAAACATTCACTTAACTCTATAAACGTTAGAAACATTTCATCCTTCTGATGCACGACAACTATAACATATTCTGTATCAGGTTCTAAAAGTTTCATTTCTCTTTCAGGTTCTTTGAGCCATCTTTCCAAGAACTCTATTTCCATTTGAAATATTTCCAGCATTTTATCACAACCTTCATTCTTAGTTTCATTCTTATTCTTGCAATCCTCCTGAGTTATCCTCTTTTCTGTATCATCACATTGTAAAATTCTGTCATCAATTTCATTAAACAAATTCATTTTTTTACCTCCTTGGAATATCGCTTCGGCATTTTCATTATTCTTCTGCTCCATAACAGCTTCAAGTAGTTGTCTTATACCAAACAAGGATTCATTTATGATTTCTTCCTTCTTCATTAAATCAGTACCTTCCTTCTCTGAAAGAAATTCTCCATCATAATTCACCTCAAGAGTTTCATTCATCTCTGTAACAGGTTCATCAGACTTTCCACCATCTTCTGTGCATCCTGCAAACATACATAAACTATGAGTTTTAAAAATACAAGGCTTCATAGCCTCATATGCTTCTCTTATGAACACATCTTCAAATTCTTCTGAACTATTCCAATAGTTCATGAGATCTTCCTCATTGATCTCTCCACCCAGAATTTTGCCATGTTCTAGGCCATAAATGGAAACATCAATTTTCAACTCAACTTCTCTGAGATCTTCACATCACGTTTGCACACTCATCATTTGCTCGAGCTTCCTCAGCTCCTTTGTCAAATGTATGTTTACCTAATGTTCCCTCTTTGCATGTAGCCTCTGCCACTTCACTTTCTTCCTCATGGTCCAACCATGTCTCTGGTCTTTCATATTTCTCTGCAACAATTCCATTAATAACTCAAGGTGAACTACTGTCTTAGCTTTCTCCCACTCATACTCTTCATCAGTCAACTGCTTACACATGCAATTTTCCTTGGCATTTTCCTTCTTCTTCCTTCTGCTGCAGTCTTTCTCAGAACCTCTGAAATGACTAACACCAGTGATCTTCTCCTCCTTTGTGAACTTCATCTGTTCACGTGCGGATTCCATTCGAATCCCCTTTTCAGCAAGCCTTCCTACTTGTCGTCCAACAATACAATCTCACTTCTTGCACTTGACCTCTTTCAGTTCTCTATCTTGGAATCAACTTTGGCAACTCTCTTGCTCCTCTTTGTTGCGAACAACAATTGCAATATTTCATGTGTTATCATGACCAAACTCTTTGGGTGGAATTTATTTGCGGGAATGATTTATAATAAGTATTTTTGACCAAACTCTTTGGGTGGAATTTTATTTTATTTTTGTTGTTTTTAATTTATTGATTTATTTTAATTTTAATTTTATTTTTAATTAAGTTTTTTTATTTTCCTATATATATATATATATATATATCCCATATCTAAGGTAATTCTGTTTATTTATTATTTTATTTATTATTTTTTATTATTTAATTTATTTATTTTATCGGAATATTTAATTAATTTATTTTATTAAGTCACAAATTTCACCCCTCTCTATTACATTTTATATTTAGTTTAATAATTTATAAGCCCTCATTTGTAAAATTTTATTGAATTAATTTATTTAGTTGTTTGGTATTTTATTTTATTTTATTTATTTAAAAATTTTCCTTCCTAATCCTTCTTAGGTAGCTTTGTTTGGTATTATTTTATTTAAACAATTAATTAATTATATATTTTTAAAAAATTCCCCCCCTCCCTATTACCTATTATATTTATTAACATATTTGTAATTAATTTTTATTTAATTTATTAATTTATTTTTAACTAATTAACTAATTTTCTAACGGCTAGTCTTAATGACTAGTTTTCAATGGCTATTTCCAAGGCAATGATGCATCTCCACTATTTATTCATCGAGATGGATCAGTCTCTCCACTTGTCATGAGGATGAACCACATTAGTTGGTTTGAAACGTCGACCTAGTCCTAATGATTTGTTTGAATTTGTTGAGTTTTAACTTAAATGAGTTTTCATAGTAAGTCAGCACTCATTTAATAATTCTAATTGGTCAAAGTTTTAAAAAGAAAGACAATAAGACAAAGAGTGGAGCACTCTAAAAATACTAAACCCATGAATGAGCTTCTAAAATAAAATAGCTCTTTTCATTTAAATTCACTAAAATCTAACGATATAATTACATATTTTTTTGTTATTTAAAATACATGATTTTTTATATGTCATAATTATTCTAAAATTTATACCTTATAGCATTTCATTTGCAACATTGCAAACACTAATTAAAATTTTTGAGACAATTGATTACATGAAAAGCTATCACTATGAGGATCAATCAATTATAATTTATTTTCTTTTAACGAAAGTGATGACGGTCACCATAGTGGCTTTTGATGACGTCAATTATGATTTTAATTAAAAGACGATTGAAAGCAAAAAGGTATTACGATGAGCACAAAGTGTTTAGACAGAATTAAATATTAATTAAAAAATAGTTTTATTGCAGCCATGTAAGACAAGATACCTAAAATACGGCATCCTCTCCGAACCCGCACGAGTATTCTATGGGTGAAACATTGCCTCACACTCTTCCTCGAATATTATCATAATCCAAGACGTTGATTTCCACAAACCCCCGAGTCTTATCATAAGATCGGTCGGTAGGAATCGCGCACCTCCTTCCCTACCATTCACAATATTTCTTGATTTCATTATCAAAATGGAGATTTTTTCAATAAGTAATAACCAACAATAACCATAACAACTTGAAAACCATATTATTTTCTCTGCGCCTGAAAAGATTGGATTCTTCACATTTTTCATCCCTCAGTCACTTCCCCTCTTCTCCTTGCTACTACCGCCTCGGTAGAAACAAAGGCTACCTCTGCAATGATGAACCTTTCATAGCCCCCATTGGGTTGTACAGGATGTGATGCTGTTGGCGTTAAAATATCGTGTATTTTGCATGCCACCAGAATAAATTCCATTCTCGTCAATTTTTTCTTTCCTTCATCCTTTTATGATGTTTAATAATCCGTTTTCTTAACTTCTGTGCTATGGAATTTTGCACGCGGTTACTCCTTGTAATTTACTTATACGCTATTTACACAGTTTGGCCTTCTAATTTGGATATAATAAAACATAATCACTTACATATTTATTATCGCTTAAAGCAGTTACTTTTATATACGGAATAATATAGGTTATATATTCTTTTTTGGTAATTAATGGATTGGGTATAAGTGATTTTGAAACCAATTTTATTTTTTTTTAAATGTGTGATTAATATTAAATATATTTGAGAATATTTTATTGAAGTTAATTTTTTATCAGCAATATTTTGTGGAAGTTAAATTTCTATCATCAATATAATAATTATTTAAAAATATTTGAACTTAAATCTCTATCATCAACATAATAATAGTTATTGTTTATTAAATTAAAAATGTAAAAACCTTATTAAAAAATAAGCACACATATAATTAAGTTAAATTCATTTTGTTTTAACTAATGAATATATAAAATAAAATATGAATCTAATTTTTTTTAGGGATTATAAAAGATATAATGGTTCATAGTATGTGCTCTTTTTGGTAAATGGTTATAAATTAAAATATAAAGGCAGAGTATGTGCACTTCTCTACATTTTAAATGAAGTGAAAATCTTCATTGAAAATGGTACAGTAAAACATAGTTTCATTCATAATTTTAATAGTTGTAAATGGTCTGCTACATTTGACAAGTATAATATCAAATGGACTTGAAACAGGAGCATCTAGCTCAGAGTGAACGAAAACAAGAATGTTTGTCTCACAGGTTTATAGGTCATTGTACCTGAGTTTTATTTTTAATTTCCTTAGCTCCTCAAATTTAGAACTTAACAACAACTATGTTTCAATTCATTTAAATTTCTTTTTAGTTACTATTTTACAATTAAGCATAGAATTTAGGTAAACTGGAATTAACAGTTACCCAATGTAACTACTTGTAATTGTTGATAGTTCTACAAAATGTTTAACAAATCATACAAAAGGGAAAAACTGAGACATTGTAAGTTTGATTTTTCCATTAGAGAAAAATACGAATAAAATCATACAAGGGAATTGGAAAAAAACCATCTGAATCAATTCACAGAATAAATGTAACTTCCTTCTATTTTCTCAATATATTGAATGCATTTACAAGAGTGCCAAGAACGGGTAGAATAACTTTTCTACATGCATTTGAGAAATAGCCGGGAGCAAGTAGGAGGGACTACATCAAATATACGAACAAGAATACATACGAGAGCCGATACGTTCCTCATCGACAGAGATCGACAGTTATAGAAACACGCAAGTGTTGTAGCAAAGAAATCACAGGTATCATTCAAATAGAAACAATACATTTCCCTTTTGAGCATTATCAAAGTACTTATTTACAAATGTCAAGAAAATTATTGCAGTCCAAAATATGATTAAATATATGCCATGATCGATTGAGGAAATGGGTTCGAAACCCCAACATTAAAACCCCACAACTAATGGCGAATGCCAAAATCGAAGACCGCTTATAGTTCCAAAGTCCATTTGCAAAGAAGAGCGTACCCATATTGAAAATAGTTAATGGAGAAGACAACACAGAAGGAAATTGACAGTGGAGCCGAGGCTCATAAAACCCTAATTACTGGAAACGAATACAGGAAGAGACCCTACCCGTTTGGGTCAACGACGGTGGAACCGAAGACCACACTTGGAGCACCAACCGATTACCTGCAAGAGAAATACACCAATGTTAAGAATCACGAAAAGGTTGAAACCATGAAAAAGAGAGGAGAAGGTGAGGTTTTGTAAGCTTAAGCTTACCCTAAGAGTAGTAAAAAATTGAGGGAAGAATCCAACCGGTCGCAAACCAGCAAGGGAACCCTGCTCACACGGAGGAAAAACCCTTAGTATAACCAGGAAAAAAACAACCAAATAGTTGAAGCAAAGAAAGAAGACTTAGCATTATGCAATTGTTGAACCGAGGTCGAATGCCGAGTTCCCTGATGGCCGCGACCTAAAAAAAAACCCACAATAAAAGAACCAAATAAACAACAGAATGCATACGATGAGCGGACAAAACAGTATAAGAGAAATTGCATTCGGGAGATGGTGAGCTCTATTGAATCCATAAAACCTTCTGGGTGAAGAAAACCATTTGCAGACAGCAAAGAGTTGAGTCTCGAAACTCTCGAGCTCATAAACGGAACAAGAAATACAAACAGAGCCATTACATCAATTGAACCCAGCTATGTACAATTGAACGATGATTGAAGATTGCAGATAGAATCTAGTAAGAGAAGCAGGAGTTGTGACCACATACCAGACAAAGCGCCACAAAGAAACAAGCAACAAAAATCACAGAGAAACAGTCGAAGAACCCTCACAGCCACCAGAGAGCACAGAGAAAATGCCAAGTGAACAGAGGTTAGGTGTGTGGGAAAGGGTGGGATAGCGAATTCTGAGGAACGCGACAGGTGTCTCCCTCACACCAACCACCAGTACAAGTAATAAATCAAGAATCAAATAAATATCAATTAAAATTCGTTGAGAATCTACTAATTAAAAATCACCACATAATCATATATTTATTATTGAATAACCGCAGAGTGTGAGAAGGGTTGGTCCCATCAATTTTTGGTATCAGAGCAGGTTGAGTGCTTTTGAAATGGAATTAGGAAGACGAGGTCATGGGAGAGCTCTTCAGAGAGTAGCAAATGAAGGACTGAGAGAGGAGATTAGGATTCTAAACATCCATTTAGCAGCAGTAGAAGAAGGAAGAAGGGATCCCGATGGAGGAGATGATAGTGATGAGGAAGCTGCAGAAACAACATATGGATCAGATGGAGAAGGACCTGAGATTAGGTTGTTGAAATAAATCTTACTGCCAAATAGTAAGCCAAAGCATAAGCTTTCGAATTATGATGGAAGTTTTTCAGCAGAGTTACTGTTGGACTGGCTTAGTGAGTTGAATAAGTACTTTGATTATGAGGAGATTAGAAAAGATAAGAGAGTTAAATTTGATGCCACCAGGTCGAAAGGGTGTGCATCATTATGGTGGGATAGTGTACAAGCAGAGAGGAGGAGGTTGAATAAGAAACCTATCAAAAAATGGACTAGGATGGAAGCGAAGTTGAAGGGTAAATTTTTACCCAAAGACTATCAGATTTCTATGTACAAGCAGGTACAAAATCTAAAATAGAAGGGGATGACTGTAAAGGAGTACACTGAGGAATTCTATCAGGTGAACTTGAGAGTCGGTTACATAGAAGACACCAAGAAAAAATAGCAAGGTTTGTAAATGGTTTACGATGGGACATATTGGATGAGATAAGTATTATTTCACCTAGAACAATAGATGAGGCTTATCAGAGTGCCTTGAAGGTGAAAGAGAAGATAAACAGGAAAAAGAATGCCAGAAGAGGAGGAGGATCTGGCAGAGGGAAAGGATGAACCTATGGCAAAGGTAGAGCTGCCAACCCCAATGATGAAGGTAATAGCTCAAAGGCTTCAGGGACAACAGAGAAGGACAATAACACTAGGGGAGGAAGACCATACAAGTGTGAAAGAGGTAATGGCAGAGGCAGAGGATCTGCCATCCAGTATTACAAGTGTCGCAAGTGGGGGCACAAGTCCTTTGAGTGTCCTGAAGGTGAACAGGCTGGAGCAAGAGGAGCATATGTTTCTCAGACAGAGGAAGCAGAGGTACCACCCCAAGTGATAGAGAATGTGCCGGATACAGGGGAAGCCTTATTTTTGAATAAGGTATTGCTAAAACTAGCAAAGGATATAGCTGACCCAACTCAAAGGAAGGAATTATTCTGGATAGTTTGTAAGTCACATGGAAATTGCTGCAAAATAGTTATCGAAAATAAAAGTACAGATAATCTAGTTGCCACAGAGATGGTGGAAAAGTTGGGATTGAAGAGGGTGAAGCACCCCACTCCTTACAAGGTGTCGCGGTTATTGAAGGAACATCAACTTTTAGTTGATGAACAATGTGAGGATGAGTTCCATATTGGAAAATATAGGGATAAGGTTGTTTGTGATATTATGCCTATGGATGTGTGTCACATAGTGCTAGGAGGACCATGGCAGTATGACAGGAAAGTAGTACATGATGGGAAGACAAAATGTTACAAGTTTTTCAAGGATGGGATTAAGCACACGCTTGTACCCATCAAGGAGGAAGAGACAACAAAAGCTAGTGGAGTCGAAGTATTGCTGGTAGGAGGAAAGGAATTTTTGAAACAGATCGAGGAAAAAGAGATAAAATATGTTGTTGCAAGGAGGCAAAAAATAGTGTTCTTACACATGACAATTGTAGATTTTCCTGAGGAAATTCAGGACATGTTGCAGGAGTTTAGTGACATTGTAGTGGATGATTTTCTAGATAAATTGCCTCCTAAGAGAAGTATCAGTCATCACATAGACTTTATACCAGGAGCTAGTTTACCAAACAAGGCAGCATACTGAATGAGTCCTAAAGAGAATGAGGAGATCAGTAAACAAGTACAGGAATTTATAGATAAGGGGTTGATAAGGAAGATTTTAAGTCCCTATGCAGTTTCGATAGTTTTAGCTCCCAAGAAAGGAGGAGAGTGGCGAATGTGCACAGATTCGAGAGCCATTAATAAGATTACCATTAGGTACATATTCCCATTGCCACAAATGGATGACATCATGGACTTCTTAAGTGGAGTAGCGTTCTTCTCAAAAATCGATCTGAAGAGCAGATACCACTAGATCCAGATCAGAGAGGGGGACGAATGGAAAACAACTTTCAAAACTAATGAGGGACTGTATGAGTGGTTGGTGATGCCATTCGGACTAAGTAACAGCCCTAGTACCTTTATGCATTTGATGAACAAAATGTTGAAAGAGTTCCTCGGAAAGTTCATAATTGTATATCTTGATGATATATTGATTTTCAGTAAGACTAAAGAAGAAAATTTCTGACATGTTCAGAGTGTATTGGAGAAGTTGCAACAAAACAAGTTGCTGATAAATTTGAAGAAATGTTCTTTTTTTTTCAAAAGGAATTAATTTATTTGGGCTTTGTGATTGCAGAAAATGAGTTGAAACTGGACCCATAGAAATTTGCATCTATTGTTAGCTGGCCATCCCCAAAGAGCCTGTTTGATGTTCGTAGTTTTCATGGGTTGGAAAGTTTCTATCGTAAGTTTATAAGGAATTTTAGTGAGATCTGCCCACATATGTTGGACACAATCAAAAGGGAAAATCAGACTTTCTGTTGGACTGAAGCAGAAGAAAAAAGTTTCGAGATTTTGAAGAAGAAAATCACTGAAAGACCGATTTTGAGGTTGCATGATTTTAACAAACTGTTCCAAGTTCATTGTGATGCTAGTGGTATAGCCATTAGGGTCATACTCAGCCAGGAAGACAAACCGATCACTTATTTCAGTGAAAATTTGAATGAAAGAAGGCAAAAGTACTCGTCTTATGACAAGGAGTTTTATGTTGTCGTCCAAGCACTGAAGCATTGGAGACACTATTTGTTGGGTAATGAATTTGTTTTGTTTTCTGATAATTCTGCATTGTAGTATGTGATGCAGCAACATAAGCTGAACTAGAAGCATGCAAATTGGGTTGAGTACTTGCAGAGTTATACGTTTGTATTCAGGCATATCAGTGGAGAGTGCAATAAGGTAGCAGATGCATTGAGTGGAAGATCTTTGCTCTTACAAGAGAGTACGATACATGTGATGGGATTTGAACACCTGAAAGACATGTATCAAACAGATGGAGATTTCAAGGAGGCTTATGAAGCTTGCCAGAATACTTTGTGGACAAATAATAGTCCATGACTAGACTATAACTTACAGGATAAATTGATGTTTAAAGGAGGAAAATTATGTATTCTCGACTGTTCAATGAGGGAGAACATCATCCAAGAAAAGCACAGCGGAGGTCTTTCCAGACATTTTGGCATTGATAAAACCTTAGATCAGCTCAGTCACTTTTATTAATGGCCGAATATGTGAAGAGATGTGCAACGATTTGTAACCAGGTGTAAAGTGTGCCAGTTGGAGAAAGGACACAGTCAGAATACGGGACTCTACACACCACTACCTATTCCGAGTAGACCATGGGATTCAGTCAGCTTGGGCTTTGTCTTAGGTCTACCCAGAACACAACGCGGTTATGACTCTATGATGGTGGTAGTGGACTGGTTTTAAAAAATGGCACATTTCATTCCTTGTAAAAAAACTAGTGATGCCACTCACGGAGCACACTTGTTTTTCACGGAGATTGTTAGACTATATGGTTTGCCTAAGTCCATTATTTTCGACAAGGATGTGAATTTCATAGGACATTTCTGGAATACCCTGTGGAAGAAGTTGGACACATGATTGAACTTTAGCACCGCTTATCATCCACATACTGATGGGAAAACAGAGGTGGTAAACAAAATCTTAGGAAATATAATACAGAGTTTGATTGGAGAAAATTCACGAATGTGGGATCATGTACTTGCCCAGGTGGAGTTTTATTACAACGATTCACCAAATTGAAGCACAGGATATAGTCATTTTCAGATCTTGTATGGCATACATCCGCATGGAGTGCATGATTTACGGGATCTAGGAGAGTTGGAAAGGAGGAGAGCTGATGGGGAATATTTTGCCAAAGAAATGAATGACCTAGATGAGCAAGTAAAATCCAAGTTGCAGGACAACAGACAGAAGTATAAGCAGCAAGCAGATTTAAAATGGTGGGAGGTACAATTTCAGGTGGGAGATGATGTTCTCTCACATTTACGCAAAGAAAGGTTCCCTAAGGGTGAGTACAACAAATTGAAGTTTAAAAAAATTGGCCCTTGCAAAATTCTGCATAAATTCTCTGCAAATTCCTGAATTACAGCTACCCCCAGGAATAGGTATCTCACCTATCTTCAACGTGGCAGATCTATTTCCATACACTTCCAGTCCTGAAGATGACAGTATGGCATGACTAGAATGAAACACCTAGATAGACAGAGGTTCTTGGATGAGACAAATTCCTTTGGCTCAGCCTCTTGAGATAGAGAGAATTCTTGACATAGAGCTGGCCAAGCGAACTCGCAGAAAAGAGTACCTTCAGTACCTTGTCAAGTGGAAGAACCATCCCATTGAGGATAGTTCATGGCTGGACATGGCCCAGATACATCGTGCAGGATATTCAGTGGAGGAGCTCATGGAACAGAGCCATGAAATTTCGTTACCCCGGGAGCCTGATGCAGGAGCATCCAGCTCAGGGTGAACGAAAACAAGAGTGTTTGTCTCACAGGTTTACAGGTCATCGTACCTGAGTTTTATTTTTAATTTCCCTAGTTCCTTGAATTTAGAACATAACAACAAGTATTTTTTAATTTCTTTTTAGTTATTGTTTTACAATTAAGCATAGAATTTATGTAAATAGAAATTAACAGTTATCTAATGTAACTACCTATATTGTTGACAGTTTTACTAACTATTTAACAAATCATACAAAAGGGAAAAACTGAGACATTGTAAGTTTGATTTTCCCATTAGAGAAAAAGATGAATAAAATCATACAAGGGAATTGGAAAAAAACCATCTGAATCCATTCACAGCTTAAATGTAACTTCCTTCTATTTTCTCAATATATTGAATGCATTTACAACAGTCGCAAGAAATGGTAGAATAAATTTTCTACATGCATTTGAGAAACAACCGAGAGCAAGTAGGAGTGACTAGATCAAATATATGAACAGGATTACATATGAGAGCCGAGATGTTCCTCATTGATAGAGATCTACAGTTATAGAAACATGCAAGTGTTGTAGCAAAGAAATGACAGGTATCATTCAAACATAAACAATACATTTCCCTTTTGAGAATTATGAAAGTAGTTATTTAAAAATGCCAAGAAAATTATTGCAGTCCAAAATATGACTAAATATATGCCATGATCGATTGAGTAAATGGGTTCAAAACCCCAACACTAAAACCCCACAACTAATGGCGAATTTCAAAACTGGAGACCGCTTATAGTTCCAAATTCCATTTCCAAATAGGAGCGTACCCATATTAAAAACAGTTAATGGACAAGCCAACGCAGAAGGCGACTGACAGTGGAGCTAAGGCTCTTAAAACCCTAATTACTGGAAACAAATACAGGAAGAGACCCTACCCATTTGGGTTAGCAATGGTGAAATCGAAGAGCACACTTGGAGCACCAACTGATTACCTGCAAGAGAAATACACCGATGTTAAGAATCATGAAAAGGTTGAAACCTTGAAACAAAGGAGAGAAGGTGAGGTTTTGTAAGCTTAAGCTTACCAGAAGAGTAGTGACGAATCGAGGGAAGAGTCCAACTGGTTACAAACCAACAAGGGAACCCTTCTTAGAAGGAGAAAAAACCTTTATTATAACCAGGAAAAAAAAACCAAATAGTTGTAGCAGAGAAAGAAGACTTACCATTGTGCAATTGTCGAACCAAGGTCGAATTACGAGTTCCCTGATGGCTGCAAGCTGAAAAAGAAAACCACAATCAAAGAACCAATTAAATAACAGAATGCATACGACGAGCGGAAAAAACAGTATAAGATAAATTGCATTTGGTGTTGGGAAAAATATTGAGAGGGGGGGGGGGGTGAATCAGTACTTACTGCATATTCAAAACTTTTACTTTTTTCTTGCTTCTAAAACCCATATGCTACTTTCCTGAAACAGACTCGCGTATATACGCGGATACCCTTTATGAAACTCGCGTATACACAGATATCTAATTATGTCATTAGTTCTTCACTTAAATCATTCCATCATTCATTCATCAGATGTTTAATAAACAGTAAACATGTGCAATAAGAACAGAGTAAACAATCACACAAAGCATCACACATGAACAGCAGGATTTTTAGGTGGAAACCCAAGTCGGGAGAAAACCACCGCTGTCGTTGCTCAGCCTTCAATATTTTATTATAGAGAGTATCTACATTCAATACAAGGGTGTGCAGACTCATTGCCACTAGCAGTGTACCCACCTGAAGGGCTGCTTACCAAATGCCTTCTCCTGCAAGGGAGCTCCAACTTCGACAAACCATCACTTTCCGGAAGGGAGCTATGACCTCCTGATCTCGTTTACTGGGGCCTCACCTGAAGGGATATAACCCTCTGATACAGGTTACAACCTCAAGACTCTATGACTCACGTTTTCATCAATTTTCACACCCTGGTCCAAAGCCTTTAGACACCACTTGCAGTAACATTTCATCACATTTAATCGGACCCTTTCCATACTTTTAAGCACAGTCAACCATGAAACAGATACATATAACTTACTGAAAGATATCAGTAAACCAGCAGAACAGATCAGACATTTCTTACCACAGACTTCAGCAAACCCTAGTTTGCATTCGCGCTTTCCTTTCTCTGATGTCGCGTATATACGCGCTTTCGTCCACATAAACCAGTGTATACTTCAGTACAAATTATAGAGCTAATTTTATTGCACATACGCGCTTTCTCTTCAGCGAAGCCGCGTATATACGCGCTTCCTCTTCGGCGAACTAGCGTATGGTTCTTCAAACTTAAATGTCATTGCAATTCTTCACAACAGATACATCACTTCAGATTTTATCCTTTACCTCAGACAGATGTTCGCCTAGATGTTCGCCTCATTATAGATCTAATCATTCCATAAACAGATCTAGCAAATACAAGTACAATACAGATCTAGATCCCCTTCTTCATCACTCCTTCATCGGTGCATCATACATTCAGATCTTTCATTCAACTGTAACCCTTTCCATTCAGATATACTCCAGAGAGAAGTATTCATTCAAGCTCAGACAACTTGCACCCACGCTCATAATTTGCACAATGAATTTCTTCTCCTTATATAGGTTTACCCTTTTTCAATACCATGAGCCAACACCACATTACTTCCGATGGTATTCTTGGACGGGGTCATTTAGACAAATAATTACCCAATACAATGGGTCAATACCATGGTGGTTACCCCTGGTTTTACACTTTAAGAGCGCTTTTTCCCATACGCGACTTGGCACGTTTATTCCCGCATGCATACGCGACTTCCCCTAAGAAAATCCGCGTATGCCTAGAGACATACTCTTTTCATCAAGATTTAGCACATGCTGAATTCCTTTCTTCATTGCCTTCTGTACTGTAGATACATCAGATTTACTTCATCAAGAACATATTCTATCAAGCACAACTTTATCAAGTAAGTTGCCATCATCTTTATCAAGTGGGTTGCCATTCAAGAATAACCCTCAGCATCATATGGCTAGCAAACATCATTTCATATTAGATTTACACCATTTACTAAGTCCAACAGGTCAAGAATAACTTCATCAGGTGGTTCGCCATCAAGGACAACACATGTCAATAGTCGCATGTCTTCATCTTCATTCAATGGGTTGCCATCAAGGACAACACTCTGCATCATATTGCCAACAATCTCCCCCTTTGGACTTGATGGCAACCACGATGATGTTTGGTTACCACAACAGATAGGGACATTAAGAATACAATGACACCATGTCACTCTCTTTGACACCATTCAAACACCATGTCACTCTCCCCCTTTGACATCAAGGGCAAAGGGCGGACCAAAACCAACATACTCTCCCCATTTTCTCCTCATGTGGAAGAAGTGTTTTGCAGATCTGATATATACTGAAGTGACCAAGCTCCCCCTGAGTTCATGCTGAAATTTCAAACATATTTTTCAATGAAGTACATGACTCTATGAATGTCCTATCACCAATGACTCATACTTACATCAAAGATCCATCCAAGTGGATTTACATATGAGACTCAACTACCCAACCAAGTGGGTTTACAAATTTGACTCAGCTACCCAACCAAGTGGGTTTACAAAATTGACAAGTCCTTACATGACTGAAAATTACAATTGTACATCATGAATCTCTACAAGACCTTTTCATCAAACTATAAGTATAACTTTAAGACCAACACCAGAAAGTCCTCAAGAAAGAGAACATATTTCAGAACCATCATAATGCCAACAATTCATTATACTCAGCAGAGCTAATGCTCCCCCTGAAACTGTGCATCCAAGCATCCTTTTCATATGACTAAGGCTCCCCCTTAGTTTGTGTATCCTGAACACTTTCACCAACAAATCATCAAGGCATCTTTATCAAAACATTAGAAATAGAATTATGAGAACTGGAACACCACCAGAGATACCAAACAGTATCAGAGATACCAAACAGCACTGCAGCTGTGCTGAAGAGAGCTGACTCTACACAGAAAAATGTCAGCAATCAAACATACGCGGTTTTTTGTGTAGGAACTCGCGTATATACGCGACTGTGTTTCAGGAAATCCGCATATCCAATGCCATCTTCTAAATTTATGCAGATTTTTTCTTTTGACTGGAAGAGAATACTCCCAGCTTCTGTCTTAGATACTCGAACGCTTCCCTGGGCAGAGGTTTGGTAAAGATATCAGCAACTTATTCTTTGGAGAAAACATACTCCAACTTCACCTTTTGCTCAAGCACTTGTTCACGTAAGAAGTGATACTTGATGGGAATGTGCTTGGTCTTCGAATGCATAACAGGATTCTTTGAAATACTGATGGCACTTGTATTTTCACACTTAATGGGGACAGGAGGTGTACATTTGATTTGAAAATCTTGTAAGGTTTGCATCATCCAAAGGAGTTGAGTGCAACAAGATGCGACAGCCACATATTCTGCTTCTGCTGTAGATAAGGCAATAGAATTTTTCTTCTTGTTGAACCAAGATACTAACCGGGGTCCCATATAGAATGCACCACCACTAGTGCTTTTCCGATCATCAACACTTCCAGCCCAATCTGCATCAGTGTAAGCATGAAGAGTAAGATCAACATTATTTGGATACCATAGACCAAAGTCTTGAGTTCCTTGTAGATATTTGAATATTCTTTTAACAGCCTGAAGGTGAGACTCTTTTGGATTAGCTTGGAATCGTCCAACAATCCCAACTGCATGCATAATGTCTGGTCTAGTCTCAGTGAGATAAAGTAGACTTCCTATCATTGATCTGTATTCTGGTTGATTCACCGTGGGAGAATCATCATGAGAACTGAGATTGCATCCGGTTATCATTGGTGTACTTATAGGTTTGCATTCTTCCATGCCATACTTCTTCAGAATTTGCTTAAGATATTTTGCTTGTGATAGGAATATATCATTTGCAGTTTGATGCACTTGAAAGCCAAGAAAGAATGTTAGTTCCCCAAGTAAGGACATTTCAAATTCTTGCTGCATGACAGAAGAAAATTTTTGACTCAAAGATTCTTCGTTACTCCCAAAAATGATATCATCAACATATACAACCACAATCAATAGTTTATCATTTTCAACTTTTGTGTATAAGTTGCTATCAGCAGACACCTTTGAAAATCCTTGTTGATGAAGATATTTGTCAAGACGATAGTACCAAGCCCTTGGAGCTTGTTTGAGACCATATAGAGCCTTTTTAAGTCTACAAACAAGATTTGCATCATTTCCCAAAATGAATCCTTCTGGTTGTTCTATATATACTTCTTCTTCTAGATCACCATTAAGAAATGCAGATTTGACATCCATTTGATAAACTTTGATTTGTTGATAACTTGAAAAAGCAAGGAACATTCTGATGGCTTCAAGTCTAGCTACGGGAGCAAAAGTTTCTTCAAAGTCTATACCTTCTTGTTGAGTATACCCTTTGCAAACCAATCTAGCTTTGTTTCTTACAACATCCCCATTCTCATTTAACTTGTTCTTGAAAATCCATTTGGTTCCAATGACATTTTTATCATGTGGTCTTGGTACCAATTCCCAAGTATCATTCTTTTCAATTTGATCAAGCTCTTCATTCATGGCTTGCCTCCAACATTCATCTTTGCTAGCTTGATTGACATTGTGTGGTTCAATTGTGGATAGAAGTGCTAGATGATTAGAAGATCCCACAAGAGTTCTCCTTGTTCGTACACCTGATTCCTTGTCACCCAAAATTTGAGATTCAGGATGATTCTTTTGCACATATCTGGATGGAGCTTTTTCAGATAGATCATCTTCGGGTTCTTCATTGGATCCACTGTCTATATCATTTCTATTTGATGTAGAAGTACATAGGTCACCATCATCTTCTTTTGTTGTTTGTTTTTCTTCTTTGGGAGCTGCAGGAGACTCATCAATGACAACATCAATACATTCAACAATCTTTCGAAGCCTTTTATTGTAACATTTGTATGCTTTGCTTGAGGATGAGTAACCAAGAAATATCCCTTCATCTGATCTAGGTTCAAACTTGCCAAGATTTTCATCATTATTTTTGATAAAGCATTTACTTCCAAAAACTCTAAAATGCTTCACAGATGGAGAATTACCATACGAGAGTTCATATGGAGTTTTGTCACTATTTACCTGAACATGAGCCTTGTTGAGAATGTTAGCTGCTGTATGTGCTGCTTCTCCCCAGAACATGTCAGGAGTTCCAGAATCATCGAGCATAGCTCTAGCCATTTGTTGAATTGTTCTATTCATTCTTTCTGCTACGCCATTTTGTTGTGGAGTACCTGCTACAGAGAATTGTCTTTTATGCCATGTTGTTCACAAAATTCAAAGAATTCATTTGATGTATATTCTCCTCCTCGATCAGATCTAAGACACTTGATTTTTAGATCTAATTCATTTTCAACTAATGCTTTGAAGATCTGAAATTTTTCAAATGCTTCATCTTTATGTTTAATGAGCCTGATCCAACACATTCTAGAGTAATCATCAATGAATAAGATATAGTATTCTTCCCCACGTGGTGACTTTTTCCTCATAGGTCCACATATGTCAGTATGAATGAGTTCAAGAGGCTTACTTGATGATCCTTCTTTGGCATTAAAACGTACTCTGGTCTGCTTACCGAATTGACAAGATTTGCATATGATGCTTTCTGGTAGATTAATATTGGGAAGACCACGAACAGCTTGAAGTCTGCTTGCTTTTTTGATTTGAGAGAAGCTCAGATGCCCCAGCCTTCTATTCCATAGCCAATTTTCTGAAGACTTGCTCAAGTAACATTGATCTATGTCGTTCAGTACATACAGGTTGCTTGGATTTCTTTTTCCTTTTATAATGATTTTACCTGTATCAAGATCACGAACCACGCATTCTTTTGAACTAAACACCACTTTTGTTCCTTGATCACACATTTGACTTACACTTAACAGGTTATGCCTTAATCCATCCACATACATGACATCATTAGCCTTCACCTTTTATTTTAGAAACACTGACCCTTTTCCTTTAATTACAGCAGGAGTATCATTTCCAAATGTAACTTTCTTTTCCTTCTCTAGAGCATTATATGTAAGGAGTTTGCTTTTTTCACTTGTCATGTGTCTTGAGCACCCACTATCAATGTACCATTGATTTTCTTCACCTTCTGCAAATAATGCTATCCCACAATTTTCAACCGGTATTTCTTTCTTTTTCCACACTTTAGAGCTTGAGGGATCATGTTCTTTTGGCTGGACCTTGCTCCTGCATTCAGATTCTTCATGACCAAATTTATTGCAATAAGTACATTCAACTTCATTTTGAAGAGGAGAAAAGTTGTTATAGGTGTTCCTCTTTGGTTCAATATTCAATATTTTCTTTCTTGCTTCTCTTGTCATGATGGTTTTATATGCAACACATTGAACAACTTTATGACCAAAATTGTGACATGAGAAACATTGTCCATTGAAGTAGAAATTTCTGCGATCATGAAATCTTCTATTTGAGTTTACCTATTGGTTGTAGCTTCTTTGAAAGATCTCCTTGTTAGTGTTCTTTGAATTGAGATGATCATGCTTTACCTGGAAAGATCCTTTGTTCCCTTGCTGAGTGGCTGAATGTAGTGCACCAGCTGTGGCTGCTTTCAGATAATTTGGTGCTGAAGTCTGGGAAGATTCCCCAGTATATCCAAGACCTATTTTTATAAGAGGAGACCGTTGTATCTTGATAATCTCATCTAAGGTTTCTGAACCTTTAGCAAATTTAAGATTGAGAGTTTTTTCTTTCTCATTATCTTTCCTTAGACTTACTACTTCACACTCCAATTCCTCAATGCGTTTTTCCTTTGCTTCAAGCTGATTTTCAAGAGTTTCTATGATTATGTTCTTTTCTTCTAGGCTTACTTTGAGTTGATTGTTTTCTTCAAGAAAATAATTGTCTTCCAGAGCATCCACAAAAGTATCCTTTTCTTCTCTAGAATCTTTTGCCATGAGCAGTTTAATATTTTGTTCACATTCTTCCTCACTATCAGATGACCCATCACTGTCTTCATTAATATAGTAACTTTTTCTTGTGCTAGATCGATTCTTATTCTTTCTTGCTACTTTTTTTCCTTTAGCGGATGTTTCTTTATAAGGACATTTTGCGGCATAATGACCAACTTTTCCACACTCAAAACATTTGAAGGGAAGCTTACCTTTGAATCTTCCAGTACCTAGTTGGAGTTTTCTCACAAAATTCGCTTCTTCTTCTTCGGATATATAGCTGGATTCCTTGACAATTTCCTTTTCTTTTCCTTTTGCAGACGCCTTAAAAGCAGCTTCTTTGATTTGAGAAGGACCTCCTTGTCTCATTTCAAAAGCAGTCAGAATACCATGTAATTGAACAATAGTAAGAGTTTGCAGATCTTGCCTTTCTTCAATATCTGAAACTTTAGAGTCAAATTTTGAAGTCAAGGATCTTAAGACTTTTTCCACCAGAGTAGTATCGGTTATGGTTTCACCCAAATTTCTCATCAGATTTACAATATCATCTAGACGAAGAAAGAAACTGGCAACACTTTCATCACTATGCATCTTCAAATTTTCATATTCAATTCTAAGAGTTTGGAGTTTTGCACTTTTTACCTTTGTATCTCCTTCATAGCTCAGAATGATTTTGTCCCATATTTCTTTTTCTGAATGTAGCTGCATCACTTTAGCAAATTCTGATTCAGACATGCTTCCTAACAAGACATTTACTGCTTTGGCATTGATTTCATACTTCTTCCTTTCTGCTGCATCAGTAGGAATACTTGCTAGGTATTGATAACCTTCTTCCACGATTGCCCATACATCTACACCAAGACTTTGCAGATAAGCTTTTGTTCGTACCTTCCAGAATATCAGATTGCTTCCATTGAATAGAGGTGGCTTTATAGACATTACTCCTTCTTGACTTCCCATTGCGATGGATCACCTTCAAGCGATCAAGCTTCTGCAGAAGGACCTGCTCTGATACCAATTGTTGGGAAAAATACTGAGAGGGGGGGGGTGAATCAGTATTTACTGCATATTCAAAACTTTTACTTTTTTCTTGTTTCTAAAACCCATACGCTACTTTCCTGAAACGGACTCGCATATACACAGATATCTAATTATGTCATTAGTTCTTCACTTAAATCATTCCATCATTCATTCATCAGATGTTTAATAAACAGTAAACATGTGCAGTAAGAACAGAGTAAACCATCACACAAAGCATCACACATGAACATCGGGATTTTTAGGTGGAAACCCAAGTCGGGAGAAAACCACCGCTGCCGTTGCTCAGCCTTCAATATTTTATTATAGAGAAAACATCTTACAACATATGTGCTGGTGCAGACTCCTACCAGCACGCAGGCACCCACCTGCGCTCATTTACCAGCCTCTCCTAGAAGGGAGCTCCAACCCCGTGACTCGTTTACCAGCCTCTCCTGGAAGGGAGCTACGACCCCCTGATCTCGTTTACCAGCCTCACCTGGAAGGGAGCTACAACCCCCTGACTGAAGGCTACAACCCTCAGCACCTCTATGGACCACGTTTCATCAATTTTCACACTGGATCCAAAAATTTCTTCAGAACATAACTTGCAGGCCACGTTTCATCATATTTTCAGACTGGACCCACTCCATACTTTTAAGCACAGTCAACCATGAAACATATACATATAACTCACTGACAGATATCAGTAAACCAGCAGAACAGATCAGACATTTCTTACCACAGACTTCAGCAAACCCTAGTTTGCATACGCGCTTTCCTTTCTCTGATGTCGCGTATATACGCGCTTCCGTCCACATAAACCAGCGTATACTTCAGTACAAATTATAGAGCTAATTTTATTGCGCATACGCGCTTTCTCTTCAGCGAAGCCGCGTATATACGCGCTTCCTCTTCGGCGAACTAGCGTATGGTTCTTCAAACTTAAATGTCATTGCAATTCTTCACAACAGATACATCACTTCAGATTTTATCCTTTACCTCAGACAGATGTTCGCCTAGATGTTCGCCTCATTATAGATCTAATCATTCCATAAACAGATCTAGCAAATACAAGTACAATACAGATCTAGATCCCCTTCTTCATCACTCCTTCATCGGTGCATCATACATTCAGATCTTTCATTCAACTGTAACCCTTTCCATTCAGATATACTCCAGAGAGAAGTATTCATTCAAGCTCAGACATCTTGCACCCATGCTCATGATTTGCACAATGAATTTCTTCTCCTTATATAGGTTTACCCTTTTTCAATACCATGAGCCAAAACCACATTACTTCCGATGGTATTCCTGGACGGGGTCATTTAGACGAATCATTACCCAATACAATGGGTCGATACCATGGTGGTTACCCCTGGTTTTGCACTTTAAGAACTTTTGCCCATACGCGACAGCCGTTGATTCCACGTGGATACGCGACTTCCCCTAGGCAAATCCGCGTATGCCTAGAGACATACTCTTTTCATCAAGATTTAGCACATGCTGAATTCCTTTCTTCATTGCCTTCTGTACTATAGATACATCAGATTTACTTCATCAAGAACATATTCTATCAAGCACAACTTTATCAAGTAAGTTGCCATCATCTTTATCAAGTGGGTTGCCATTCAAGAATAACCCTCAGCATCATATGGCTAGCAAACATCATTTCATATCAAATTTACATCATTTACTAAGTCCAACAGGTCAAGAATAACTTCATCAGGTGGTTCGCCATCAAGGACAACACATGTCAATAGTCGCATGTCTTTATCTTCATTCAATGGGTTGCCATCAAGGACAACACTCTGCATCATATTGCCAACATTTGGGAGATGGTGAGCACTATTAACATCCATAAAACCTTTCGGGCGAAGAAAACCATTTGTAGATAGCAAAGAGTCGAGTCTTGAAACCCTTGAGCTCATAGACGGAACAAGAAATACACACAGAGCCATTACATCAATTGAACCCAGCTATGCAAATTTGAACAGTGATTGAAGATTGCAGATAGAATCAATTAATAGAAGCAAGAGCCGTGACCACATACCAGACAAAGAGCCACAAAGAAAGAAGCAAAAAAAATTGCAGAGAAACAATCAAAGAAACCTCACAGCCACCAGAGAGCACAGAGAAAATGCCAAGTGAATAGAGGTTAGGTGTGTGGGAAAGGGCGAGATAGCGAATTCCGAGGAACGGGACAGGTGTCTCCCTCACACCAACCACCAGTATGAGTAATAAATCAAAAATCAAATAAATATCAATTACAAAATTGTGGAGAATATGCTAATTAAAAATCACCACATAATCATATATTTATTATTGAATAACCACAGAGTTTGACAAGGGTTGGTCCCATCAGGATTGGTATATGCACTAGATGTTATGAGTTTTCCTTGCAAATTATATCAAATAAATATAGAAAACCGAGACTTGGCAAAATGAAATCAAATGTTTTATATGATTCCTTCTCTCTCTCTCTCTCTCTCTCTCTCTCTCTCTCTCTCTCTCTCTCTCTCTATATATATATATATATATATATTATTTGAAAAACAATACATGTAAACCATCTAACATATGGACAATAACTTTGTAGCAATTAAACATTCAAATGAATAAAAACTTATTGTTTCCATGTCTTGTTTTGCATTCCTATTTTTTATTTCTAGTATATATTGCATTCGTGTCTATGTTACCAAAATTTTAATGGTACCAATTATGCCAACTGGAAATAGACCTTCACTACGAGATAGATTTGCAAGTCTTGTTTGCAAAGAATCGATACTCTGCCAAAATAGGCAAATGTTCTCTACAATGCTAAAGCTATTTAGAAAAATATTTTTTTTCATCATCACGACTATTGTATTTATGATTTTAAACTATTTCAAAATTTATAATAGAAATACAAGAATTTGCAATAAGTTTTGTCTTATGTTGTTCGATAAAGTGTGTTTCCACAAGTAACTTCATTTCAACTTTCTCATCAAATTTGCATGGAGTATTTCTTATGCTTGATTTTATTTATCCAAAAAAATTTGATATGTAACTAAGATAATGCCATGAAAAATCTTTCTTGCCATACTATTATTGATATCTTCGACCAATACTGGCATATGTTCTATCTCTTTTTTCTGACTCTTGAACATTGAATCTAAATTAATTCAAGAAAACAAAAAATAAATATGATATAAAATTAATTAAACTTGGAAAAATATACCTTTTTTCCTTTGTTTCTCCAGTGTTTTATGTTCCTTTCAATTTTTTTCATGCAATATATGTTTGATGTAATGGTGCTCATTGCATGTCTACTATCACATCATTCAAACCCAAGATTTTTTTCTTGTTCACAAATAATGCATTTAAATCACTACTTAAAATGACATTATAATTGATACTAAGTAAGAATTGTATCATGTGTTTTATGTTCCTTTCGATTTCATGTAATAGTGCTCATTGCATGTATACTATCACATCATTCAAACCCAATATTTTTTTCCTGTTCACAAATAATGCATTCAAATCACTAGTTAAAATGACATTATAATTGATACTAAGTAAGAATTGACTCATGAAGACAAAACCAAATAGAAAAAAGTAATTGCTAGTGTATATTCTAATTTGAAGTTCATAATTACTAGATATAGTTTGATTTCTATCATATAGGTAAAATACCAAATACGTTTTAGTTTCAAGAGATTTTATAGTTCCTTGTTAGATATATTAAACTGAAAAATAACTAATATACAAATTCACGAATTATTTATAGAAATATTCAAAGTACCTTTTTCCTTGTATTGGTTGTGTTGGATCTGAATCTATAAATGTTATATATTTCTTGAAAATTGAAAAAGTTTGGTTTTTAGTTAGAGTAGATAAAAGTATTCCAAAAAAACTAGATCTATATAATAATATAATAATATAATGATAATAAATATAATATAAGCACACCCCTTAAAAATGTTAACATTTTATTTAACTCTATACATTCTACTTGTGTTCATTTTCCCTCCTCCGAAAATATGAATTAGATTAAATATATATAAATAAGAGGAAATATAGGTACTAATTTTTTAGCACAAAAATAACTTAGATGTAACATGTACATGAAGGTAAAAATATTGAAATCAATCCTCTAAGTACTCTCATCAAGGTCGATATTGGTTGCTACTAGCCTATTCCACTTACACCCTCGCAATTGTTTCTTTCAATTTTTTAGTGTCCTTAGTTATAGAAAATTTTACTATTTTTAGCAGGTTTTTGGGTCCTAAACTTCTGGAGTCATTTTGAGGCCCCAAACAACATTTTTTGGGCATGATATGTCCAAATATTTCATTGAAGTCGCATTAGTAGTTTTAGTCCTCAAAGAGGTCTTTCCAGTGAGATATCATACATTTGAAACGAAGATAATATGACCAAGTTACGACCCTAGGAAGTTGGTTGCCCAACTAACCCCAGCGGGGCCCATAAACTCTTGGTGTTACATTTCCTCGAGTTAGAGTTTTGGTTTTTTAGGTTTTTATCTCATTTTTAAATAATAAAAAGCCCCTTGAGCCTCCTTGTAACATAGCTCAGAGGCATGTAGCCACCACATCAATTCTCAGATATAAGCTACCATCGCCTGAGCTAGTTTATTTCCCATTATGTCTATAAGAATTTTTCAATATCTGATATTAATGAAATGAAGTATTACTTCTGTTGCATCTCTTTGTTCGTGTTTATTTATATAATTTATTGTGTTCCTGCATATATCTAGATTAGTGGTATCAGAGCAGTTTTATGTTTCTTGATCTTTCTTTGCATGTTCCCAATAAGGTCGAGCTATAAGGAGTTAGGGCTCGATCTGGTTGAACCTTTGTAAGATCAACATCACAAACCCAGATGACCTCCCATGGGAGAAGAAAAGAAAGATGAGGGAGTAAGAGATCTTATTGAAGTATTGCTCAAGGAGGCCCTCGAGAAGCAAAGGAACATGATGATGGATAAATTTACCGAGATCCTTTAGTGACTACCGACCAATGGTATATATTCATCCAGCAGGAATTTTGAAGGAGCCACTCCTTTCAGGTATAATTCAACTTCGACATTCCTTTATTTCAAGCCCAGATAGATGCATATGTCATAGATAGATGGTTGAATTTGCTAGAATGGTATGTCTCGGTCCATGATTTCTCCCATCGAGAAAAGATTACTTTTGACCTCCTCAGAGCCGTCACCCATGTGAAAAACTAGTGGGAAACCAAATGTAAGCAAAAGGACAAGAGGAAACACTCTCTATTCTCAGTCGCACCCACTTGGATTTTTTTCTAAGATGGCATCAATGAACAATATTACCCCATGGGGAGCTATGAGGTCAAGTACATCCAATGGAACACGTTGCAACAACAAAGGGATCAAGATGTGCATGAGCTGACGAATTTATTCCATACCTTGCACAAAAATTTGGGTATTAAAGATTCAGAGAAAAATTTGGTTCACAAATAATGAAATTGTTTGCACAGATAGATTCAGGAGGAAATGTATTTCCTCAACATTACCTTGCTTGACACAGCATATCGATATGTCACCAAGATCGAGAAAAAATTTAAGTAGAAGAAGTGAGGCTTTGGGTCCATGAATCTAAAGCCAGGAAAGGGCACCCCCAAACTGCAGAACAAGGGGAAAATCCAAATCTGGGCGATCTGAACAAAACCACAAATCCAAATAAGGACACGGGGAAGTTGTGTGAGTTTAATAACAACTCCACTCACAACACAAGTGAGTGTTGGGCCAAAGAGCCGCTAGTGGCCAAACTAAAGGAATCTAAATCATATGCATGTTCGGTTCTAAGTCAAAACTAGATAAAGGAAATGAAAAAGGGAAGAAGATCATTAATGCAGGACCCAGTGCCATCAATGCGAGTACCAAGCTCCAGTGGGAGGAGGATGAGGATATAGAGGAGGGGGAGCACCTCTTCCATTCCCAGATGTGAGTGAAGGGTTCTCCACTACAATTCCTTGTCAATGGCAAAAGCCAGAGAAACCTCATTTCAGCATAGGTCGTGAAGTGGCTCTGCCTACCAAGCACTGAACAGTCGATACCATATACCATCCAGTGGCTCAACCAAGGAGGAGATATTTGTGCCAACCAACAGTGTCACCTTATGTACAACATCAAGTCCTTCACGAATGAGGTATTGTGTGATGTTGGTCCTCTTGAAATGTATGATGTATTATTAGGCCAATCATACTTGTGGAGGAGACATGCTATATATGAGTGTAGGCCTCATTATGTTATTATTAATTTGTGAAATAAGTTGTATAGTATACCAGAGGTAGTAACGCCTTCTGCCATTTCTTTGATTACCATAGAGCAACGTAGTAAGATTATTTCAAAAAAAAGGAAATTTGTTTTCATTACGATTTTCCCACAGGGAAAGAAGAATATTTTGGTTGCAACCTTCAAACATGGATTCCTTGTGCAACAACAAAGGATGGAAAAATTCGTGGAGGAATATAAGGAAGTTTTCTCTTCACCCGCATGGGTTCCTCTACACTATCATGTCAAGCACTCCATTGATCTAACCCTAGGCATGTCACTTCGTAATGGGACGATCTATTGATATTCTATTATGGATAATGATTAAATCATGAGGCAGATCCAAGAGCTATTATAGAAAGGGCACATAAGGCTAAGCTCCTCACATGTATTATCTCAGGTGGATAAAGAAACCAGATGTATTGAACACATCCAACACATCCACCAATAGGTCTTCGACATCTTGGTGAAATCCAATGCCAAGTGCAAGCATCGACAAGATCAATATCGGGTGCCACACAAGTTCCAGGCGGGCAACAAATTTTGGCTACATTTGCAGAAGCAACTCCTCACTGGGCCCCACTGTAATTTTCACCCACTCTAATATGGTCTATACAACATCAAAAGGGCTATGGGAGACAATTCTTTTCAGCTTGGCATTCCCCAATTCCTTGGCCCACACCCCATGTTCAACGTGGATCAACTTCGACCATACTTTCTGCCATTACTAGACACATCCGACATTGCAGAACAACTCACCCCAAAAGAGTTAAATTTGAACTCCATGGAACATGCCGCTACTAAGCGGATCATGGAAACACAACTTAAAATCACTCACCAAAACAATATCCAATTGTATCGAGTTTTCAAATGATCCGGATTTATGCAGGAATGCAAAAGAATAAACATATAACCATAAATACAGAGATGCAGCGGAAATAACACTTCATTTCATTAATATCAAAGAACTGAAATTTGCTTACAGACAGAATGGAAATAAAACTAGCTAGGGCACTGGTAGCTATCTCTGAGAAGAGATGTGGCGGCTACAAGCCTCTAAACTACATTACAATGAGGCTCGAGGGCCTATTTATTATTGAGAAACAATGGAGAACCCTAAACATCCCAAAACCTAACCCTAGGAGATGAAGCGCCAAAACTATGGGCCCCGTTTGGGTAAATTGGTGTTTCAACTTCCCAGGGACGTAACTTTGGCATACTATCTCCGTTTGACGCACATGATACATCATTAGAAAGCTCTATCCGAGGACTACAAATTTCGGGACGAATTTGATGATTAAATTTTCTGGTAGTCCGATACCCAAAAAACGTCGTTTAGGGCCTCAAAACGGCTCTGGAAGTTCAGGACCCGAAAAACTGCTAAAAATAGTAAGTTATGCCGAAACTGAAAAACTGAAAGAGACAATGGTGGGGGCCCAAATGGAATAGGTGGGTGGCGACCAATATCCACCTGGATCATTCCTCCTCCCTTAGGAAGCAATGGTCCCCATTGCGTTAAGTTCCTCCATGAGATGAGAAAATTTCTGCTGAACTTGGTCTCTGGTGAACCACTTTCCTTGGTGCAGGAGTTGGCTAGCTTTGACAACCCGATATAGTTGGATCCTCTGTTGGTGAGTGTTCTTAATTTGCATGTCCATGATAGAATCTGTGGTGGCCTGTTCCATGCAGTCTGGGTTTAACTCTGTTGGTGTGAGTTGTTCTGCAATGTCTGAAGTGTCCAGTAGAGGTGGGAAGTAAGGACGAAGGCGATCCACATTGAAGACTGGGTGCAGACCAAGGAATGGTGGAATACTAAGCTCAAAAGCATTGTTCCCTACAGCCTTGGTGATGGTGTATGGCCCGTATCGGAGCGGGCGAAGCTTGCGGTGAGGGCCAGTGAGGCGCTCCTTCTGCAAATGCAGCCATACTTTGTCGCCCACCTGGAAGTTGTGTGGCACCCGGTGTTGATCATGGCGCTGCTTGTACTTCGCATTGGCTCTGTCCAATATATCATGAACTTGTTGGCGGATGTGTTGAATGCGCTCGATGAAGCTACTTGCTTTGTCAACTTCAGACTGGACATGAGCTGAATCGGCCTGAGCAGCTGCAAACGGCATGGCTATGTCAATGGGACATAGTGGCTGGAATCCCAAGCCCACCTGAAAGGGGCTATGGCCAATTGAACTGTGGAGAACCCGGTTATAACTGTGTTGTACATAGGGGAGGCTCTCGTCCCATGTGCGTGGATGCTTTGAGTTGTACATGCGCAGAATGTGTACAATCATTCTGTTGACGACCTCTGTCTGGCCGTCTGTTTGGGGATGGAAAGCTGTGGACTTGGTGAGCTTTGTGTCCAACATTGACCAGAGGCTGGACCAAAATGTGCTGAGGAACCTGCTATCTTGATCTGATATGATAGACTGTGGGATCCCAAAGTGTACCCATACTCGTTCAAAGAAGAGTTTAGCAGTAGCTTCTGTTGTGATATTCTTCTTACAGGCCGCCATAATGGCCATCTTCGAGAATCTGTCAACGACCACGAAAACACAATCATTGCCATTCTTAGTAGAGGGCAGGCCCGACATGTAATCCATGGAGATGGATTCCCACGGTCGACTAGGGGTAGGTAGTGGAGTATATAGGCCTTGCTTCTTGATGGTCGGTTTGGCAATGGTACAAGCAGTGCAGGATCTGATGTGCTTCTCGACATCCTTTCGAAGGTTCGGCCAATAGAAATACTTCTGTAGTATTGCTACTATTTTCTCGACCCCGAAATGCCCAGCGACTCGACTGTAGTGTGCTTCCCATATCATCTTGGCACGCTCGCTTGAAGGAACACAAAGGTGTCCCAGGTGAAATAAAAGTGCATCTTGGAGGTGAAAATTTGGAACTTGCGTGCCCCCCAAGAGTGCCTTGTAAGTGTGGCCGAATTCTGGGTCACTCTCATAGAGAAGCGGCCAATCAGAAGTCTCGTGCCCACAAGAGTTGAGCAGGGTGGTGAGCGCCACGATCGGTGGTCGGCTGAGGCAGTCTGCAACATTATTGGTGCTACCCTTCTTGTACTTGATGTTCAAATGAAACTGTTGCAGATATGTGGACCACTTATGATGGCGATCATTCTGCAACTTCCCTTGTGTCTGTATGAACTGCAGGGGCCGGTGGTCTGTGTGGATGATTGTTTCCTTCCCAAAAATGTAATGCTTCCATTGTCGACAGGCTTGCACAATGGAATACATTTCTTTGTCATAGGTGGGATACTTGTGAACTGTCTCAGACAATGTCTCACTGTGATATGCCACTGGATGTCCCTATTGAGTAAGAACTGCCCCAATAGCATAGTCAGAGGCATCTGTCTCGATCTCAAATGGCTGCTGCAAGTCTAGTAAGGTGAGCACTGGGGCAGAACAGAGGCGATTTTTCAATTCTTTGAATGCCTTCTGTTGAGGTTCCGACCAAAAGAATTTTGCTCTCGCTCCTCCTTTGGTGACTTGACTCAAGGGCGAAGTGATATGAGAGAATCCCAACACGAATCTACGGTAGAAATTAGCAAGACCCAGAAAGCTGCGAAGCTCTGTTATAGTAGTCGGGGCTGGCCAATCCCGAATGACTTGGATCTTGGCTGGATCCACATGCACCCCCCTTTAATCAATAATGTATCCCAGATATTGAACCTGGGTCATGCCAAACGTGCACTTCTCCAAATTGGCACACAACTTGTGTTGCCGCAGTGTTTGGAGGACTTGTCGGATGTGATGAAGGTGATCTTCCCAAGTCTTGCTGAAGATCAGAATGTCATCCAAGTACACCACTACGAATGAGTTGGTGAATGGCCGCAAGATGTCGTCCATCATCCTCATGAACGTTGCGGGAGCATTCGTCAACCCGAAAGGCATGACCAGCCATTCAAAAAGGCCTTCCTTAGCCTTGAAGGCAGTCTTCCACACATCAGAGGGTTCAATTGGTACCTGGTGATACCCAGACTTCAGGTCGATCTTACTGAAATATTTTGCACCTTGGAGTTGATCCAGAAGGTCATCAATCCGTGGGATTGGGTACCTATTCCGGACAGTGATCTTGTTCAGCGCCCGATAGTCAATACAGAGTCTCCACGTCCCATCCTTCTTCTGTACCAACGCGATCGGACTCCCACAGGGTGATGAACTTGGTCTGATGTGACCTTTCAAAGTACCTTTTTCCTTGTATTTGTTGTGTTGGATCTGAATCTATAAATGTTATATGTTTCTTGAAAATTGAAAAAGTTTGGTTTTTAGTTAGAGTAGATAAAAGTATTCCAAAAAAACTAGATCTATATAATAATATAATGATATAATGATAATAAATATAATAGAAGCACACCCCTTAAAAATGTTAACATTTTATTTAACTCTATAAATTCTACTTGTGTTCATTTTCCCTCCTCCGAAAATATGAATTAGATTAAATATATATAAATAAGAGGAAATATAGGTACTAATTTTTTAGCACAAAAATAACTTAGATGTAACATGTACATGAAGGTAAAAAAATTGAAATAAATCCTCTAAGTACTCTCATCAAGGTCGATATTGGTTGCTACTAGCCTATTCCACTTGCACCCTCGCAATTGTTTCTTTCAATTTTTTAGTGTCCTTAGTTATAGAAAATTTTACTATTTTTAGCAGGTTTTTGGGTCCCAAACTTCTGGAGTCATTTTGAGGCCCCAAACAACATTTTTTGGGCATGATATGTCCAAATATTTCATTGAAGTCGCATTATTAGTTGTAGTCCTCAAAGAGGTCTTTCCAGTGAGATATCATACGTTTGAAACGAAGATAATATGACCAAGTTACGACCCTAGGAAGTTGCTTGCCCAACTAACCCCAGCGGCGCCCATAAAATCTTGGTGTTACATTTCCTCGAGTTAGAGTTTTGGTTTTTTAGGTTTTTATCTCATTTTTAAATAATAAAAAAGCCCTTGAGCCTCCTTGTAACATAGCTCAGAGGCATGTAGCCACCACATCAATTCTCAGATATAAGCTACCATCGCCTGAGCTAGTTTATTTCCCATTATGTCTATAAGAATTTTTCAATATCTGATATTAATGAAATGAAGTATTACTTCTGTTGCATCTCTTTGTTCGTGTTTATTTATATAATTTATTGTGTTACTGCATATATCTAGATTAGTGGTATCAGAGCAGTTTTATGTTTCTTGATCTTTCTTTGCATGTTCCCAATAAGGTCGAGCTATAAGGAGTTAGGCCTCGATCTGGTTGAACCTTTGTAAGATCAACATCACAAACCCAGACGACCTCCCATGGGAGAAGAAAAGAAAGATGAGGGAGTAAGAGATCTTATCGAAGTATTGCTC
The DNA here is from genome assembly GCA_034641835.2 of Pinus albicaulis. NCBI lineage: Eukaryota > Viridiplantae > Streptophyta > Pinopsida > Pinales > Pinaceae > Pinus > Pinus albicaulis. The sequence goes on along the minus strand of CM076582.1, from coordinate 839,316,824 downwards.
AAGGAGGCCCTCGAGAAGCAAAGGAACATGATGATGGATAAATTTACCAAGATCCTTTAGTGACTACCGACCAATGGTATATATTCATCCAGCAGGAATTTTGAAGGAGCCACTCCTTTCAGGTATAATTCAACTTCGACATTCCTTTATTTCAAGCCCAGATAGATGCATATGTCATAGATAGATGGTTGAATTTGCTAGAATGGTATGTCTCGGTCCATGATTTCTCCCATCGAGAAAAGATTACTTTTGACCTCCTCAGAGCCGAGGAATGGTGGAATAATGAGCTCAAATGCATTGTTCCCTATAGCCTTGGTGATGGTGTATGGCCCGTATCAGAGCGGGCGAAGCTTGTGGTGGGGTCCAGTGAGGCGCTCCTTCTGCAAATGTAGCCATACTTTGTCACCCACCTGGAAGTTGTGTGGCACCCGGTGTTGATCATGGCGTTGCTTGTACTTGGCATTGGCTCTGTCCAATATATCATGAACTTGTTGGTGGATGTGTTGAATGCGCTCGATGAAGCTACTTTCTTTGTCAACTTCAGACTGGACATGAGCTGAATTGGCCTGAGCAGCTGCAAATGGCATGGCTACGTCAATGGGACATAGTGGCTGGAATCCCAAGCCCACCTAAAAGGGGCTATGGCCAATTGAACTGTGGAGAGCCCGGTTATAACTATGTTGTACATAAGGGAGGCTCTCGTCCCATGTGCGTGGATGCTTTGAATTGTACATCCGCAGAATGTGTACAATCATTCTGTTGACGACCTCTGTCTGGCCATCTGTTTGGGGATGGAAAGCTGTGGACTTGGTGAGCTTTGTGTCCAACATTGACCGGAGGCTGGACCAAAATGTGCTGAGGAACCTGCTATCTCGATCTGATATGATAGACTGTGGGATTCCAAAGTGCACCCACACTCGTTCAAAGAAGAGTTTAGCAGTGGCTTCTGCTGTGATATTCTTCTTACAGGCCGCCATGATGGCCATCTTCGAGAATCTGTCAACGACCACGAAAACACAATCATTTCCATTCTTAGTAGAAGGCAGGCCCGACATGTAATCCATGGAGATGGATTCCCAAGGTCGACTAGGGGTAGGTAGTGGGGTATATAGGCCTTGCTTCTTGATGGTCGGTTTGGCAATGGCACAAGCAGTGCAGGATCTGATGTGCTTCTCGACATCCTTTCGAAGGTTCGGCCAATAGAAATACTTCTGTAGTATTGCTACTGTTTTCTCGACCCCGAAATGCCCAGCGACTCGATTGTAGTGTGCTTCCCATATCATCTTGGCACGCTCGCTTGAAGGAACACAAAGGTGTCCCATGTGACATAAAAGTGCATCTTGGAGGTGAAAATTTGGAACTTGCGTACCCCCCAAGAGTGCCTTGTAAGTTTGGCCGAATTCTGGGTCACTCTCATAGAAAAGCGGCCAATCAGAAGTCTCGTGCCCACAAGAGTTGAGCACAGTGGTGAGCGCCACGATCGGTGGTCGGCTGAGGCAGTCTGCAACATGATTGGTGCTACCCTTCTTTTACTTGATGTTCAAATGAAACTGTTGCAGATATGTGGACCACTTCTGATGGCGATCATTCTGCAACTTCCCTTGTGTCTGTATGAACTATAGGGGCCGGTGGTCTGTGTGGATGGGGGGTTCTTAAAATTATCCTTTGCTTCCCTTGCCTTGAAGCGCATCCCCAGTTGTAGGTTTCTGATTTAGTGGATGTCTCCACTCTTCCTCCTCTCTTCTTCTCCATTTTTGGTTTCTCCATAACTTCTCGAGGCTTCTTCTGAAGTTGCATGTTGATAGGTCTATCATACTCCCTCTCAACCACCACATCTCTAGTATTTTAATTTCTCCTCAAGGCTTTGCATGCGTCTTCTACCTCAAGTGCATATAGTTTCTCGGCTTGAACCCCGGTTTTCTTCACCTGTCCCGTGGCTATGTGTCTCAGGAATTCCTATCCTTTGTTGAATATCACATCATAACCACGGTATTCCAAAACTCCAACGGAGACACGATTCTTCTTTAGACTCAAAACAAACATCACTTCCTTGAGTCTGAGAGGGGAGACCGACTACCTTTGAAAGGTGACTATACCAATCTTGATCGTGTTGTCACTTTCATTATTTCCAAACTCAATGTTCATCTTGAGATCTTTCTCCTCCAAATCACTGAAAATTTCTCTATTCCCCATCATATGCAATGAGGCATTGTTGTCGAGGTACCACACAATTCCCATCAATGTGTTGGTCATGCATGCAATGACAGTCAAATAAAGCTCAAACTGTGAAGCTAAAGCTTAACCTGCAAGTACTGCTGCAGGCTCTACTGCCTGAATTCATGACAGTGAAAGCACTTGATTTTGGAGAAGTCTTTCTTCTTGCCCTCTTGGATATAATTAGCCTCACCTTGGGACTTGTTCCCCTTACCCTTCCTTCCTTTGTTGACTAATGCAAATTCCTCTTCCTCTTCTTTGGATGAGGTCCCATCTCAGGTATTCTGCCTTATTTCCTCCAGTACCAAGTCGACCCATAGGCGCTCCCAATTTGGTAGTTTCTCCCTCCTATTCACTGAATATTGGTAGTTGCGTTAGATCTTGGGAAGGTCTAGAAGGGCTAGGCTCACCAAATCATCCTCTGCTACAGTAACACCAAGTTGACCAAGTTCATCACTGTTATACGGAATCTACGATTGGGGACAGAAGTGTCTTCCCTAGACTGGGTGGCTAAGCCTAGAACAACATAAGGAAAAAGTATCTATTATTTTCCTTAAAGTAAATAGATGATGGGTCGAAGATTGTTTCTTTTTGTAGCATCAGAAAGTGTTCCAAGTCTCAAAAGTTGTGAGGAGGCTTGTGTTGGTCGCTTTAATTGTTTTAACAATTCAAGCACCACATAAATTGTCAACCCAGGAAGGTCGGTTTATTCTAAAGACAATCACGCACTGCATATGCTCAATTCCAAAAGCAAAGAAATGTTGTAGTATAAATCACACAAATATCAATCATACAAATCCAACTGTTCACACCTTCACTTTAACAAAGCTAAAGCCTACTTGTGTTACAGCAGAAACAAACCCTCTATTTCAGTCCTTCATTAAAAGAATTCTAGGGAAAAATAATGGAAGTAAACCACTCTGCAGGAAAGGAGATCAATCAACCATAACAGAGAACAGGACCCTATTCCTCCGAACAGGAATCTTCAACACTTGTTGCCTGATATTAACCACACTGTAGAAAAATATCAATCCAAGGAAAACAGGACCCCATCCCCTTGAACAGGAATCTTTAGCACCTGTTTCCTGATATCAATCACACTGCAGAAAAAGAGGATCAACCTACGGGGAACAAGACCCTATTCCTCCAAATAGGAATCTTCAGCACCTGTTTCCCGGTGTCAATCACACATTCAAACGAATAACGGAAAAATATCTCTTGGCTTCTTAAGAATGAATGGTACAAAACTAATGCAATGTTAAAGAAAACAGACTGCTTAAAAAGAACTACATTACTGTGTAAATGATTCTTCAGCAAACAAAGTTAAATTAAGGTGCGAATAACATAAAGAAGTTAAAAAACTATAGGAGAAATTGGGTGAATCTTGTGATGAAGGCGGGCCCTTTCCTTCTCACAGGATTCCCCAGAGGAAAGAATTTAAATTGAAGCGCTCAAAAGAAACCTTTATTCATCTGTCAAAAGGAATGATACATTACAACGGAGTCTTGCTCCTTTCCGCTCAAAAAGAATAATGTCTCTCCTGCAGTCTCTAACTCCCCTTCTAATGATGATGTCTCCTCTTTTTAAAGAGGAGACATCCATTACAGTTACATCAGAGAAATCCTATTTTTATCCAAATCTGATCTTCTATTTTAAAACAGGGTCTTTCTATTCTTCCATAGCAGAATACTGTTACAACAGATACAAAAATATTGGCTTCAGAACAATCCGTGTAACAACTTTCCTTGTTTGTCTTCGTCTTGTTGCCATCGTTCCTGAAATACTCTTTCAAAGTCGCAAATCACGAGTAGTGACGGAATTTACGTGCCATTGTTGTTTAGTATGATTTATTTGTTTAATAGCAAAATTAAGGCCATTTGAAATAGCAATACGTTCCTTATCATAGATTATCTACGATCTTTTAGACTTGTGTTAGCAACTATCTACCTTTAATTGATGATAAAATATAAGAGTAATGTGGAATTATATGTAAAACAAATTAAATATATAGTAAATATAAGGATTTCATATACCTTTGGATAAAATGGATGGAAATGATAATGTAACCTTTTTAAATATGGCTATAAAGAGTAAAGTGGTGTCAAAATGTATGGTAAAAAATGGTACATTGTGAGGTCCTAACATCCCCCCCAGCTGAAAGTGTTGCATGTCCTCAGGCAACTTTTAGTCCGAGTCAGAGTCTGAGTACTGACTCTTTGCATGCAAGTTACTCAAGTAATAACTATGGAAGGTAGCTTCTTTCAAAGATCTGAATCCCTGGTTACTTTGCAATTTCTGCCATGCTACTGCCTCGTCCCTGTTAGCCAATTTGTAGTGAGGCTGATATTGTTCTGCTAGCATCCATAAGATAGGGAAGTGAAAATGATAACCAATCCAATTCTCGGCACATTGCTGAATGCATCTGATATAGTTTGGTACTCTGGATAGTGCAGTTTGAAGATTATCAGGGCTAAAAGGATTATACTCTTGTCTTTCCTTACAGGTCTGCTGCCAGAACATGGTGTTGGCCTTCAAGGCAGTAGTCTCTTTGACCCTGATTAACTGATGACACTTTAGGAGTATTAAGGCTTACAATTGCTGTATGTACCTACGCATTCCTAGCTTTTGCAAAAACCGATGATATTCTGCTACAAAAATGGCCGGATTTGAAGGTTCTGGTCTTATCCAAAGGAGGCGATTATCCTCATTGTGCCTCACGAGAAAAGTAGTTTGCCATGTGATTTGATTGGCAAGAAATGAAACAAATGCCCTAATTTGTATATCACCAACAATTGGATTTAGGTTGACCTCTCTATTTTCAGGCATAGCCTCATTATGAAGATAAAGTTCACATAACAAAGATGAAGCCTCGGAAAATGTTTTGACAAATTGTTCCGTTGTGAGCAACTCATGAGGTCTCCCATCCTTAATTGCTTTCAACTGAAAATAAACAAGGCGTTTAGAAAGAAACAGAGAATAATTCAAAGAAGGTTTCCTGGTGGCTAACAATTTTTGTACTAATGAAAACATCAGGAATATTTTGTCTCTTAACTCCTTGATTTATTTCTTGGAATCCTTAAGCTGCTGAAGTGTCTACTCCCAGTTATCCCAGTTGGCATACATCTGATTCTGCCAGGTTAACTTATGCTGTTGTAACATTTTATCTTGATCAATAGCATACTGCTTCTTCCACTTATTCATTATTTCCAATTCTTTCCATGGTGGAGTTTGTGTCTCGGCATTATAAGTACTGGGTTGAGGCATAGTCTGAGTAGTTGAGTTAACTAATACAGGGCAGGATATCTGTGGCTTGGTTTCTTTTTCCATAATTTTTAAGGGCCCTACTGATTCTTGTGTGGCAGTAGGGCGTTCTTCTTTGACTGCAACTGATGTGGATGCCTCAGGCACTAGGAATTTAACTATTTTGTATCCAACCTGTTAGTAAATGTTCCCACATTCATGGAACATGTATTCTTTACATGGGTCATTCTTTTGTACTGATGTTGTATGTGCCAACATGTAGAGATTTAATTCTTTATCAAAGGCTTCCCTTGCCATTACCAACTCTTTTTTGTAGGCCTATAATTCTGACTTTAAAAATTCATTTTCCTCCAATAAAGATGACATGGTGAGTGAACACTGTGTGTTGGTTGCTTTTGCTGGAGTTGATTGCTGATCCGCGGCTATAGCTGGTTCTTGTGTTTTAGCTACAGCTGGTTTCCTTATATTATCATGCTTGGTGTTTGATTTTTTCACTTCAGCAACTGGTTCTTGTGTTTCAGCTGCTGAGTGAGTAACTGGTTCTTGTGGAGCAGTTACTGTTTGAGTAGAAAATGATGTCATATTACCCTGGGCATCTGGTTCTTGTGGAGCAGTGCCACAGGACGAGACGGGTAATGATTCGGGAATTTGGAATGGTGATGAGGAATGAAGTTTTAGCAAGATATCTGCAGGGTCAGGGGAAATGGGAGTGACTTCAGATTCAACAGTCGTTTTCATTTTTCTCCTAGGTAGGAAAGCAGAAAAATCAGTGACTTTCCTTTTCTTTTTATGAGAAGATTCTTTTGTAGGGGAAGGGCTATCGGAAGAGGTGACAGATTGGGATGTGGCCCTTGTTTTCCTTTTTGAGACAGAGACTGTTGCAATTCATCTCTTTCTTTTATGAGTAGGGGGTGATGGGGGTGTTTCAGCTTGAGAGTCATCACTAGGGATGTGGACGGTGGGATGGGATGACTCTGCTAAATGAGATGAACTTGGGGATAGGTCAACTGGCTCTGAATATGGAATCAATGGAGGGTTAGGAATATCTTCCAGTTGCCGTTCATAAGAGCTTTCGGAGATTTCTTGAGGATTTCCAGCTTCTTGGGGTATTTTAGGGGCTTCCTGGAGAAATAAGGGTGGGTTATTTAGAGGGGGGTTTTGCTGAGCAAAACCCCTCTGAATTAATAATTGAAATAGGCGATGATGGGTAAGGGACAGTGATGGGAATCTTACCCGTCTACAGTAATATGACATATTTTTAATACATCCAAGCAGATAATAAGGAATGTTGACTAATCGACCATGCCACAAATGGCTCATTAAAACAAAGTCGTGTTGATAAACTACCTGTTAACGCCCCTCGCAAGTTAAATAGTGCTTGACAAATTTAGCTACTGTTGGCCATGGGCGAGGTAATGAATGCAGACTTATGCCACGGCCTTTAATCTCTACCTGTTCCTCTGGAAGAAGGAAGTCCTGTTGTGCATTTAAGATGACTTATTTCCTGCTAAACCACCGAGCACTTGTGACCGGCAACCCTGAAAATTGTGCTATATCTTCCTCTGTGACCGAAATTCGGACCTCTTGGACTATGGAGTGATCTTCCTGAAAATTCTGTGCAAACTCTAAAACTTGCTGAGGATCAAATTCTCCTAGCCTTTCGAAATATGTAATCCAACCTGCCTGCTGAAAAATTTGGTAAGCCTCCAGAAATAATTCGAGAAGAGTTATCAATCCAGGCTCATGTCTGATAGCTGAGCCTCCCATAGCTACTAACTTGAGTCAAATGCAGAGGCACAGAGAACAGAAACACAGGCTTGATCAAGCTAATCGTTGCGACTGAGGATATGGAGTATCAATGATGGCGGAAATAATGGATATGAAGAGTGACGGTGGATTGGATGGTGTGGAATGATGATTTTAATTTTCGAAATTCCCCCCTTACGTGTGATGAAATGATGTTTAAGTTTGCGGGGATTGTAATCATAATGGGAAAGATCCTCTCTTTAAACTATTATTTAACTGTATTACATAAAAAATCCGCATACCTTATATTTTTACCTTTGTTTTTATAATTCGAAGTATAGAGTGCTTCATAGTGGCTTAATACTGATGGAAGAATCTTTAAATTTCTCTGAAATGTAGAAATAGGAGCGTATCAGGGTCTGCTCAATACTGGATAATATTCACCCAAGCGATCTGAAGAATAAAAGTGGGGTACTGGAAAACTTGTGTAGCAGAGGAAAGGAATGGTGTTTTAGCAATGGAAGGATAAATGACAGGTTGTTGAAAGTGGTGTTTCAGCAATGGAAAAATGAATGACATGTTGCTGAAAGTGGTGTTTCAGCAATGGAAAAATAAGGAAAATGGAATGTAATGATCTGGAATTAAGAAAACTGGGAGAAGTACTTGATGAGGAATTATTTCAGCAGTAGGGAACGGGAAATGTTGGCTGAAAGATGATGTTTCAGGAGTGGGTAGAAATAGGAAAAATGGAAAAAGGGAAAGATGGAGTAAAGGGATAAGTGATAAAAGGGACATTGCTGGGAGATGAAGAAATGAGTTGTAATGAGGAAAAAAAAGCTTCTGTGATTGAAGCTTTAGATCTTCTTGTGATGAAACTGTCCTCCTTAGCGAGTTCTTCCTTAATCTGCAAAATACAATTGTAACATGCCAACCCTTGACAGGGGTTATTAGTTTTAAATCTAATCTAATACTAGAAATATAGTGCAGAAAATTAAATGCTGTGAGGAGCAAAGGACTCCCCTAGAAAAAGATAATGTGTATCAGTCATGCAAGCAGCCTTGAAATCTTCTTTAGAAATAGGGCGCTGGTACAAACAAAGCCTATGACCATTTACTAGTAGAGGTGTTTTAGAATCATCAATTGTTAAAAGTCTTACTGTTCCATTAGGAAAAACAGCATCTACTTCATAAAGTCCCAGCCATCGTGTACGTAGCTTACCCTGAAAGTTTTCAAACCGAGAGTCGTACAATAGGGCCCAATTACCTTTTTGGAACTGCTTATGTTTGATAATTTTATCATGCCACTTCATTCTTTGTTGTTGAATCATGGTTGTTTGGTGAATGGCATCTAATCTCTTTTCATCCAATTCAAGAAGCTGCTGCAACCTAGTTGTCTACACTTCAGTCAAATCAAGGTTAACAGCTAAAGCAGTTCTTAAAGTTTTAATTTCAAATTCCACAGGAAAAATAGCATTTTTACCATAAACCAATTCATAGGGAGAAAATCCTGTAGTATTTCTCCAGGTAGTTCTGTAAGCCCATAGTTCTTCAGGGAGCCTTTGAGACCAATCCTTTCGGTTATCCTTCACTGTTTTAGTTAGAATGGCTTCTATTACTTTATTTGTGCTTTCCACCTACCCATTGGCCTGGGGATGGTATGGTGTAGTCATTCTATGATGAATATGATATTTCTGAAGGATAGATTTAAAACCATGAGAATTGAATGGAGGTCCTCCATCTGTAACTAGCTCTCTAGGAATTCCAAATCTAGTAAAGATCTCTTCAAATAAGAAAGCTAGGACAGCTTCTTCATTGGCTCTAATAAGTTCTTTGGCCTCCACCCATTTAGTCATATAGTCTGTAGAGACTAATATATAAGTTCTTTGATTGGATGGAGGATTAATGGGTCCTATGAAATCTAAGGCCCATCTTTCAAATGGTTCAGGTACTACTTGGGGGTTTAATGGAATTTGATCTCTATGATTGGGTTGACCCATTCGCTGACAGCTGTCACAAGCCTACACATATTTCTTTGCATCTTTAAACAATGAGGGCCAATAGTAACCCATCCTCAAAATTTTGTGTGCTGTTCTTTTATCAGCAAAATGCCCTCCGCAGGGGCCATCATGACAAGCTTTTGGTATGTTGTACACCTCATCCTCTCTAATGCATCTTCGGATTTCTTGATCAAGCCCTGTGTAGAAAATACACCCGCTTATCCAGCTATGCCTGGCACTTTGTTGAACAATTCTTCTCTTTTCCCTATATGACAGGGGTGATGGTAACTTTCTTGCAACCAAATAATTGGCAATGTCTGCATACCAAGGAGAGTGAGCAGAGACTGAAAATAAATACTCATCAGGAAAGGAATCATCTATTGGAATATCATTATCAGCTTTTAACCATGAAAGGAAGTCACCCACAACATTTTCCTTACCTGGCTGATCTACAATTGTAATATCAAACTCCTGCAGTAACAATAACCATCTAGTAACTCGAGCATTTGTGATAGATTTGTTCATTAAATACTTAATAGCCGAGTGATCAGTGTGGACAAAATTAGGATAACCAGTGATGTAATGTCGAAATTTATTAATGGCATAAATTACTACAAGAAATTCCTTTTCGGTAACTGTATAATTAAGCTCAGCAGGGGTCATGTTCTTACTGATAAAATAGATAGCATAAGGAAGATGGTTTTCTTCTTGTCCCAAGACAACTCTAATTGCAGTGTTTGAAGCATCATAAGATATATGAAAGGGGAGTGCCCAATCAGGTCCTCTCAAAATAGGAGCAATAGATAACTGATGCTTGAGTTCTACAAAGGCTTTCTGACAAAGATTAGTCCACTTGAATTCAACATTTTTCATAAGCAATACAAATAATGGAGAAGCTATCTTAGAAAAATCTTTAATAAATCTTCTGTAGTATCCAACATGTCCTAGAAAAATTCTCACATCAGTTTGTGTTTTAGGAACAGGAAGATTCTGAATGACCTGTATTTTGGATGGGTCTACCTGAATGCCTTGAGATGAAATAAAATGTCCAAGAACTACTCCTTCACTCATCATCATATGACATTTTTCAGTACTTAGGGAGAGGTGAGCTTGTATACAACGTTTAAGTACCTTCTCAAGATTTTGTAATGCATCTTCAAAATACACACCATAAGGAGTAAAATCATCCATAAATATTTCCATAGAGTCATTCAGCATATCAGAAAAGATTCCTATAACAGCCCTCTGAAAAGTTGCTGGTGCATTACATAGTCCAAATGGAAGAACTCTATAGGCAAAAGTTCCCCAAGGACTAGTAAAAGTGGTCTTGTCTTGGTCTTGGGGTGCAATTCTAATTTGGTTATACCCGCTGAATCCATCTAAAAAGGAAAATAATTTCTTTCTTGACAGACTATCCAACACCTGATCAATGAATGGTAAAGGAAAGTGGTCCTTTTGAGTAGCTTTGTTTAAGGCTCTGTAATCAACACACACTCTCCATTTCCCATTTTTCTTAGGGACTATTACCAATGGGGAAACCCATTCACTGTCAGATATGGGGTATATAAATCCCGCATTAAGAAATTTCTGAAGTTCTTCTTTAACAATCTCTCTTAAATTAGGGTTCATTCGTCTTTGGGGTTGACAGACTGGTCGGCACCCTTCTTTAATATAAATTCGGTGAGTACATAGTTCAGAAGAGATTCCCTTCATATCCGTGTAATCCCATGCGAATGCTTCCTTATTTTCAAGTAATAACTTCATTAACTGTTGTGTTTCAGCAACTGTTAGATCAGGATTTATATTTAATGTTTTTCCAGGTTCGATTTCCACTGTTATGCTTTTAGATGAGATGCTGGTTAATGTCTGAGATAAATCTTTAGATTCAATCTTTTCCTGGGTATCCGTTTCAAAAAGTGCAGTCAATTGATTGTGTGTTTCAGCAATTACAGAGGAAGGTTCGCAAATAAAATTATTAATTATTTCATCCTCTGTATTGTCTTTAAGAGTTAAAGCTTGTCCGATAGTTAAAATGGGTTGAATAGCATTATCATCATAATCCATCCACACAGAATTTTCATTATTAATTATGGGTGTAGCATGAGGATAAAGAGTAAGCTGTTTAGTTTCATAACCATTAGAAATTGTCATTGAACCGGATCTGCAGCTGATAAAGGCATCGGTTGTGGCTAGCCATGGCCTTCCTAGAATTAAAGGGTGTCCCCCCAGCTTTGTTTTAGTTTGTAATACCACAAAATCAGCTGGGTAATTCCAGGATTCAACCGAGATAACTAGATCTTCAACAACTCCTTCTGGTTTGATTGTAGAATGGTCAGCTAACTCTAGGATGGTTGGTGTATCTCTAATTGTGTTATTCAGCTGTAACAACTGTGAAGTTTCAAGAGTCATAATGTTTATTGCAGCACCTAAATCTACCAGAACTTGAGGAATTATCGTTTTACCAATTTGAACTGTCACAGTAGGATGGCCGGGGTCACCATATTTCATAGGAGGGGTTTTTCCGGACATTAATGCAGATAGATCACCCATAACATGAACTGTAAGGGGGTCTTTAGTCTTCCTACCAGGTTTCTTAACACAAATGTCCCTCATGGTTCTGGCATAAATTGGTACATCTCTCAGTGCCTGTAAAAGTGGAATTTTAACATACAAGTTTTGCAATTCCCTTAAAAGATTAAAAGCAGGTGTTTCAGGCGTTTTAGTTAAAACTAAACGCTCGGGGAATGGTGGCTCTGTTATTTCAACACCCTTGTTAGAGGGTGGTTGTGTTTTTTTATGTTTCTCGGTTTCATCTTTATCAGAATCAGAAGAGGTTATATCATCGATGATAGGCTCTACTATTTTCCCAGATCTTAAATGAATATCATTACATTTCATAGTAGAAAATGTAGGCTGATTCTGAATATCAATGACTTGCACAACTTTATTATTGGGGTTAGGATTTGGTTGCATAGGTAGTTGGGGTCTCATTTGATTATTTGGTGGAGCACTTGATGGTAGAGGAAGTGGTTGTTGAAATTGAGGAAATTTATTTGGATACAGGAGTTGTTGGCTTCTCCAATTTGAATTCCATGGATTAAAAGAAGATGGTTGTTGTGGGGGCCAAGGAGTCCACATTGCAGGATCAACAAAGGGAGGGTTTGTTTGTTGCATGGGTGGGTAGTTCATCTGATTAAAGGGTGGGTATTGCATTTGGTTAAAGGGTGGGTAATTTGTCTTACTGAAAGAAGGGTAATTATTCCAATGATTAGAAGATGTAAATGGCATGCTAGAATTCATACCTTGTCCTCTTGGTTGCCACTGTCTTCTTTGTGTTAGCAGATAAACTGCTTCAGCTTCTTCTTCCGTTGGCTGCAGTGCTGCCTTTATTCCTGGTAAAGAGGGACATTGTTGTGTTTCATGATCTTTCTCACAAAGGGTGCAGATTGGTATCTTTTCCTATGGGCATTCCCTTAGTGGATGTTTATCTCTGCATTTAGGGCAAAAGATAGCAAGAGCTTCTTCTGCTTCAGCCTGCTTCTTTTTAACCTGTAAGGTGTCAATTTGTGAAGAAAAAGAACTTAACATCTCAGTTTTAAATTCTTCAAGTAAATTACCTATTTCAGCTCTTGTTGCTCCCCCACTAGTTGATTTTTGAACTCTTGAATAGGTGGGATCTCTGTTACTTGCTCTGTTCCTTGCAGCTCCTCTTGAACATCTTTTACAGAGTTCAAAAATCTCATCATATGATTCTTTAGATATATCTCCTTTACCAAGCATGTTTAGCATGTCTAAACAATCATCCCTTAATCCTCTAAGTAATATTGTTTTACGAATTTCTTTACTTACATTCGGATGATCAGATCTCTGTAGATTATACTGCAGTCTTTCCACATAGTCCTCCAAATTCTCGTCCACCTTTTGTGCCATGTTGAATAATTCCTCCCTCTTTTCTCTTGTCCGACAATAATCTTGATATTTAAGAAGAAATTTCTATTTCATCTATTCCCATGTTGTGATTACCTGGCTTCCAAGGCTCATGAACCATCTTAAAGCTTTTCCTTTTAATGTTGCTGGAAACAGTTTCAATTTCTGAGCATTAGTAACATAATCATAACTTCTGCATAATATATCAAATTCAAAAATAAATTCATCCGGATCTTCAGAGGATAAACCATGGAAGTTGGGTAAAGCTGACAATGGAATATTCTTCATAGGGGTTGTTCCTCTAGGGAGATCACTGATAGGAAATCCCAAGGTAGAGAGAGAATTTTCATCCCTTCCTTCTCCTTCAGGATCTACTCGTCCTCCACCAAATAATTCTTCGTTGTTTCCTTCCATTGGTTGTTCTCCTACTGCACTTGCCCGATCCTCTAAATCTTCTACTGTCTCCTCAATGTTTTCCACTGGTCGTTCAATATCTTTTATTAATTCCTCAATGTTTTCTGCTGATTCGTTAGCACTTTCCTCTGATTCTTCAGCACTGGCTGCTGGTTCTTTAATATCTGTTATTGGTTCCTCTACGTTTTCAGGGCTCACAACCTCTTCTGTTTTGTAATCTAATTGAGGGGAGCGTTGAGGTTTTGGTCTTTGAGAACTTAATCTCTGTGATGATTCAGCCTTTGATACAATTTCGTCAATAAAAGTCTTTCTTCCTCCCCTTCCTTTGCCCTTGCCACCTGTAGGGTTAGTTTTCTTCTGGGTTCCGCGTCCTCTCATACAATCTGCACATCTAGAAAGAAAACATCAATGCTTTTGAAATCTATAATTGCCTTCCCCGGCAACGGCGCCAAAATGTTGGTCACTTTAATTGTTTTAACAATTCAAGCACCACATAAATTGTCAACCCAGGAAGGTCTGTTTATTCCAAAGACAATCACGCACTGGATATGCTCAATTCCAAAAGCAAAGAAATGTTGTAGTATAAATCACACAAATATCAATCATACAAATCCAAATGTTCACACCTTCACTTTAACAAAGCTGAAGCCTACTTTTGTTACAGCAGAAACAAACCCTCTATTGCAGTCCTTCATTAAAAGAATTCTAGGGAAAAATAATGAAATTAAACCACCCTGCAGGAAAGGAGATCAATCAACCATAACAGAGAACAGGACCCTATTCCTCCAAACAGGAATCTTCAGCACCTGTTGCCTGATATTAACCACACTATAGAAAAAAATCAATCCAAGGAAAACAGGACCCTATCCCCTTGAACAGGAATCTTCAACACCTGTTTCCTGATATTAATCACACTGCAGAAAAAGAGGATCAAACTACGGGGAAGAGGACCCTATTCCTCCAAACAGGAATCTTCAGCACCTGTTTCCCAGTATCAATCACACATTCAAACAAATAACGGAAAAATATCTCTTGGCTTCTTAAGAATGAATGGTACAAAGCTAATGCAGTGTTAAAGAAAACAGAGTGCTTAAAAAAGAACTACAGAACTGTGTAAATGATTCTTCAGCAAACAAAGTTAAATTAAGGTGCGAATAACATAAAGAAGTTAACAAACTACGGGAGCAATTGGGTGAATCTTGTGATGAAGGTGGGCCCTTTCCTTCTCACAAGATTCCCCAGAGGAAATAATTTAAATTGAAGCGCTCAAAAGAAACCTTTATTCATCTGTCAAAAGGAATGATACATTACAACAGAGTCTTGCTCCTTTCCGCTCAAAAAAAATAATGTCTCTCCTACAGTCTCTAACTCCCCTTCTAATGATGATGTCTCCTCTTTTTAAAGAGGAGAAATCTATTACAGTTACATCAAAGAAATCCTATTTTTATCCAAATCTGATCTTCTATTTTAAAACAGGGACTTTCTATTCTTCCATAGCAGAATACTGTTACAACAGATACAAAAATATTGGCTTCAGAACAATCTGTGTAACAACTTTCCTTGCTTGTCTTCGTCTTGTTTCCATCGTTCCTGAAATACTCTTTCGAAGTCGCAAATCACGAGTAGTGACGGAATTTACGTGCCCACTGACTGTTTCAGCAACGGGGTCGACTGTTTCAGCAATGGGCCGACTGTTTCAACAACAACACGTTCCTTATCATAGATTATCTGCGATCTTTTAGACTTGTGTTAGCAACTATCTACCTTCGATTAATGATAAAATATAAGAGTAATGTGGAATTATATGTAAAACAAATTAAATATATAGTAAAGAGAAGGATTTCATATACCTTTGGATAAAATGGATGGAAATGATAATGTAACCTTTTTAAATATGGCTATAAAGAGTAAAGTGGTGTCAAAATGTATGGTCAAAAATGGTACATTGTGAGGTCCTCCCGAGGAAAATTTATGGCTGAACTGGCAGGGTTTGTAAACAAGTACCATACTCGGCTCACCTCTGTGCTAGACATGGATAAGGAGCAACTCATATTGGCTATTCAACAAGCATTGTTATAGCCTTCACCAGAGGGAGGTCACTACCGAGCTTTAGATATTGCCTTAAACCTAGCCAACATTCCCCTGTTGGATAAGCTTGGCTTACACAAGTGCGTGGGAGATATGTTACTGGACGAGGTAGTGAAACTTGCACTTGATTTGAGGAAACTTGAGGAGAAGCATAACTCGGAATTAGAGAACCAAAAGAGTGAGAGGGCTAGTGCCAGAGCAAAAAAAAATAGGCTAGAAACCCTCAAGAAAGAAATAAAAGATAAGGGAGCTAGTAAAGACGGAGTTTGGCAAAAACTCATCACTGATTTAGAAGCAGAGAACTCAGAGTTGAGGCAGAAGCTAAACATGCCCCATGGGGAGCATGTGCAGATAGATGAGTTGGTTCAAGTGGAGAGGGAAAAGTCGACTCTCACCGATTCGCTTGCAAAAGAGTAGGAATAAAATGCTCAAAAGACCACAGAAATTGTGGGTTTGAAATAGATGTTGTCATATTTGTAGGAAAAATGGGATCAGCATATATGTGTGGCCCTGGCATCTGGCGAGCCCGGAACAACCCCAGAGAAACTTTCTAAGGCCTTGTCTGACTTGAAGGTATCAGAGAGTGAGACTTTCTCGGCTCGTTAGCAAGTAAAAGAGATGGAAGCGACACTGGAAACAAATCAAAAGGTGATGGCTTCCTTACAAAAGGAAGTTGAAAAATTGCAAGGGGATACTTAGGCAAAAGACAAATCCATTAGGGATTTGAAGGGGAAAATAAAAGGTAGCATGGCACTCATGGAAGCGAGGAGATTGGTCTGGACAGAAATAATAGCAGAGATTAGGCGACGTTGGAGTTTCCTCACACTGATGGACGACAAGAAGATCACAATTCGCTTGTTCAGAACTAAGCTACATGAGGGACACAAAGAAGCAGAAGCACATGCCTCAATGGCCAAGAAGTATATTCAATTCTTGAACGAGCTCTCTCTGGAGGAATTTCACGCACACGGAATCCTCGACCATTACAAAATGGCCATGGATGTTGGAAGAGTAGTGGAGAAGGAGACTGCGCACGCAAATGCACTAGGTTGTTTGACATTAGCCTCGAAAGGAGTGGGTATTTTTGACCGGGGATGGAAAAAACTAGTGGAGGCATGTCTCCCATCATATTGGGATCCGTAAATGGGCTCTTTCTCTGAACTAACAGCTTATGAGCATAAAATGATAGAAGTTATGAACAATGTGGATGTGGCGTTGGAAAGAGCCAACAAGCTGAAGGCAGATACAATACTAGCCACGTTGCGTAAAGAGCTCTTCCTACTTTTCCAGGCCAAGCAGTTCCTAGATGTCCGAGTCGATTACGTTGAGCTAACCACCATGTAGACCCTTCTTGAAACTTTCGTTACAACACCATCTCTAGGGAGCAGTGCATGGCAAAAAGTGCCTTTAGTATGCTAATACTCTGATCTCTTCATCCTCTCATCAGTTGCCACCTCCTTCGACTCGCCCATTAGTGTCCTCTTCATCTTCAGCTCGATCAAAGTCGACCTCTTCCGGGACCCCTCGCCAGAACACTAACAGATGAAACTCATGACTTGGCCCGCACGACCTATTTTACTTTTATGTTTTATTGTAAAAATGGGTAAAATCTTGATTTCACCCTGTGCACTCTTTTATTTCAGTTATGTTTTAGTTAGCACCTATGTCAGGCCATATTGTATGAGATGAGAGGTTGTTTTGCCTCATCCTCATTTTTGGTTTTTGATTAAGACTAGGAATAGAAAATATCTCCAGAGAATATTTTGTTTCGGAAAATATCTTCTCCGAAAGCTCATGTGAAAAGCTATAAAAGATGGAATCAGAGACCAAGACGAGGTTCCGGATTTTCTAGAGAAGAAGTGTTAGTTTGTGATTTGTATCCTTTTGTAAATTTTGAGGTTCTCTCATAGTGCATATCTGAAGAGTATTTTGGGAAAACTAATACAAATCAGTCGGTTGTTTCGATGGATTTCTATTGAGATATTTGAACAATATGTATTTCTCTTGGCAGTGACTCAATTTAATGTTCATTGTATTTGCATCCTCTCTGTGTTATCATTGCTTTCAGAATGTGCGTGTTCTGTAAGTTAGATGTGAATTTATCTTAAATGGCACTCATGTCTTATCTTTCTGTAACATTTTAAATACGGCTCGAGACGTGATTCCCATTTCAAGTTCTTCTTACAGATCATTATTCTTCTTATGTCATTTAAAGGGTAGATTCTTGTGTTGATATAAGCCTACCTTGCTTTGACATTATTCTTGATTTTCTTACATTGTATCTCATCTTCATTTTCCTTTATAATTGTTCACCTGTTTCACATTCGGCCCTGCTTATGACAAAGTTTCCTTATGACTACTTTGGGCCCACTCTGAGAAACCCTTTCTCTATACAGCTAGAGCTTCTCCCTACCAATATTCTATCTCTGATATCTTGGACCAATATTCAAAACTTTGATTACCTTTTCATAACAGGAGGTTCCTTCTTACCAATATGAAAAATACCTTTAAAAGCCTCTTGTCTTAAGATGTCCTAGGCACTCGTCTTTAACAACTCAAGGCTGTCTCTAGGAGTTACAACAGCGAGAATATTTTCAATCTTCCCATCTCTCAATATGTGATGGATTCTAACGACTCCTCTCTACACCATGTCTTGAATGAAGTGATATCAGATCTCTATGTGCTTGGAATTTTCATGAAATACATGATTCTATGCCAGATAAATCCCACTCTTGTTGTCGCAATATATCACTTTAGTGTCTAGGAGTTGCTCAAATAGATCTCCAAAGAGCTTCCTCAACCAAACTGCTTCACAGCTAGACATGTTAGTGGAAATATACTCTACCTCAATGATACTCAATGCTACAAACTTCTCCTCCATACTCATCCAAGATATCATGACAGATCCAAGGATAAAACAACATCCAAACATACTCTTCCTGTTGACAATGTTTCCTACCTAATCATCTGGTGTATCCATGAAATCGAACATATCCGATATAATATATCAGACCAAGTGTGATCATCCCATTGAAATATCTCAAAATGTGTTTGGGAGCGATCCAATGTGGATGGAGAGGCTTGGTCAAGAATTGAATCAACATATTCACTGCGTAGCATATATCAATATATGTGTTCACTAGAAACATCAAAGCCCCTATCAAATATCCATACTCAGATGAATTTGTCAAATTGGGTCCTACAATCTCTCCACATAACTTATTGAAGTTCATTTCCATCATTGTGGGTAGGGACTTGCATTCTATAATTCCAAATATCTCCAAAAACTTCACAACATATTTTCCTTGTGAAAGGAAAATATCACTGGGCCTTTTCCACACCTCAAGGCCTAGAAAGTATTGCATGAGTCAAAGGTCCTTCATCTTGAATTCAGAGGCTAGCTACCTCTTACACTCGATCATCAGGGGCTCACTACTTGTCAAGAATATATCATCAACATATAAAACCAAAATCAATTGCATACCTTGGAATAATTTGAATTATAGGTTGGAATTGACATTACTTCCTGTGAATCCCAACTTCACCAAATAACTATCTATTCATGTGTACCATTATTTGGGGGCTTGCTTCAAACCATGCAATTCCTTCTTCAACCTACAAATATGTGTCTTTCAATCCTCTACTTCAAATCCTTGTGGCTACTCAATGTACACTTATTTTTGGAACATGCCATGAAGCAATGTAGTCTTCACGTCCATCTGATGAAGGGTCCATACTTTAATTGTGGCAAGGCCTAAAATATTGAATGAATGGTTTCATATTGAGACACGGGTGAAAATATATCATCATAATATTCTCCCTCTTTCTGGGAAAATCCTCATACCATGGACATTTCCTTGTATTTCTCAATTCTACCATGAAATCCATGCTTAATCTTGAATATGCACTTTGAAGTCACCACAAATTTCCCTTTTGGTATCGACACAACATCCCATACATCATTCTTCATGATCTATTAATATTATTTTGCCATAGTGTCTTTCCAAACTTTTTCTTTTACGACTTATTCAAAGGTGGGAGGTTCGACTTGAATCATAGTGCTCATGGCTACACCATATCCATGGTACCTGCATGACTTCTTTATTTCTTTAAATGATCTTCGAACATGAGCTTGTCTCTCATCATCCTGTAATGATTATCGAAGTCAAAGTGGCCTCTTCCTAGCTGAATTATCACATGGAGGAGGTTATAAGGGATCCATGGGCTCCAAGGGATCATCAATAATATATATCTTAGATTCGGGCATGGAAGGACCATCTAAAATATCCATGTCATCATTCTTCTCAGGAGGAGGAGGAAGAGGAAGGCCCCTTTCTTTTCCAAGGGAATCATATTCATCGAATGTAACATCCCTGCTAATTTCAACCTTCTTTTGACCAAGAATATATATTATAAATTCTTTAGAATTTTCACAATATCTAACTAATGTACCTTTTATTCCCGAGGCTTCCAACTTGTTTCTTTTTTCCTTTGGCACATGAAGATATACAGGACATCCAAAGATACAAAGATGTCCAACATTGGGCTTGACACTTGTGAACAATTCTTTGGGAGTCTTGTTTTCTAATGCTTGATGAGGCACCCTATTTTGAACATATACGACAACATTTGATGCTTATCTCCAAAATAACTTTGACAAATTTTGATCATGGAGCATGGCACGAGAAACTTCTATAATGGACCTATTCTTTCTTTCAGCCATTCCATTTTGTTTGGGAGTATAGGGCACAATTGTCTCTTTCTTGATACCTTCCTTCTTACAAAAAACAATGAACTCCTTTGATATGTACTCTCCACCATTGTCAGACCTAGATATTTTTATTTTCTTCCCTGTTTGATTTTCGATCAAATATTTGAATTCTTTGAACATTTCTAAGGCTTCATCCAATAAGATTGTAAGACACGATACCACATATGTCAGAATGAATGATATGGCCACTAATAACATGCATAGGCACCATACCACATATTTCAGAATGAATGAGTTGGAGGATGTCATTTTTCTTGTTCTCAATAGAGGGGAATGATCCCCTTGTCGTATTTCCACTAGCACAACTTGGACATACTCCATCATGATGGGCATGAACCTTGGGAATCATTGAGACCAATTTCTCCAATTTTGGAAGAGCATCATAATATAGATGGGCCAATATTTGGTGCCATAGCCTGCCTAGATGATTAGTATCATGGACCAATGCTAAAAGAGGTATTCTAGTAACCCTGTAGAGTCCTTCATATCTTGATCCCAATCAGAATGCATTTCTCATAGGTTATCTAATAGCCCAAGTAATAACATTTCCCTTGATTAAGGAAACCATCACCCCTTTGTCTTCCAAAGTGGATATTGATACAAAATTATTATTCAATCCCGACACATACATACCATCATGGAAAAAAATAGATTCCCCACAATTCAAATGAAATTTGGCAGACCCAAAACCTTTAATGGGATGAGTGGAGTTGTATCCAAAAATAATTTTCAAATTTGACTCCCTCTCTACCAAATCATATAGAACTTATAACCAGAGAAGTGATGGGTGGCCCCACTATCAACCAACTAACTATCCCACAAATCCAGAGGAGATGAACTAGTAAGGACAGAAATAAGAATATACTCAAATTGATTCACAACATTAATTTCATACTTGGAGAATCTTGACTTATTTTTTGGATGACGATCTTATTCATGATCACTTGGAGAATCTCTTATTCTTCTTTCATATCTTCCACTGTGATCATTCCTTCGTTAATTTCTTCTTCTTTTATCAATGAACTTGTTAATGTTCCTTCTAGTATTGTAGTGTGGTCCATTAATTCTCGGGGAAATCTTGATCATAGTGGCCTTTCTTATGACAATTGTAGCATTCAATGTGCAATAATTCCTTCCTTCTATTTGAATTTTGAGGAGGAGGCTTTCTTGAATTTTATGGACCTCCTTTTCCTTTCTTCTTTTTCTTGTCATGAGTGATCAATGCAACAAGCTCTCATTCTTCATGCTTTTGAATCTTTCCTCTTGATATTATCCTTGATTTTTCTTGAGTGAGAGTTCCAAAAATTTCATTAAATGACAAGAGGACATTATTTTTTCTTATAGTAGTAATAAAGGTTTCCAAAATAGGAGGTTTTAGTGTCTATGAGTCACCAGTGATCAAATGTGCTCTTTGAAGGTTAGTTGATAGGGTACTAAGTCAAATTTTATAGTTTCAAATAAGTTTTCAAATAAAATTTGATCATTGGTTGTTGTCTAGGTCATGCTACTCCCTTCACTTACTCATGGTTATCATCATTCATCATGGTCATCTCATCATTCAGGCATCTTGGGTCATGAAGCAATTAATATATTATCATTTAGGTCATGGTCTAGGATTTCACTTGCTTTGTCATTATAAGGTTAGTCGTAAAAAGAAAAAAGAGACATGTCCATCACTTGGGTCACCATTATTGGGTGTTAGAAACTTAGGATCAAAATAAAATAAAGGTAAAGGTAACATTGTCATTTCAAAAGATAATGCTGCAGTCACATCATCTCATTTCTCAAAGTGGCATATGATGTCATGCCACCATCACTAGCAAAAATAGATTTTAAACTAATAAAATACCATATAAATAATTTGAAATTTCTCATTCCACTTTCATTGTTCTCTCTTCCATTATCAAGCCTTATCTCAACATTCAGAAACCTCAAATATCCATCATAAAACCCTAGTTTTCTCCCACTCTACGCTTTTGCCTAAGGACACTATGCTTCTGGTTTCCTTGCTACGCTTTTGAATTGGAGGACAAGAAACCATTAAAAGGGGTTTCTTTCATCATTTCAGAGGTTCAAAACATATATTTGGCAAGTAAGTATCATTTGACACTTCTCTTATGAATCTATCTTCTCAAAATTTTCAGTGAAATTCCTCTCCTAGGTTTCACTATGATTTTCATTTCCATGTGAATTTGTTTCATTTCAATGGTAAAACCCTCCATTTCCTACTCTCCTACACTCACCCATACCTCACATACTCCCCCAAATAATTCCCCTCACCTATTCCCTTAATTTATTCCAATTTCCCTACAAACCCTAGCCTATGATGCTTTATTGACAACTTCCTAGGCTAGGACTATGTTTTCCACATTTTCACACCTTCTCCTCACTATTTTCAAGAATTTCCACTTCCCTACACTCCCTAATATCTATCCATATCCCCTATAATTTTCCCATAAATTTACCCAACCCCTAACCCCTCCATTCATTTCCTTAAATACCACAATCCTTTTTCCCTTGTTTTTACAGTCATACCCTATCCCTTCTCTCATACCTAGCTAGGTTTTTAATCATGGAAATTGGAACTAGTGATACTGAGAATAAAATTTACAAGGGACGGAAAGTTTCCAGGTATGAGCCATCCCATGTCAAAGAAATCATGGCTTCATCTTTCATCATGAAATCCTTTTTGAAAAAGAGGCTAAGGAAAACCCTAATGAAGCTAAAGAAGAGAATAAACCTAGACTTACTTGTTGATGCATCCTTTATTGTCTAACTCATCACCCAAGGAGTCAAAGAAACAATTTTCAAAAGAAATTTTGAATATTTTTGGTCAAATTTTGAAAGTTTGGGTAATTTGGAAATTTTGTGATGCATAGAACTGCAACGAGCTCTTGCTACGATTCTTACCAGGAGCTCAAAATGAGGAATTTATTCCATGGTTGGATATATATTGATGATTACATGTCAGATATGTAATTGGGTTGCCATGTAATTACATATGTTGGAAGGAAAAGTAAAAAAAAAAACTAAAAAACATGTTTCTACCACTGTTTCAGACCCCTTGCTGCGCTTCTGGGAGTAGTTGCAGGAAAATTGATCTTTGGGTGCCATGGAGTATGAGTTTTGATGGATTGAAGCTTTAGGAGGCTATTAGACACACTAGGATATCATTAGAAACTTTCATTTCAACAAATGGATCAAGGAAACCCCCTCAAAATTTCCTTCCAAGTAGCACGCTATGCTTCTGGTGGCAATGTAATTTTTTGAGTTTTGTCAATCAAGGTCGAGTTTTCATGATGTAATTTTCCTTTCATGATTTGAAATGATGTAATTAAATGTAATAGAGATTGTTAAAGAAAACTTGATGTAAATTTGATGGTAATTAATGTTGGTAAATTTAGTTAAAGGCTAAATGGAGAGTTAGTTCCTAACCTCCCTAGCTTTAGGTTTGGTTAATGAGATTAGTGTGATCAGTTCCTATCTTGATGGATTTTACCCGTAAGAGAGGGGAATGTGGTTTTTGGTCTATATGTTTCTAGTTTGAAGTCATATTCAAGGTTATTCATCAGTTAATCAAAGGCTTGGAGCTTGTGTACAATATATTTTTGCATAAATACAAGACAATTGTAGCTATTATTCTGGGATTCATGTGGTATGCCCTCAGTAGTAATGTTTTTATTCTGTTTCATCATTATATCAAATATTTAGTTTTACTTAATCCATTAGCATGATTTCAGTGATTGTCTCATGGGGTGTTGAACATAATTCATAATTTCTATGCTTTGTTTTTATGAGGTTTTAACTTTTATTTCTTTTTTCCTTTGATAAATGAACTCATAAACCCTATGCTCATTTTTATTTCTCTGTATTTCCACCCTATACTACAATGACAACTCAAAAGTGTTACTGAAGATACCTACCTTGCCCCATTATATCCCTGTAATTTAAACATTTTAAACCCTGACCTAGTTCCTTAGACTTTTGAGTCTGATCCAGCAAACCCTAAAAATCAAACCCTCACTGAGATAAATACTTAGCATAATATCAATTCCTCCCTCCAGTCACTTTGTTGGTTGTGAGATTGCAGATATATCCCTCTCTGATTTGGTAGGACTAGCTACCAAGTCGAAAGTTCTATGAGGTTACCTCCTTTGGTCTCCTTCTCAGCCTTCGGACACTGAGGATAACAGGAGGGAGACATCTTAGAGTCACAATCACCTGTCAAGCACAAATTCCCTCTACTCTTTTCAATTGATCTCTAAGACAATATATCCTCATTATGTAGGATTGCACATACTCTCCTTTTTTCATCTTTGTGTCTTTGAGTTGATATTTCAAGGAGATGATTTAATTTGAATTTTTGACTTCATACATGCCAACTATCTTATCATATATGTCCTTAGACTTCCTCAAATTTCTAAGATATGCAAGTAAATTATTTTGCAAATCATCAGCTATAATTTTATTTTCTTTCAACTCACCTTTATAATACTTATTTTTGGAAGTAGTGGAAGAATTCTTCGAAGTCTTAGGTACATTTACTTTAATGCATTCCAAATCATAATTGTTATTAGTTATGATCTCTAACCTGAATTTCCATGCAGAAAAATTGGATGAGTCACCCAACTTCTCATTTTCCTTGAAGAAGGAAGACATCTTGACTTTGACTAGGTTAGATCCTTCAACTTTCCCAAAGATTATTAATTCAATGCTTGTCTCCTTTTGGGCTTGTCCTTCAACTTAGCTCTAATACCATGTTAAAATTTCAGATTGTTCTATGTTGTATCAAATATTTTAGCCCAATTCAATACTTCAATTAAAAATATTTCCAATAAAAATTAGTCTTTCCAATCATCAACATTAATTGAAGATAAAACAATAAATGCAATGACAAAGGAGACAATCAACACATCAACAAGACACACCAGGTTTGATTAAATACCGGGGATTTGTTATAATATATTTAGATGATATTACCATTTTTTCTAAGTATAAAACTGATCATATAAAACATCTAAGGACCATTTTCACAAAATTCAGAAATTTTGGTGTTTCATTAAATCCAAATAAATCTCATTTTTCCATGAAGGAAAGAAATTTATTGGGACATATTGTATCAAAACAAGGTATTCTTATTGAACCTACAAAAGTAACAACCATACGAAAAATTGAGCTGCCAAGGAGCAAGAAAGAGGTTCAGTCTTTCCTAGGTAAGGTAGACTTTTTACACAGTTTCATTCCTAATTTTCCTGAGATTCTGAAAGTTATTACCATTATGCTAAAGAAAGGTAATGAGATTAAATGGGTTGATCAAGAAAAATAATATTTTTACGACATCAAAATAGCTCTAGGTCAGACTCCTCTACTCATAATTCCTCACTTTTCCAAAAAAATTGTAATTTTCTCATTTTCCTCCGAGCATACAATTTTGGGTTTTTTGCT
Organism: Pinus albicaulis; assembly: GCA_034641835.2. Classification (NCBI taxonomy): domain Eukaryota; kingdom Viridiplantae; phylum Streptophyta; class Pinopsida; order Pinales; family Pinaceae; genus Pinus; species Pinus albicaulis. The sequence goes on along the minus strand of CM076582.1, from coordinate 839,290,962 downwards.
TCAAAAAAATGAAAAATGCCATGAATAGCCTATTTATTTATTCAGTAGAGTGTTGAGGGATGCTGAGTTGAAATATCATATCATGGATAAAAAAGGCTACACATAGGTAAAATCACTCAAGGATTTCATAGTTTTTGTACTTCATTCTCATATAATTTCTTATGTACCTAATGTTGTGACAAAAAGTATTTTAAATCAGCTTCACAGCGAGGGTAGGAGGGGAAAATGGATTTCCAAAGTGCTAGAATTCGACCTAGAAATTGTTGAGATTTTGGGGTAGCATCAGATGTGCTCTAGCTCTTAAATTTTGTGGAGGAGCTGGAGTACATGAGATGTCTAAGACTCATAAAGAATTTGGAGAAATTCCATCTAGTTTGATAGTTATTCAAATAATTAATATTTTTAATTAAGGACCCTAAGTCTAACTTAGGAAAATTAAAAGGTTAAAGTGAATTAAATTAAACATGTGATGAGAATGTTCTAAGTGATGTGGATCAAGCAGCTTCTAGTCATAGCCATTTATTAGATATTAGATCATGATCGTTGGTTTTCCAACGAGAAACGTATAAGAGAAAGACTTGGGGTTAGTTGGAGAATAGACACATTGGCAGAGCACTAAATCTAAGCTAAAATTCTAGGGCGTGGTTTGCTAAGAAATTTAGAGAGTTTGCAGTGCAGTGAGGGGAAGTATTGGCAAGGGATTGTGATCCAAGGCCAATAATACATTAGCAGCAGAGAGATAACATATCCAACAATGTAGAAGGTAGCCAGTCATACGCAGTCCAGCAAGAGCCCAGTCAGGGGCAGTGCAGAGGCAGTAGGAGCCCTTCAGGGTTGACGCAAACCTTGTCAGGGCATCGCAGGGGCAACGTAAGCCAAAAGAGGGTGACACAGGCCCTTCCAAAGAATCACAGAGGCTGACATAGAGGGCTTCCGATGGGCTAGAAAGGGATCGAATTGTAATATTCCCAATTAGCTGCTACTACTTGGAATATTATATGTTGCTCTATTTTTCAGCTTAGAAGAATAAATGGGGTAGGGAGACCCTTAAATCTCTTTAGTAGGAATAAAGCAGTCCCAATGTGAAAGGGGATCAATTTAGGTAGGCAAAATAAATCCACCTTTGGTGTGAAAGGAGGAAATGCATGAGGACTAGATCTATGTTGACCAAATCAACAACGTTGCTAAAAGAGGAGTAAAACCAGTGGGGACAACGCAATTTTGATGGAGGACTCTTTGCAAGGAAGTAACCTCATGAATGTGTGTGGTCAGGGGTGAAAAGGCTCACCAAGAATAAAAAGGAAGGAATGGAAACCATGAGAGGCATTCAGAATCTTGTCTATGTTTGGGTCTTATGACTTCTTGCATGCTTCATCTGTTTAGCTGGGTTTGCTGCACTGTTTAGTGCAAGGGATTCTCATGTGGGAGTTCCATACTCTTCCTTGGATCAGCTTGTTGAAGGGATCTAAAAGGATCATTCTAGGCTACATTTCCACTATCAGACCTTGGGTCAAGTAGTCACCAACATCTACATTGTAGTCTCTTGCAGTAACTGTGTCATTTCTCCAAGTGTTGCAGTGGAAGGGTTAAACCCCTTGATTTTGAGCTAGTTTCTTAGGAGAAGGGGTTCTCCCTCTCTCGGAAGGCTGGTAAGGAAAATTTTTTAGCCATATTATGTATTATTCAGCCATATAATTATGTAGCTGTAGTATACTGCGTGATTTTAGATCTAGATCTGCAGATCTACCATTTTTTACTTGTGATTTCATTAAACCCTTGTCGGGTTATCTCCATATTGTATAAAAGGGGCTAGATCTCCATTTTCTTGGCTCTTTGAATAATATAATCTCCAGATATGTTATTTTTCATATTTTTTGGTAGAATCCCTCATGGAATAATGCTGTCACATGCTTCAGAATATATGCTTTTCATAAGTCATGGGGTTTGGCTATTTTTGAGCTATATTGGGTTGGGGAGATTTGTTTAACATAGCTAGAGAGATTTGTTTCTGATCCAATTATATATGTGAGGGTTATAATGTATAATATAAGGGATCCAAGTCTGGTTTCTCAATTCTATAGCGTAATTTTCTGAAAACAACGTTTTTACTGTCTGTATTGTTGAAATTCCTAAGAAGGAATATTACAGTGGTATCAGAGCTTTGTTCTTGGCTCAGCTTGTGGGGGAAAATATAACTACAGTTATGGAGGAGAAAGAGATTCCAAATCTTCTTCTTCAAACTATGAAGAACATTTCCAAAGATATCAAGGAGATGAGGCATAAGGAATCCCCTAGAGGGTTTTACCATGGAGAAAGCACCGGTACATCACATTCTTTGGAACAATCAACCACACACCTATCTTCACAATTCTCTACTATTCCCACTTTCCTATCTGAGGAAGATGAAGAAGAAACCCTTGGTGATTATTTTGTGGATTATGAATCACAATCCAGAAGATTCAAAGAACACTTGAGCTTTCAGGAGTTCTGCAGGATCAAGGATGGAAGAAGATCTTGTCACCATCAAAAGAAAGAAGGATTTATGTAGGGATCAGATCTACAGTGTAGTATGGGAAGGTTCTTCTTTCCTTCGTATGATGGAAAACCTGAATGCACAACCAAGGCTTGGGTGGAGAAGTTGGAGACTTATTTCCAACTCAACAGAGTTTTTGAAATAGAAGCTATAAAAATAGTTTCGCTGAACTTAGAAGGGGAGGCTCAGCAATGGTGGTTCCATGGGTTGTCCACACTTGGGCATGCTCATATCACTTCATACTTAGATTTCACCAGAAGAATAGTAGAGAGATTTGATCCAAGGGATTTGGAGGCTCACTTTGTTGAGCTAACCAAGCTCACACAAAAAGAAGATCTAGAAGTCTATATTGCTGAATATTTGAAGCTTTCAGTGATGGTATCCAAAATCACTATGAGCAGGATGGTATGCATGTTTATTGATGGGATAGCTGAACCATTACAAGTTTTGGTGAAATATACTAAACCTACTACACTCCAAGAAGCTGTGGAGAAGGCTAGAGATTTACAACATACCTTGACCAAGACAAGAGCATTATTTGAGGAGATTCCTTCATGGCCCAAGGAGGATAAAGGGAGGACACTTCTTGATAATGATCAAAATAAGTTAAGAAAGAAAAAAAATTGCTTCACTTGTCAGAAGCCATGGGTGCCAAACCATCAATGTGCTGCAGGGAAAGCACATTGCATTTAGATATTTTCCGATGAGGAGGAGAGGACCAACACTGTACCACCTATAGAAGATGCAGTAAAAATTTTTTCTCCAAAGGGAGGAGCTCTTGCAGCGTTAAGAGGGGTCCCCAAATATTTGACGTTGAGGGTTAGAGGCACTATTATGGGGCAAAGAGTATCAGTACTACTAGACAGTGGAGCTACTCATAACTTTATTGATACACAACTAGTGCAAAGGAGGGGCATCCGCATGGAAGACTTTGAGGGTTTCTCAGTTTTGGTTCTAGGAGCCAGAACCATGCAGTGTGTCAGATATGTTCCAAAATTATCTATCACCATGGGAACCTACACTCTGACGAACCACTTCTTTGTGTCTGATATTCCCGACACCAATGTTATATTGGGTGTCTAGTGGTTAATCACTCTTGGAAGAGTTACTACTAATTGGGAGACTTTAGAGATGGAATGGACAGAGAAAGGGAATGGAAAGCATAAAAAAATAAAAGGCATACACACTTACCCACCTCAGATTGTTTCAACCCATAGGATGGAAGCACATTTATGCAGAGGAGACATAGAATGGGCAGTAGAACTGCATTTGTCTGAAGCTGGGAGCCAATATTCACCAGTACATCCAGATGTACAATCTCTCTTGGACTAGTACTCTACAATATTTGGAGATATCCCACTAGGGAGGCCTCCTGATCAGGGATTTTAGAATACTATTGAGTTAGAGCAAGGGATGCAAGTAGTGATTACCACCCCTTATAGCCATCCCAAAGCTTATAGGGATGAAATTGAAAGGGCCATCCAAGAGCTATTAGCTCTAGGACATATCCGGCCTAGCACTAGTCCTTTTTCCTCTTCAGTGGTCTTAGTAAAGAAGAAGGATGGAACATTAAGGATGTGCATTGATTATAGGGCATTGAACAAGAAGACCATGAAGAATAGATACCCCATTCCTAGGATCGATGAGCTGATGGATGAGCTAAGAGGATCCAAATAGTTTTCCAAGATTGATTTGAGATCTGGGTATCATCAAATCAGGGTGAGGGATCAGGATATCCCCAAGACAACGTTCAGGTGTCACTATGGGAATTTTGAGTTCTTGGTAATTCCTTTTGGATTAACCAATGCCCCATCAATATTCCAATCTTTCATGAACCACATCTTCCATGGTCATTCAAGAAATTTTGTATTGGTCTTCTTTGATGCCATTCTTATTTACATTCACACATGGGAGGAACATTTTCAACATATTGAGACTGTATTACATATTTTTAAGGAGTAGAAATTCTATGCTAAACTCTCTAAATGTGAGTTCGGGCTTACATAGATGATTTACTTAGGCCACATCATTGGAGTGGATGGAGTAAGAGTGCATGAAGAAAATGTCCTTGCTATCAGGGATTGGCCTGAACCAAGGAATGTTACAGAACTCTGGGGATTTGTAGGCATATGTACATATTGCCGGAATTTTTTCAAAGGGTTCTCTCAACTTGCAGCACCACTTACTGATCTGACAGAGAAGGGATATTTTAGTTGGACACCTACAGCGCAGAGAGCTTTTTACTCAACCTTTTGTGTTGGAATGTGATGCATCAGGGGAAGGTATTGGAGCAGTCTTGATGCAAGGAGGGCACCCTATAGCATTTGAGAGTAGGAAGTTTCTACCATAAAATAAATGTTGGCTGTTATGCATGCTTTAGCCAAATTTTGACAATATTTAGTGGGGTATAAATTCCAGGTGAAGACTGATAACAACAGTCTCCGATTCTTTCTTGAGTAGAAGCATCTCCAAGAGAGACAACATAAATGGGTAAGAAAAATCCAAGCATATGAATTTGACATAGACTATGTCAAGGGGAAGAGAAATGTAGTAGAGGATGCTCTATCCAGGAGGCCAACAGTGCTGTCCTTAAGGGGCATAGATGCAGATTGGAAGGCTCAATTATTGGTTGAGTATTCCAAAGATAACTTTGCATGTGAGATACTTGATGGGGTGATATCTGATGAGAGGTATAGAGTGATGGATGAAATCATATAATACTAAGACTGGGTCTTTTTGGCTAGGAATTCTAAGCTCAAAGAGAAGATTTTACAAGCGTCACATGATTCCCCACTTGCAGGGCATCAAGGATTCACAAAGACTTATCGAGCCATAAGGGAGAGATTCTCATGGAAGGGTCTCAAGGAGGATGTACTCGAAAACATTAAGGAGTGCATAGTTTTCCAACAAAACAAGGGAGAACACATCCATCCTGCAGGATTTTTGCAGCCACTTCCCATTCCGGATGGAAAATAGGAGATCATCTCCATGGAATTCATCACCGGTCTACCTACAGTTCAGGGTAAGGATTGTATCTTTGTATTTTTTGATAGACTAACAAAGTATTCACATTTATTTTCCATTTCTGCACGTTATACTGCTTCATAGGTCGCTGAGCTCTTCTTCAGAGATGTGTTTTGGCTCCATGGTCTTCCAAAGAATATAGTCAGTGATCGGGATAGCTGCTTCATGGGTGGATTTTGGCAAGAACTTTTTCGGTTAGTGGGGATTGAATTAACACCAAGTAATAGCTATCACCCACAAACCGATGGACAGACTAAAATAGTGAACAAGTCGCTGGAAGGCTACTTGAGAAACTATGTTTCAGGTCAACGGAGGGCATGGCTACGTTGGCTCCATTTGGGGGAGTATTATTACAACACCACCTACCATATGTCCATTGGTATGACCCCATTTCGAGATCTCTATGGGTATGTTGCACTCTCATTTGTTGATGTCATGTTTGGAGCAAGCAAGGCTCCCAAGGCAAAGGAATGGATTCAAGAGAGTCAGGACATACTTCAGGCCCTCAAAGACAACATTGATACTGCACAAAACTAGCAAAGCATATGCAGACCGTGGTCGGAAAAAGAGACAGTTTGAGGTAGATGATTTGGTCTATCTTCGTTTTCATCCTTATAAACAATCTACACTAAAAGAGAAGGGGGCTGAGAAGCTCAAACCACATTTCTATGGGCCATATAGGGTGATCCGTCGTGTTGGGGAGGTAGCATATGAGTTGGAGCTTCGTAAGGGGAGCAAGATCCGTAACATCTTCCATGTCTCATGCCTCAAGAAGGCCATTGGAAAAAATGTAGTTGCCAACATGGATCTCCCACTTATTGATGATGAAGGCCATCTAGTTTTACAACCGGAGGCAATCCTGGATACACGAGAGAGGAAACTAAGGAACATGGTGATCAAAGAATATCTGATTCAATGGAGGAATCTACCTGATGAGGATGCCACTTGGGAAGGAGAGAATATTTTACAACATCCTTCTTTGTGGTTGCTTGAGGACAAACAAATTTTGGGAGGAGAGGATTGTAATATTCCCAATTATCTGCTGCTAGTTGGAATATTATATGTTGCTCTATTTTGGAGCTTAGAAGAATAAATGGGGTAGGGAGACCCTTAAATCTCTTTAGTAGGAATAAAATAGTCCCAATGTGAAAGGGAATCCGTTTAGGTAGGAAAAATAAAGCCACCTTTGGTGTGAAAGGAGGTAATGCATGAGGACTAGATCTATGTTTACCAAATCAACAACGCTACTAAAAGAGGAGGAAAACCAGTGGGGACAACACAATTTTGATGGAGAACTCTTTGCAAGGAAGTAACCTCATGAATGTGTGGGGTCAGGGGTGAGGAGGCTCACAAAGAATAAAAAGGAAGGGATCACAACCATGAGAGGCATTCAGAATCTTGTGTATGTTTGGGTCTTATGACTTCTTGCATGCTTCAACTATTTAGCTGGGTTTGTTGCACTGTTTAGTGCAAGGGATTCTCATGCGGGAGTTCCATACTCTTCCTTGGATTAGCTTGTTGAAGGGATCTAAGAGGAGCATTCTAGGCTACATTTCCACTGTCAGACCTTGGGTCAATCAGTAACCAACATCTACAATGCAGTCTCTTGCAGGTACTGCGTCATTTCTCCAAGTGTTGCAGTGGAAGGGTTAAACCTCTTGATTTTGAGCTAGTTTCTTAGGAGAAGGGGCTCTCCCTCTCTCAGAAAGCTAGTAAGGAGGATTTTTCAGCCATATTATGTATTATTCAGCCATATAATTACAGAGCTGTAGTAGACTACATGATTTTAGATCTCGATTTGCAGATCTACCATTTTGTACTTGTGCTTTCATGAAACCCTTGCCAGGTTATCTCCATATTGTATAAAAGGGGCTAGATCTCCATTTTCTTAGCTCTTTAAATAATATAATCTCCACATCTGTTATGGATCATATTTTTTTGCAGAAACTCTCATGGAATAACACTGTCACATGCTTCAGAATCTCTGTTTGTCATAAGTCATGGGATTTGGGTGTTTTTGAGCTATATTGGGCTAGGGAGATCTATTTAACATAGCTAGAGAGATTTGTTTCTGATCCCATTCTGTATGTGAGGGTTATAATGTATAAACTAAGGGATCCAAGTCCTTTTTCTCAATTCTATAGCATAATTTTCTGAAAACAACATTTTTACTGTCTGTATTGCTGAAATTCCTAAGAAGGAATATTACGCGAGTTTTATAAATCCTGTTTGAGGGTGTGAATCAACCATTTTTTCTGTCTCTGAGTGAAACGGGTATTGTTTCTGTGATTTTCTCTGTATGGCCAGCCATGTCTGGTGCTGAGAAATTTTTGTATTTAGATTTTGCATAATAATAAAAACCTCTTGAGCTGGCTGCACTGGTTTTCCCGCATTGGGTTTTTTCGGGGAAATTTGGCCGAAAAATCTGTGTGTCACTTTGTCATATGTACATTATATTAAGTAAATTATTTGTATGTGTAGGCTTCTATTTGTGTTTACTTCACTGTTTTTTCGAATACTCAGATTAATAACTTGTATAAATAATCAAGTAGGATAAGTGAATCAATATTTAGCAGTAGGGTTTCTTAGGTTAAGAAATTTTCACATGGTATCAGAGCTTTAAATATAAAGCTAAATCTCCAATGAATCCACTGAAGAATTTATTATGTTTTAGAGAGGCAACTAAAGTAGCAAAGGTCCAAAGAGGGCAAAGCAGCACTAGGAGGATGCAATCCCAGTAGAAGACATGCAGGGGCTGACACAGTCCCAGCTGAGTAACACAGAGGCAACACAAAGCCTTCTAGAGGGATGTAGGATCAGCCTACGCTACGTAGTCATTGCACAGAGGTTGTGATGAGCCAGTCTGCTCACGTAGAGGCTAGCCAAAGGGACGCAACCCAGTCTTGAGTTGTTGTGTAGAGTTTTTGTAGTTTGGAAGCAAAGCTTCATATCTTCAGTAGTTGTTGGTGTGGTGGATATTCTGTCAGTTCATAATTGTGCTTAGCTAATTTGACAGAGTGGGAGGAGAACAATCGCTCTACAGATTTTTTCCAAAGAAATCTGAGGATCGATCAGGAGGGTTATTGAAGAGGGTTGATTTAGAAGATTTGGCATATTTCCAAGGGAGGAAATTAGTTGTCAGAGGGAGAAGTTACTAAAGAGGGTGCCTTTTCACCAAGGACCCTAGATTTGAGCCACTTTTGAGGGAGAAACAATGATAGGGAGAGGAGTATATGTTTTGACAGATTATTTCCAAGCTATATGGCGTTGCATGGACTGCATGATCGAGATAGGTTGGAAAATTTTTCCAAATTTTCTATCTAGAAGGCTAGAATCCTGGTGGTCCTGGATGCATACGCATTACGGGATCATGCAGAAAGCGTCTTGGATACACCAACTGATGATTCTCTTCTCGCGAAGCATAATGAAGCTGAAGTGCATGCTAAGCGCTTCATCATGGACAGGGTCAAGGATCATGTGGTCCCACACATAGCCGAGAATAAGACGACTAATGATATGTGGAAAGCATTAACCACAATGTATTAAGGGAAATTCGTCTAGAAGAAGATGATTATGGAGAACCAGATGAGGTTATTGGTGATGACTAAGGGAGAGGAAATCAATCCTTTACTCTTCAGGTTGCAGTCGATTTGAGATCAGTTGATTTCCATGGGGGTTAAGTTGGATGACGATGTCATGGTGAGGACTGCTCTAAATGCAGTCACAGATGAATGGGAAATTTTTTTCAAAAGCATCTTAGGCAGACAGGACCTTCCAAGCTGAGACAACATGTCAGCTATCCTCTGACAAGTGGAAATATGCCGAATGACCAAGAGAAAAACCAACATCGGATCAAGAAAAGTGAAGAAGGAGGAAGGGGAAGATTCAACCCTAGCATCTAAGAAGTAGCAAGGGAAAAACAAATGGGATATTTTAAAGATAAAATGTTTTAGATGTGGTTAACTTAGACACTTCTCCACCAATTGTCCTCTAAGGAAGAAGGAAAAGGAAACTTTTGATTCCAAGGCTGCAACAACTAAAGAAGACGATAGATCTGATGATGATGTGGCCATGAGTGCTAATGTACCTCAAGAGAAGAGGTGGGGTGATATTGATTTGTAGAGAAGCTACAGAGTGGAGGAAGGATCCTTGAGTAGCCCAACTCTTGGATCACATACATGCTATGGGAGCCTTCAGATAGTACCAGGGATGACTAGAGCAGTGGGTGAAGAGGATCACAGTGAAGCAAAAGGCAGAGTTGGACATTGTAGTGGGAGTAGTGCAGTGTAGAGGTAGCAACAACGTAGAATCAGTAACACACAGGGGCTGATGGGACTTCAACAACACAGAGGATGCAGTGCTTAAGCAATTCAGAGCTGTAGCAGTGCAGTCGCTTCAGGATGACAACCCAGAGCAGTAGCCAAGGGAGATTCAGTAATGAAATGGAGCCCGATTGACTTGTCTGTTAGTAATTGGGTAGGGTTCCTTCAATTGCTTACTTCTCAGCAACTAATTTGCAGTGAAAAAGTTGGTAGCGTGATGCAATGATTTGACAGGGATCTGCAGTACAGATGTGGCATTGAATGTGACAGAGTCATGGGTAGTAGTAAAGAGAGCAGAAACAATGCACTGATGGAGGGTAGCAGGCCAAGCATCAACGCAGAGACCAATTCCAGAGATCAGGGAAATACTTCAGTGTGGTTGTATTGCTAGAGCACACTCCTCGCTAAGAGTAAGTGTTGAGATTTTGCAGTAGCATCGGATGTGCTCTAGCTCTAAAATTTTGTGGAGGAGCTAGAGTACATGAGATATCCAATACCCATAAAGAATTTGGATAAATTCCATCTGGTTTGAAAGTTATTCAAATAATTAATATTTTTAATTAAGGACCCTAAGCCTAACTTAGGAAAATTAAAAGATTAAAGTGAATTAAATTAAACATGTGATGAGAATGTTCTAAGTAACGTGGATCAAGCAGCTTCTAATCTTAGCTATTGATTAGAGATTAGATCATAGCCATTAGTTTTCCAACGAGAAAAGTATAAGAGAAGGGTTAGGGGTTAGTTAGAGAATAAACACATTGGCAGAGCATTGAAGCTAAGTTGAAATTATAGGGCGTGGTTTGATAAGAATTTCAGAGAGATTTTGCAGTGCAGTAAGGGGCAATATTATCAAGGGATTCTGATTGAAGGCCAATAATACAACAAAAACAAAGAGGCAACATATCAAGTAGTGCAGAGGGCAACCGGTGCGACGTAGTCTAGTCAGAGACCAGTTAGGGGCAGCGCAGAGGTAGTAGGATCCCTTCAGGGCTGATACAGACTCTTCAGGGTAGTGTAAGCTCATAGAGGGTGACATAGGCCCTTCTAGAGCAGTGCAGATACCTACGCAGGGGGTTGAGGAGCAACGTTGGGGTTTCCGGTGGGCTAGAAAGTGATCGAGTTCTGTAAATCTCGTTTGAGGGTGTGAATCAACCATATTTTTTGTCTCCGAGTGAAAGGGGTATTGTTGCTATGATTTTCTTTGTAGGGCCAACCATGTCTAGTGCCAATAAATTTTTGTATTCATATTCTTCACAATAATATATCACTCGAGAGCTAGCTACACTTATTTTCTTGCATTGGGTTTTTTCGGGGACATTTGTCCGAAAAATCTATGTGTCACTTTGTCATATGTGTGTTATATTTAGTAAATGATCTGTATGTGTAGGTTGCTATTTGTGTTTACTTCACTTTTTTTCTAAAAAATCAGATTAATAACTTGTATAAATCATCAAGTCGAAGAAGTAAATCAATAGTTAGTAGTAGGGTTTCTTAGATTAAGAAATTTTCACAGAAATCAAACAGAGTAAGCTAATCAAAGGAAAAGGCTTGGCAAGATTGATGAATGAGGAAAAGTTGGAACTCTTGGGATTAATATGACTATGGAATTATCAGACATAAATAATGATGAATCATTTGTAGCAGTGGATGATAATTTTAAAAGTGCTTCATAGTATGGTGATATTGTTTATATATTGCAAAATATGCAAGCTCCACAAGGAACAAACAAAACTCAGGCTAGATTCTTGAAGCTTAAATATGTTAATATTGTATTCTAAATGGTTATTTGTTCTAGAAATATCCACAAGGTTATTTACTCAATTTTTTACTTGAAGATGAAGCCAAGCAGATGATGAAATAATTCTACCAGGGAGTATGTGGCGGTCACCATTATTGGAAGGCCATTGTTGACAAAATATTGAGAGTTGGGCTTTATTGGCCTACAATTTTTGTTGATGTTTGTAAGGAGTTGCATCATGCCATGAATTTCAACTATTTGAAGGAAACTCTAAGTTGATGTCTTTACCTTTAAACTTATTTATGTAGAAGCATCATTTCAACAATGGGGCCTTGAATTTATAGGCGATATTCAGCCAACATCATAAGCACATACTAAGTGTATATTGATAGGGACAAAATACTTCACTAAATGGATTGATGCTCTACCAACCAAGAAAGAAACTGATCTTGTTGTCATACAATTTTTAGAAAATATTATTTCCATATTTAGTACTCCAAAAAGAATCATAACTAACAATGCTTAATGTTTCAAATCTACATTAGGGGAATTTTGAGGTCTAAAATGGGCCTCCTAAGGAAAATGTACAATCAAAATTCACTTTATTAGAACCAATCACATTTTAGGGGATGACATCATCCCTAATGGTTGAGGTGGCATTGCTTGAGTTAAAGGTACTTACTTGTCACATCCTCAATGGTGGATAAAAACTCATGGTTAACCATGGTAGTACTCTAAGTACTTTTAAAGTCAAAGTAAAGTATTCATAATAAATGTCATTTCACACTTTTTGAATAAAAATATATTATTGTCATTTCATATTTTTTGAAATAAACAATGCATATCCCTATACATTTATTATATTACGTTATATTATTTTTATATAGTATATTAATTACAAGTTATTATACAATTTAAATAATATAAATTTTAATTAATAGAATATAATATAATTAAGAATTTATAAATTTATATTTATATTTTATTTTAAGTTATTTAAGTATAAAGGAAAAATGCATTAGTTGTTCAATGATAATGACTTTTGCTTGAAAATATCATTCTTATTGATAGTCAGATCAATACAATTTTTTTATTAATTTTATTTTGGTACAACTTTTGAATTGAATTTAACTATGGTTACATGGTTTGTGGTGCAAAAAGTGAATTGCAAATTCATAAATATTTTTTTATTGGTTTAGCTATTATTTTATTATTTTCTTAGGAGGCCCATTTTATGCCTCAAAATTCCCCTAATTTAAAATACTGATTAAATTTTGTGATGAATATCATATAATTCTTAGTCACTCTACATCTTGTTACCCCCAAGGTAATGGATGAGTTGAGTCATCAAACAAGATTCTAGTCACAATCATCAAAAAGTAGTTGGAGGATAATAAAAAATATAAGCACACAAAGCTCAAATTTGCTTTGTGGGCTGATAGAATCAGTACAAAAGGATCAATTGGCACCACTTATTTTCAGATAGCCTATGGTATACATGCAACATTACTAGTTTCTCTTGGGATACCAATTATGAAGTACTTGTAGGAATTAGGAGAGGAACCAAATAATTTTCAAGGAAGAATCTATTAGTTGATAGAGGTACATGAAAACATAGAAAAAGTATATGAAAAGTCTCAAAGTTTCCAAGAAAATATCAAGAAGGTATTTGACAAAAATACTAAGGTAGATAATTTCAAAATTTAGGACAAAGTTTTAAAATGGGATGCACATATTGAAGATAAAGGTAAACATGGGAAGTTCAACCATATTTGGAAGGGTCCATATCAAATTGACTATTTTTGAGGAAATAATAGCTTATTATGCAAGATTTAAAATGAGATTTAATGCATGGAGGTCTAGTCAATGGAAAATTTCTGAAGCATTGCATTTCTTGAGAGACAACATTTCACTTTTTCATTGTATATATCCATGTTATTTGAAAATTTACAGGTGTGGATAAACATTTTGAAGGACTTGAAGCCCGAGGAGAAGGCCTTAAGGTTATGATAAATGGTTATCAGAGAATAAATTTTCTTTAACTTATTTATTTTATTTTTCAGCTCCAAAAGAGTCTATAAAGAATAAACTTGAGAAATTGATTTTCTTATTGAATAGAGTCAAACAAAGTGTTTCTTTAAGAAAATTCATTGTAATAAATAAAATCTGTTCTATAGGGGTTATTTCTACCATCTATGATTAAAAACATCCCCATGGATCTAACTGTTATCACAATTTTAGTCAATATTTTTGAAAGCGCTGATAGTTTCAGTGTCAACGTTGATGTGTAATAAACAAGTTTAAAACATTTACATATAAAATATCAACGTATTTAAAGTTTTGAAAATAAAAAATTGCGTTGAAATTAAGGATATCATCACATATGTGTAAAATAGGGCTAGTTAAAACCATAACAACGGGATTATCAACGCCAAAGGGAAAAAATCAATTTTTTTTCTTATGTCCAAATAATGCGTTGATGGAGTACACATCAGCAGATGAAAGAGAATTTATCAAGTGAGCACTGATGAGTTAGATGGTGATATCATGTGATTCCTTTCTGGGTTCCATCACTGAGAGGTAATGTTCGATTAAAATATCATTATTTCACATTAACATTTTTGAAATCACTGGTAAATTCATTAAATGATGTACCGATTTCCATGCCCAAAAATTATTTACCTCATAATATGTTAAGAGCCATATAACACAATTGAGTTGCTATATTTTTATTCCAAAAGAGGACAAGTTGTCAAGTTTTCCCAGATCCCCAGATCAAATTTTAATCCCGCTTCTCGTGCTACTGTTTGATGGTGAGATTTATGGGAAGGAGAAAAAATTTACAAAGGCAAGCTTAAAGCACCCAACCCGCTTGAATATATCCAGAGATTCGACAACATTTTCAGGAAGTAGGTTGGGAACATTTTATCCCATTGTGTAGGCTATCACGATGGAGTTTATAGAGATTTTGTGGAGGGATTCGATGGTCAGTAGGTTAGTGTTGGGGGAATCTCATTTCATGTCACCGAGTAGTTGATTGCTGAAGTCATGGGCTTGCTTGCAAATGGAGAAATATCCTTCAAAAGTCATGTTTTGGATGGAATTGATGTGCCATTTTTCTTGAAGGATGAGTTTAAGGAGAAGAGTTTGCGTTCAAGAGTTCAAAGGTCTTGGTTAAAGGATGAGTGATATTGTCTCTTGCGGATTACCCAATCTTACTTCACATGTGAAGGATGCTACAATTGGGTGAATCTCTACCATTTATGGTTCCTAGCTCACATAGTAGGTCAGCTAAGGATAAACACTCCCTATTTTATGTTAGAGAGTTTGAAAAAAATGTCTTCTAGGGTAAGGGAAAGATAAAATGCATCTACCCATTTAATATAACATAAAAGTCCGACTAAGCTATTAATTGAAAGCCATTTTAGAAAGGTCGGGAGAACTTGGGAACATTTTTTGTTTTTCGAAGGGTTTGAAATTCAATCTGTAAAACCAAAAAGGGGTAGAAAAAAAGGGAGAAAAAATAAACTCAAGAAACCATAAAACATAGAAAAGGGGACCTTATCTGTGCAAGCAAGGAGCCAAAAAAAGGAAGAATCGATTCCTCCCTTGGTTCTAGAATTACCCAAGGTTTATAATAGAAGGAGTGATAGGCTAAGAAAAACAGAGGATGCCCCTTCTCTAATTTTACCCGTACATGCAGAAAAAATGGGGTAAAAATGATTGAGCCTAAAACAAATAAGACACAAGTTTATAAAGAACCCACCTTAGTAGAGATGTTACAAGGTGTAAAAATACCATGCACAAGACTATGAAGTAAGCTGAAATTAAACATAAAATTGAAGCAAAACCCTGAGTTGGAAAAATGAGTCATTGATGTAGACAAAACCCCTCAGAAATAATTAATTATAAATAGGGAGGAGTCTACAAGCTCAAATAAACCCAATAAAACCAAAGGCTTAAGGAAAGGGGTTGTTACAGAGGCCCAACAAACCAAGAAACCAAGAAAAACTAATGTGGATATTCTACTGGAGGTAACTGGCACACTCATCTAGCTATTTTTCACAAGCTCAGTTTTGATTGCCAACTCCTAAGATGGAATTTTGACTAAAGGTCGATATATAGCATGTCAATGATTTTGCAGGTTTATATTTTGATGAGCACTGGCAGTTTCTATGAGTGTTTCACTGTGATAATTTTGATAAGCGTTGACAGTTTCAGTATCAGCGTAATTTTGTAACGATTTTTATAAACACAATAACAATCATCCCATCAGAGATCTTGGAACTTATCTGGTCTTGAAAGAGTATCAATGGATTATCACCATTGGAATATTAGGAAACCCCGAAAGGAGGAGAAACATAATATAGATGCCATTTTTAACATGCAGACGAGGCCAAAATTCTAGGAAACCAGGAAGAATGTCAGTCAATGGTTTTGATCATAGTTTCTAGCGAGTATTTTAGAAAACTATTATAATTTATATATAATATTATTGATTTTATGTAATATATTCATATACTCAATATACACTCTTTTTATTTAGAAATTTTTAATTAAGTATGTATGAGATGAATGTTTTTCAGTTTGTAATTTTCCTATAAATATAGGCTCTTTTGAATGAAGAAGGGTTGGTTTTTTTCAGAATACTTGTTTTACGCTATATATTTCTAAACATTTAATGAAGGAAACCTGATTCAGAGATTCTTGTGTTGAGAAATTTGGATATGTGTTCTCTTATTTCTGTTTTCCTTTCTACGTTTTCATATGTATGTTCTTCTATGATTGATGAGAGTAAATGAAAAGAAATAACATTTATTATGCTCTGTTTATATGTTCAGTCATCCATAGTTTTCTAATCTATGCTTTGTAGGATTCATCCTTGTTATTCTCTTATAAGTATACCATTGTCCTCCTATTCTGCATTCCATCTCAGCAATTTAAAATATCAAAGTATCTCAACTACCCTACCTCTATGAATGTTTTAGTTTTCTTTCTTAATTAAGATAAATATTTGACACCATGCCCAATGGAATTCTATCAAACCATACCAAATTTTTGAAACCTTGTTACAACAGACCTAGCCATTAGTTCAGGTACATAACCAGTCACATTTGATTGAGTTATAGAAGGGACCCCCCTTCGAATTGAAAGGGCTAGCTTTCAGTTCAAAAGACTGGTTAGAGGTTATCTTACAGTTTTTCTTGCAACAAGTGTTTTCTCTAAGTGATAACAATTACAAATCCAAGTTTGTGTACATGTCGAAGTTGAAGTGAGAAGTGGGATTCTAAATAACAGGTAAATGAAATAATAATAATAGTAAAATTAATTTTTATAATAAAATATATCTTTAAATAATAAAGTATATATATATATATATATATATATATATTAAAGTTATTAAAAAAAGTTTATCATATCGCTTGTTAGAATTAAATCTAGGTGGGAAAGATAACAATCATTCCTCCCAACTGCCCAAGATAAGCCCAATCGAGTCATCTTAGTTTTATATATTACAACATAAAAAGAAATAAAAAAAGTATTATTATAATCAACATGGAACAGAAAATCCTCTCAAAAGGGGACTAAAGGCATAACTTGTTACATAAAAATGAGCATTTGTCCACATATTTAGCTTCATAAGAAAAACGCTCTCATTTTGTACATATGGATGGATACTTTAGATATAAATGCTAAGAATATGTATATAACAGTATGTTATTTGCACTAATTAATTCTACTTTATATAAGAAAATAAATCTAGATAAAAATTATTCGAACAAAACATTAGAATACGATATTTACACCCTAAGAAATGAAGGTAGTATCCTCATGCTAAAAGAGTTTAATTGTAGAAGTACAACTAATCACGTTATTATTTTAAGTAATGATCCCATCCTTGATCCTCCCTAGCTAAAAGAGGATTTTTTTTCACCAATAGTTACAAAAGAAACTTTGAAGACCTTATTGAGAATTTATTTAGTAATGAGATAATGAAGCTCTAAAGTTGTCAAGATCCAATAAGATGCAATGGTCTAATGAAATAGCTAAGTTCTAACCATATGACTTGTATCCATTTGTATCCATGAGTTGGGAAGTAATGTCGTAGATTTAGTGATTTCATATATCCACATATACAACCAAGTTTTGACCTTTTAAACTACCATAATCCTAGCTTCAATCATAGGCCTTTATACATTTTTCACTCAGAAAATATCCATGGAGGAAAATTCCAGTGACCCAAGGCACTTACTTTTTGACAGAAATAAAGTTGATATTTCCTTAAAGAACTCAAATAGAGATATAAATATCCTATCATATAAGTGAAATATAGATTACCTTTATCACGATTTTATGACAAACCTATCTACTTCCATTAATGAATTCTCTATCAAGGTTATAGGAAGAAACAAAAATAGGACAATTGACCCTTGGTATGATAATGAGTGTAAAAATGTTGGAAAATCCATGAGATATGCTTCTAATGAGTTCTTAAAATTGGACAATATATAAAGATACAAAGCCTTAATTAAAAGGAATAAAATGGAATTTCATTAATATATGTCAAGAGAAGCTTCTCCACCTATCAAAGATTGATCCTAGGAGATTTTGGAGGTCAATTTTGACTAATAGAAGTATAGAAAGTAGTACAATTCCCTTGAAGGATTGGAAATCCTACCTTAAGAATATTTTTGAATCCCTTATGTCTATGGAAACATTTTGAATGTTATTATAGAGGATGAAGTGTTTTCTATAGAATACATAAAGTTTGGAGTTAAGTAGGTTGCAAAAGAGAAATTTAAGGACATTGAAGGCTACCAAGAATAAATCTTGAAAATTTAAGGGTCTATTCCCCATTCCCCATATACACAAGCTCTTCAATTGATCATGCACTTAGGAATTCCATAAACCCTAAAATCATAACTGATCAGAATATGGATCAGGGACAAAAATTAGCTCAAAAATGAAAGTGTTCAGAATTGCACCAAACCAGAACTAAAGCGATCGGCTTGTCGCAAGGAATACAACGCAAATCAGTTCATTGAAAATCAAGTTTGGATGAAGAAGTTATGGTCTACTGAACGCCGTTTAGAATAGACAATTTTTAAAAAAATATTGCAGAACAGGTACAACTGATGACATGGCAGTCTATTCAGCATGCAAAGAATATTCTTCAGTTTTTAGTCCAGTGGGACTGTGACAAGTGTCACAATTGGATTCGCCAGTTTGGTTTGTGAAGGTAAAAATTGTCCAATGTCCTCCAAGGTTGAATGTTGGTCCACGATACTTATGTGTGGGAAAATATTTTTTATTATATATTAAGGTTGGATATATATATATATATATATATATATATATATATATATATATATATATATATATATATATATATATATATATATATATATATAATTTATATTTTATATGATTTAATTATCATATATTATTATACATATTAATATTTAATATTAATTTATAAACCTTATATATAAATATTTAAATTCCACATTTAAATATAAAAAACCCAAAAGTCAAACCTTATGGATATGTTTTAAATGATGGCATGCATTATATTTAAAACCCAAAAGTAAAAACCTTATGAATACATTGTAAATGATGGCATGTATTAAACTACGTTGGTTTGATATGGTATAAACCTTGGAATAGCGATGGTATTAAATTTTGAAGATTATTATTATTATTATTATTATTATTATTTTAATGCGATGGTTTTTATATGGGAAAAAAAATGCGTATGGGGGCAGAGGTCGGGGTTAGACCCCCTGACCTACCCCCAACCAATAGAGTGCCTTCACCAACATGTCATGGGTACATCAAAAGTGGCCACGAAAATACATTTAAAGGGCAGTTCGATTCCTGGCGGAGGAGCGAAGGGGGCTAGCCCACCTCCTGATGTGACCTTGCCATGAGACCCTGCTTAAGCACCCAGTTAAAGTGCGGCTTAGTGTGCACTAAGAATGCTTATCCATTAATTAAACATGCAGTTAAGTTGGTGGGAATTTCAGCGGATTCCCAAAATTTATCGCCACTTCCAGATTTGGTGGAGTTAACTGGCAGTTTTCCAGATTTAGAGGCAAAATCTAGGGAAAATTAAAATGAGGCCTATCTTGGTCAATTTGTGACCAATTTTTTCTCAAGGATAGTAATTATTAGTATATTTTCATGCTATGAATCCATTTTAATAGCTTGTTGGGGAAATGGAGCTCCTCTACAGGTGTTATTGGCACGTTGAAGAATTTTGAAGCCCACAACCACTAGGAGGGAAGTTCATGCCCAGATCAGCTGAAGGCCAATTTCAGTTAGTGAATAGTCAATTTTTGATGTATTTAATGCTTTGAACACAATGTTATAGTTTATAGAGGCGTTGTAGCACATATTAAGGTGATTTTGTCACTTTGGAGATTAAATAAGCCCATGGCCACCGGGGTTGGAGGTCAAGCCTAGAGGATTTGGTAAACAAATTCAGAGGTTGGATAGTCATTTTTTGGATTTTCATGTTTTCTGAAGCCAATGGAATAGTCATAAAATACATTGGAGCATCACAGATGCCTGTAATCAGGATTTTGACTCATAATCCCAAGAGGGCCTAGCTAGTTAAAGCAGGTCCTTGTAGATGTAGCCCAGGAGGGGTGAAATATATCATCATCTATTGCGTTATGTGATTTTTGTGAGTTATATTTCAGTATTTAATTTTTTGTTCATGATTTTTTAATTGTTAATTAACTCATAATTCCTTCATTAAAACCACATATAACTTGACACAAATCCCTTCGCAAAAGTGGTTAAATGAGACAATCCTTAAACACATTTTAAATACTGACGAGGGAGCTTCCATAGCAATAAAACGTTTTCCCATATTCAGATAAAAAACATTATTATTTATATTTAAAAGTGGGGGTATAAGTATTCCCTCTAATTATAGGACCATAATGATTAGCCCCATCTTAGCCAATATTTTTGGAAATATTTTGGAAAATATGATAAGCATTTTACTTGAAATCCACAAAAAATAGCTAAAGGAAAATATGGCATTAGTGGGTGTAATTCAAGCATGGACCACCTTGTTACATTGAGGATCATTTTGCAAGAGTTCCAAAATAATAATACTAATCTCCTTCATTGTTTAATCTATTTTATATAAGCTTTTGTCACTATGTTGAGGACTAACCTTTGGAATAGGTTAGAAGAGCTAAAAGTTCCTTCTGAGTTGAGAGATTTAACTATTATTTTATGTAGAAGTTTCACTACCAAGTTTAGGAATGCAAAAGTGTGGTTAGAAGAAATTAATTATAATATCGGAGTCAAGCAAGGATCTATTGTCCCTTACTCTGTTTAGAATTTACATTGGTAAGTTAGAATGCATGGGGTCTTCACTATGTGAACTTGTAACATAACACATGTGTTCGTGGAATATTAAAGAATACCCCTAATTTCACTAGGTTTTGATAAGTACCTCCCAAATTCCTTTCTTTGACCCCCTCTCAAAATACATATTTCTAGGAAAAAAAGCTCATATTTTTAACTAAATACTATCTCTATTCCACCGAATTCCTATAAACCCCATGGTACCCTGCAATTCCCCCAATACCTATAATATATTGACTTTATTTTTCACAATTTTAAAATCCTCTTGTTAGACGAATATAATAAGATATTCCTCAATAAGGAGAATCCCTCATGTTAGAATGTTGGCTAGGAAAAATTGATTATCTTAGTCAAACATTCACTAGTATAGTTATCATCCATCTTTTTTATGCTGATGGTCATGTTCTTATGACATGGAATCCTTAAGGAATTATATTTTGTTATGGGAATTACTATCAACATAGACAAAACAAAGTTCATGATAACCAAAACCCATAATATCACTTATGTACATTTTTATATGACCATAATAGCTTGGAGGAGGTGCTTTCGTACAAATATATTGTAATTAATATTCATCATAGGCTCAATTGGAACTAAAGTGTTAGAAAAAGGATAAATGGAGTGATGTAGGAGCATCACCCTAGGAAAAATTATTTTGTTTAAGACACAAATCGGGTCATGTAAATCCTAGATGGAGACATTATTTTCCTCAATTTTATTTGTATAAACTAGAATTAGGAGGATTTTAGTGTAGGGAAAAGTGTCCTTATTTTGTAGGAATATGGATTATCAGGTTGTTAGGATACTTTGGGGAGTTTGTGTTTTTTCCAATTAGGCCTTTTTAAATAGCGCGAAGTTTCAAGTTGAGGTGTTAGTTTATTTTAGTGATTATCCAAGTGGAACTTTTCCAATGTAACAAGTGTTAAAGTTAGTTTTTGGGTAGTTTTATACTGTTGGACAAATTTCCAATTTTGATTGTTAATATATGTCCCTATGCCATAAGAAATATATGTAAGTGTGTACATGGGTAAGGATATAGGTCTAAGACTGAAAGAAGAACTCAGGAAGCGAGAAATTATACTTCCTCTATAAATACTTCCTTCAAATTTTTAAATGGAATTAACATGATTTTCTATGTCTTTATCTCTTGTTTGAATATATGCTAAATTCTTGTCAGTAAGAGAGTGTGTCTCTATTGTTGAGATATTAAATGTCAAAAGAGTATAATGGTGACCGAGGAGAATAGTCTGGCGTTAGAAGTGATTGAAAAGGTCTAGAACAATGCCATTATCATATCTATATATTTGAGTCACAAATTGAGAACTTGCATGTGTAAGCATATCGATCATTGATCACTCGTTGAAATCAACGATCTCAATCCTTTATTGGATATATTGAATTAAAAACCTAGTTGTGTGCGAGAGAAACATAGTCTCTATTCTAAGACAGAGACCAAGTATTTATTTTGGAAAATATTCTTGATGCTAATTCAATGAGTTGGTGGTGGAAATTGTGTGAAATATTGGGTAGTTTAGTGTCCAAATATCAAGAACCATCAAGCATATTTAGACTCAGAGAAAGTGGTAAGTAAAAAAATATTGAATGGAACATTCTAAATGTGGATCCTAAGAAATTCCCATTCAATAGTTCAAGGCTTCCAAGGAACAATTATATGATTTGTGAGTTCGAGCTTTTAAAGCCCGGAAGGTTAAAACTGATTAGGATTTTGGATCATTGTAGTAGTGGAAAATATTCGTTTGTGTGGTCAAGCCAGAATAAGTCTCAAATGTTGAAGGAGGTGAACACCTAATGATAGTCTTTAACCATAACCAAGTGTGGGACAAGCCCAACAATTTAAAAATAAGGAAAATTGAGGTAGACAAGCCCTTGATGTGTTTTTGGCATGAAGGTTTAAGCTCCTACCTCCAACCTCAAATTGGGATCCAACCCCTGAACTAACCTAAATTGGACCCTACAACCATGTGAAAGGGTCGATTATGTTTATATAATTTGGAGGGAAGAAATGGTTTTCGATGAAATGCATTAAAATAGGCACAAGGAGCCTAACAGTTGTATATGAAGTATCCAAATACAATAAGCCCAATAGAAGTCTCTCAGAATAAAAAATTATAAGAGTAGACATTAAGAGGACTACTCAAAAGAAGAAATAATGGAGATAAAGAAATCTCAATCAAGTGGAGAACATGAAATAACCTAAGTTATTAATTATTAGTTTTTGTAGCATTGGATAGGTGTTCTAGCCTCGATTTGTGTTTAAGGGGCTAATAACATGAGATATTAAAAACTTGGAAAAGGTTTCGTGAGATAATCTTGTGAGATACAATAATTAGATTTATTAACCATCATTTAAATTTTTCCTAAGTTTAACTTAGGAAAATTGGTTAATTAAATGTAATTAATTAGGGAAAAGTGAGAAATATCTAGAAACTCACATGGATTGAGTTTGAGATGATATTATCCATTTTTGGAGATCTAATATTGGCCATTAATTCACCGATGAGATATTATAATAGCAAGTCGATGTGTATGGAGATAGAAACATCAAAGGAGAGTGAGTTCCTTTGCAGATCGAGCTATCCAAATGTAGAGGTTGAGTAGGAAAGAAGATACCAACCTAGAAGGAAACTAAAAGTGAGAGGGAGAAATAAAATTGATTTCTAGAATATTTCTAGTGCCAAAGAGTCAGTATAAAGAGGACCACATTATTCCTCAGTGAGGCTGTGTAGGGCTTGCACAAAAGGCTTCATAGAGAATTTTGATTTAGCTGGAGAGGATGTCAATTCAAGGGCTAGTGGCCATAATAGGTTCTAGGAGGCCAAGTGAGTCATCTCTAGTGGTTGAGTTGGGTAGAACAATAAAATAAAAGCATCTCCATAGGTATTTCGAATAGAGTCTATGTAGAGGCTGACGTAGGAGTTTCAAGTGGCCCAGATTGAGCTAATTTATGAGTTGAGATCAGTTGTCGAGTGAGATAAATTTTCTCACTAATATTTTGGAAAAAATATTTTTGCTAAGGATTTCCTATTCGGGCATCAAAATATTTTACTCATATTTTGCTGTTGTATATAATAAAATAAACACTCATCTGTTGCATTGGCTTTCCTAGTTTGGTTTCTCTAGGGACTAATTATCCAAAAAATTTGATGTCGTTTTCATTGTGTTTTTGCATATATTTTCTCAGTTCTTGTTTATTTTCCACAATGTAATTTGATTGTGAATAATTGCAGTGTGATTTGTTCATTATTTTTCATAAAAAGTAAACTGCATAATTAATTAGTTTGAAGAATAAATTTTAGTAGCTACATTTCAATGAATTTTCACATGGTATCAAAGAAAGTTTGAAGACAACTTAGAAACTCAAAATAAAGAAGGAGAATTTATACAGAGTCAAAGGGAGCTTTGCCACACATTTCTAGATCTGCACAAATAACCAGGGAGTTCGAACTAGCAGAGGCAAGGGTTTGATTTCCAGTGGTAACCAACAGAGATAATTCGATCAGCCTCAGAAGCAGAGATTCATATGCGTGGCTTTTTTAGATAGAGCATTCCAAGAGTAGATAGTAAGTTCATTTAGAAGATATGGGTGGAGTTGGTTTGCATCAAGTTTTGCAGTAGTAGATCAACATTAGGAGGAAGATAAAATCACACAATAGAGGAATTTCCAAAATTTATCAGAGGGTTTCCAGATCTAGTTTTCAGGTTGAGATCATGATTTCTAGTTGTGGTAAGCCATAATGGTTTTTATAGATAGCCAATGCGAGCTTCGGGAGCGACAGATCATGTGCTAGATTCTTGAGAAGGACTTCTAGAAGGTTGAGAGAGTTGCTCAGTTGAGGTAGCAAGAAAAGTGAATGCCAAAGAAGGGATATATGGAGGAAATTAGTAGTAGTATGCACATTTCTAGAGGTAGTGCGAGTATAAAAGAGAGGTCATGTAGGAAAGGGAGGAGATTCCTATTTATTTCCAAATTTTGAGTTTTCATAGAAGTGGCTACAATAGTTCTCAAAGATTAGGATAGGCTTGAAGGAGCCTCTAATTTTTTTTTTTTGAAAAATAGAATGAATTTCCTTCTAGATGAGTATGGTCTGAAGACGTATGAGGAGAATTTTGTAATCATACTGTTGATGACCAAAAATAATCTCATCAACATCAGGGAAGGACACCCAACCAAAGTCCCAAATTAGACTCTTATCTGTTTGTATAATGGCTCCAAATAGTTCAATTGGGTCCAATTACCCCCTCTCTCTCCCTGTTGGCTTATGGTTTGTCTATTATTTACCAATAGAAAGAGAGAAATCAAATCTTCCCTCTTTTTGTGCACATGCAAGCAAGAAAATACTTAAGCTAACTTAAGGGCTCAACTAAGGCACACTTAAAGTCCGCCTCTGTGTAAGGGGACTTCTAGAATGAAAAATTGAATATAAATGTAGATCTATTCTAACATGCAGTCGATAAAAAAAATTCTAAATCTATCTTGATTAATAAGATATAGATCTATCCCAACCGAGAGCAGAATAACTAAATAATTGGTGAGTTTAACATGCCTAATTTTTTGATGAATATATTTCTAATGAAATAGTTCTAGTAGTTGATATTATGATTATCAAAACATGTTTTGTTTGAATATCTTAATAACAAAGATTGATTAACTATTAAAACTAGGAAAAAGTTCTAATAATTTCAATAGTTATTATATCGATTTTAGATGACATATTTATGAGTAAATAGTTACTCATAAATCTAATTTAAATACCTGAGAAAAGAGAAAATTAACAATAGATATATGAGACTAATGAATTAGATAGCTAATTCAACATATATTCATCCTCACATCAAACAAGAATTCACAATATGAGAAATTTTACACAAATATTCTATTAAATAAATAAAATTTTCATTATAAATAGAGGTATTCAAATAAAATTAATGAAACTTCGTCTCTTACTCTATTCCTTGAATTGATCTCCAAAAATATTTCAAAAATCATGAACTCTGTCACTAAAAGAAAGAGTTGCAATAGTACAAGGATTTTCCTCCAATACAAAGTCTGAATTTAAAAAGAAAAATCCCCATTAACCCAAATATGAGTTTTCCCCTTACTTCTATAGCTAAAAATCCCTTACCAAAGTGCTTCAGAATTCTTAGATGTAAAGAAGAGGAACCCTTCAGTCATTCTCAAGGCTGATATTAATAATTTACAGGAAATATCCAAAATGGAGAGCTTTTGGGAGTAGTTTTTCAAATCCTCAATTAAAGTTGTGAGTTCTCCCTTTTCTTCCTTGTTGTCCTCTTAACATTTCTCTAAATCATTTGTGATAAATCTCGTTCAACATATCTTCTTCCACAAACCAATAAAAATTGAAATTAAATTGAAAATCAAAACCAAATTACAAAATTGGGGAAAATAAACTCTCCAATCAAAATCAAATTAAATAAATAAGTCGAAGGAAAATTATGCTCTCGTTGATTTATATCAGGAGTTATATGGCTAGAAGGAGTTTTCATGAAACCAATTTTGCAACAACAGAAGATTTGGTAGATGAAATTGTTTCAACACATTTTCCAAATAGAATTTATTGTTACAATTACGTAACCACATTTTATTCCAAATATTTGGCAACTAAATATACAAATTTGGTTGATTTAATCCTCCCAAATTGTTCTCCTTGATTATAACTTTCCAACAAGCCATCATAGGCTTCATTTTACCAAACGGAACTCAAGATACGCCTCTCCAAAGTTGAAGTGTCAAAACTACCAACATTATGAAAAATACATGTCGGGGCAAATTTTGGTATTTTTAATTAAAAATCCTAATTAAAATTAAGTTAATAAATCTTAATTAAATTTATCGTTAGAATTAATTAATAATTAATTTCAATTATCAATATACAAATTAAATTAAATTAAATTAATATTCACAAATTATATCAAATCAAATTATAATTATAAATTGATTAATTTAATTAATTACAAATTAATTTAATATTAAATTATTAAATTAATTATTAAAAAAAATTTGAAAATAAAGAAGGTGGATTGGTGGTATTTGGTCATTGAGTAGTGGAGATGGGAGGCATAATGGATACAACGTTTTTAAAGGAGTATAGGAATAGGGAGGTAGGAGGGAGCTATAAGGAGGATGTTACGAGAAGCAGAGGAGCCAGGGAGAAGTGGAGTGCTAAGGAGGATGTTACGAGGTGGAAAATATTAGGACAAATAAGGAAAGAGAGTTGGGGAGATATAAGGTGCCATGTTCCGAGACAAGAGATGGAGTGGAAGTGAAGTGAGGGATGAGGGAGGTGAGGCCCACGTGGAGGTGGGTCCTCCCTTTGAAAACTACAACCAATTAGTTTATTTTTATGTGAGAAAATAACTACAACCACTTCTCGTGATCCCAGATAGAAAATATATCAAGGAGAATTAAAAATAGTGCCCGAGATGGAAGAGGAGCCTGATATATAATTATATTTTTTATTTAATTTTTTTTTATAAGGTTTATTATATAGTTTGATAGCATGTACAAATGGTCGACCACGATGGGTATGTAGGATAGTTAGCAATAAAAAATATTAAAATTAATTAATTTACAAAGATTAAAATAATATACATTTTGTACATATTTTAGCCAAGGTAGTGAAAATCTCTGGAACTTTGAATAGACATCATTTGCAAAACGTGGGTCTAAATGATATGAAACAATAGCTGATGGAAATCTAGCAGGAAACAGAATGGAATGAAGCAATAATAATACAAATTCGAATAAAAAAAATGTCGCAAAAATGTCACACAATTAACCAAATGAAAGTATTAAAGGGAGACATAAGAAAAATTTATTTAGAGGGTCCCTATTATTATTATGAAGATATGAAGATAATAAAATAAAAATGGGGGGGAGGGGGTGGGCGGGGGATTGTTGTTTTTTCATAAAAATGGTGATGCAGGGGGGAAAAACTAGTTATAGTTGGTTAAAAGGTAATTAGCTTAAATTTACCTAAAAGTTAAAATGATGAATTCTATTAAGCCATCAATTGTAAAAAAAAAATTCATGGGTCCCACATTAGTGAATCAAGAAATATAAGATAAAAAAGATATTTACTTAAAGTAAACTGAGTCTAAAACCATGAATCCAAATTTTGGGGAATATTTAATAATTAATATTACCTGGTATGAGTGATAGAAGAAGATACAAATATGGAGTTTTTTAATAAAGCATATATCCATCGATATGAATGGTCTCTGACATTTCTTTGCTACCAGCGTGCCTGGTGAGTACCTCAACAAATTTGTATTTTAATTCCATACAAGCATTTCCTCACTGCCAGTGAGTGTCCATAGCCCCAGTAGGTTTACTTGTACTTCCCATGCTTCCCCTTTTTATCACCCTTTTGATAAGCACATTTGCGAGCTAATATTATGATGTAGCTGAGTGAAAGAGGTGGGATGGTAAAAGATACTTAAGAAAATGGATATAATAATTCCATAATGTTGATTCAATGTGTTTCCATGTGACTATCAATTCAAAGGCTTTTATAAAGTATAGGGATAGGAGGGATTCATTGAGTTAAACTCAAGATCACTTATTTCCTTGAAAATATGAATTATATTCCTTAGAAAGGATGCATGTTCCCCCATGGAAAATATTTAAGGCAGGAGGGCTTTAGAATTCGATAAAAATACCCCTTTAAGGTAAATGAAACTCATTGAAATAGGCATAGTAAATATTTCCCATGTATGTCAACCACTATTGGGTGAGAAAATTCATTCCAAACAAATCTTGTCGGTATAACCAAAACCAAACAATAACCAACAACAAGAGGAAAAATAATTCCAAACTAAAGTGAAAGAAGAAATCAATATACTCCAAAATTTTTCAATAAGGAAAGGAAAAATGAAAGAAAATCTCAGATTAAAAATATGGTCCCAACAAGACTAATTATAAAAATGTCTCAACAAAAGAGTAAAATAAGAAAAGCATGTGTGTATTTTTCTTATGTTGACTCTTGAGATTTTAATAAACTCTGTCTTGCATAGTTATAGGAAATTGGGCTATCAAAATGCAAAGTGAATAGAAGTCATGAGGTAAAATGAAGCTAAATGAGAAGTTTCCACCCTTTGCAAATTTTATGGTTTCAAAACAAAGGCAACACGAGAACATCTTATCAATTTTCTAAAAAACAATGCTTGAGAAACAAAAAAAGGGTTCAGGGACTCCCGAATTTAGCCGATTTGATGAACATCATTACTGCTATTCCAAAGCTCAAAAGAAAACGACAAGGAGAATGAATTCCAAATCTGAGCAAGTAGGAGGGTAAAATAAATCTTGGAGATCTGCAAGGACAAAACTTAAAAAGAACAAAATATAAAAACTAGACTAAAACAAAAATGTAAAGAAATGGAAAAGGATGAAAATGGGCATATGAGACTTACCATTTGAATAATTTCATTTAATTTTACTTGAAATATGTTGCTTTTCTCCAAAAAAATATAACCTATTATTTTAATTGGAATCAAAATCATGAAGAAGTTCTGGTCTATGAACTTTTCATTGACCCAAAATCATCACTTTTTAAATATAAACTAAAGTGATCAGTAAAGCTAGGAAAATATCGTTTCATGTTCAAGGAATCAGAAGTAAGCAAATTACACCATAAATGAAAATGAAGATGTGCTTTTATATGAATTGCAACGATAATTTTTCTCTTTGGTTTTTCATATTTCATATCAACATCAAGGTTTACATAAAGTTTCAAAAATCAAGACCAAGTCCCAACTTATGTAGCACTTATGTGTATATGGAGAGAACTTGAATCTTTGCATGATAAGTATAGAGTGATATATCAAAAATAAGAAAGCCACAACATAATTAAAACATAGATTGACCATGATATATTACCTTTGTGTATTCCGTATTTGCTTACCAATTGGCTGCCTTACCATAGTGGTTGCTCTAGAGTGCCTTGAAGAGAAAACAAGGATGCACTTCTAAAGGAAAACCAGGATGATAAGATACATAAAAAGATGAGCATCCAATAGTGAAATAAAGACAAAAATGCAAGTGAGCCACAGGTGATGAACTTTGCATTAGCCTCAAAGGTTGGCGTGAAGGGTAAAAAGAGGGCCAACAATACATGTGAAGATATATGTCCAGTGAAGCCACAACGATAAGATCCATGTGCACACACCACAAATGATGAATATCCTTAAATTAACTTAGTCACCTTGAGGAATCAATGCTTGGGGATTTGACGAGATTATAATTAAAAATATATCGAAGCTCTCGAATACCAAGGTAACATTGATGTAAGGATTGAATAAATCTTAAAGATAAATAGAAATAATCAGATAGGACTCCATGAGTGCATGCTAAATAGGTCATATTTTCAGTTAATGAAATGAGTTGACTAGAGGCATACAACATTAGATAGCCTGATATTCTGAGGTTCCAAGGGGGATTAGTATAGAGGAAAATGGAAATCCGGAAGAGAAAAATTGTAATTTTTTTAAAAATAAAGTTCAGAGAAAGGGAGTCTGAGATTAATGAATAGGAGTGAGGCAGATGAAATTCCATATCGGAAATTTCTGTAGGTTTTAAGCATGTACATAAATTATCTGCAAATGGAATCTTAAAAAAAAATATAAAAAATACCGAGAGCATAAAACATAAAACAAATATACACAAATATTTTCCCCTAGATCCCAAAACTAGGACTACCAACTTGATTTTTCATTATATTCCTTTCAATTTTACAACACATATATATATACATACCAAAGCATTCATAAACCCAATCCATTAACCCTGGATTAGAACATAGATGTATTTCCCTTGACTGGATCTACAAAATACCATGGGCATAAAACCATCATGCCCAAAACCATGTGCAAACCCATGCACAAAACCATAGGCAAGTCCTCCCACCTAATATAGGGTCCAATTTTTTTTTTTACACCCAACATTCTCCCACTTGTTATTTTCTTTCCACACAGGGCCATAAGAGAGATTAGTCATTGATCCATCCCCGGAACACCCATTGTTTCTCTACACCAATAGAGATTCTCAGTGATGACAGACTTCGTCAATGCATCTGCAACATCCTTCAAAGTTCCCACCTTTACCAGCAACACCTTTTTATCCTCAACCATATCTCTCACAAAGTGATACTAAACATAAATGTTCTTTGTCTTTGAATGATAAGAAGGGTTCTTAGCCAAGAAAATTTCACTTTGGCGATCACAGTCTATCCTTATAGCTCGCTGCACCAACCTCATACTTTAACACAATCTTTAACACCAAACTGCTTCCTTTCTTACCTGAGTGGCTACCATGTATTTTGTTTATGTAGTTGAAAGAGCCACTACAGAATATCTTTTACTCATCCAACTGAATCCACCTCCAAATACGATAAACACATACCCACTTGTAGATATTCTTTGATCCATATCTCCAACCCAGTTTGCATCAACAAAGCCACGAATGTACAAAAATATGTCCAATCTTGGTCTTCCTTGGTAGCACAAACCATAATCACTAGTGCTACGCAAATATCTGAAATTCTGCTTTACTGTTGTCCAATGATCCTTCCATGGTTTTGACATAAACCTGCTCAATACTCCCACTGCACGTAAAATGTATGGTCTAGTACATACCATTGCATACATTAGGCTACCCGCTACACTTGCATATGGAACACGAGACATATCCTCCTCTTCTTCTTGTGTCTTGGGAAACTGTTCAAAAGATAACTTTACACCTATAGGAATAGGAACCTGTGACCAGTTTACTATACTGCATATTGAAACTTTGCTATATTTTCTTGACATACTTCCTCTAGTTTAAATATAGCTTCCTCTTTGCCCGGTCTTGTTTAATTCCATGCCCAAAATATAGTTTTCAACACGAATATCCTTCATCTCGAATTTCAAGAATAAATGGGTACTTCAAATACTAGATAATTCCTTTGTCATTTCCAACTAGCAACATATTTCTAACTAGAAACATATCATCCACATACAAGACCAAATAAATAACATGATCACCAATTAATTAAAAATACACATAATGATCCTCTTTTCTTCTAGTGAAGCCAATTCCTCGTATACATGTATCAAATTTTTGATACCACATCATTGGTGACTGTTTTAACACATACAAAGAATTTTTTAACTTGCATACCAGTTCTTTCTTACCCTTCACCACAAAGCATTTAGGTTGCTTCATGTATATCTCCTCTTCTAGATCCCCAAGAAGAAACTTCGTCTTCGCATCCATCTATTCTACCTCAAAATCAAATGCAACAACAACAGTTAAAATTAATATAATAGAAGTTACCTTGGAAACAAGAGAAAAAAATATCACCAAAATCAATTCCCGACACCTAGGAATAACCTTTTGCTACCAATTGAGCTTTTTGTTTCTCCACCTTGCCTTTTGCATTCATATTCTTCTTAAACACCCATTTGATTCCAATGGGTTTCCTTCCAGCTGAAAAATCCACCAGATCCCATGCCTCATTTTTGTGCAAGGATTCCATTTCGTCAACCATGGCCTCCTTCCATAGTTTTCCATCCTCTGAATCCACTGCCTCCCTGACAGTTCTAGGATCATCATCAATGATAGATAAATAAAATTTTGAACAAAAAGAAGATGGACTATAACTTTCTAGCTGCCTTCTTTCTCAAACTGATCTTCTCACAACTGGAGTTTGTGGCTCTTCCTCTTTTGAATCTTGTTCTGCTATAGAGTTTGATTCTTCCTCCTTTAGCTCAAACTATGTCTTCTCAAGTTACTTTGGTAGGAATTCATGTCTAACAACATTTTTCACCTCTTTAAACACCACATCTCAGTTGTACACAACCTTACCTGTTTCTAGGTTCCAAAGCTTATAACCTTTTAAACCATCCTTATACCCAATAAAGATGCACCTTTCATATTTACTATCCAACTTGGTTCTTTTCTCCTTTGGAACACATACATATGCATCACATCGAAAAACCATTAGATGTGAAAGAGAGGGTTTCTTACTAGTCCATACCTCATGAGGAGTCTTATCCTCCAACACTGATGAAGGTGATATGTTAACCAGGTAACATTTAGTCTCCACTACCTTTGCCCTAAATTCCTGTCCTAACCTGGTACCACTAAGCATGCTTCTTGCCTTTTCCACCAACGTCATGTTCATTCTTTCTAAAACTCCGTTTTGTTGAGGTGTGTATGGAGTATCCTTCTATCATGCTATACCACACTTCTTAAAAAACTCTTCAATTTATTTCTTGCAGAATTCTCCACCATTATCTGTCCTCAACACCTTTATCTTCTTCTCTGTATGGTTTTCTACTAGAGCCTTAAGTTATTTAAATATGTCAAGGACTTCAAATTTCTTCCCGAGGAAATATATCCATGTATTCCTTGAGAATTCATCTATAAATGAAACACAATACACATAATTACCCAATGATGGAACCGACACAAGTCCAAACACATCACAGTGCACAAGCAGATATATTTGTTTCTCCTCTTAGCACTAGAAGGTAAACTCACCTAATTTTTCTTCCCATATACACAATGTTCATAGAAATCGAAATCTAGAGATAAATTAGACATACCTTCTACCATACAATTAGCATGAAGCATTTGAAGGCCCTTCTCTCCAATATGTCCAAGCCTTTGATTCCATAACATGGTATTTTCTCCAGAGACCACTAGGGTTTCTGCTCTACTTTCAGGAACCACAAAAATATTGCATCCATCAATAACAATACTACCCAGAAGCTTGTACAAAGTTCCAATATGAACTTCCCGCATCAATACCAGTACTCCCCGAACCATCTTGCAAGAATATTTCTTGAACACTGTTTTTACACCTGCATCATCCATCTTTATTGCGGAAATCATATTTTTGGCAAATACAAGAATATGTATAACATTGAGGAGTGGTCTAATCCTTCCACCTTTCAACTTAAACTTGAATTTTCCGCATTCAACAATTTCGGTCTTCCTATCATCCCATGAGAATACATCATTACCGTCATATTTCTCATACTTGCAAAACCACTCCCTATGGCGAGTGAAGTGAAAGGATGCACATTTTTCAATCAACCATGCCTCATGATCTACATGTGTATTTGAAGAAGAAGCCAAGTATGTTAATCAAGGTTTTCATTTATGTCAATATGGAATTAGTTTAGATGGCAAATATTCTTGTGATGTCAAATAGAAAAAGACAAAGAGGACATAGAAAAAGACATGACAAGTAGACACCTCCCTTAAAGCCCATTCTCTCCCAAACACCTTATATATGAAAATTCAAGAACAATCATAAAGAAAAATATTTTTTGACACCTTGGAAGCATCTTTCCACAATGAGACATATACCACCTTAAAGAGGATTTTTCCCTCTTTCTAACAAGCCCTCACTTGCCCTCAAACTCCCAATACTTGAAGAGAAAATGAATTTTGAAGATTGAGAAATAATTTTTTTATTATAAGCCGACCTACACTCACAGTTTAATGTCGGCCTCCCTCCATGAGATGTGACTGTTCAAAGCCTCCAACAACTATAAATATAAAACTAAACTCTTCATTTTTATTACCACAGTTCAGTTTCTCTAAGATTTTCGATAAGTAAACATAGATCTCAGCTCAGATTTAAGGCTCAATCATCTCAGTCAGGAACATAAGAGAAAAACACAAAAAACAGGTGAAGTTCACATCTCAGGAGGCCAAGAGACAGTTTGGGTTAAATATGTGACTAAGGCAGACTTCATATCTTAGACCTGTAGCTCGGAATTGCAGTCCAAATCACATTCTTCAGATTAGTTCAAACCTGTGTTGTGACAGATAACTCGGATCTGGGGTAGTGGACAGAAAAATCAGTTTAAAGAATTGAGATCCCTCACTAGAGCTCGAATATTGTAGCAGCATTAAATTGCAGGCATGGACAAGTGTAAGTATAGTCATTAACAGTCAGACTGCAGAACCCTCAGACTATAGAACAGTGATCATTTTCTGTGGACAACAGTCAAAGATTGAAGCCACAGACTATCCTCATAAATCGAAATTCGGACTTGTGTTAAAGGTTGGAACTGTGACCTGTGATCTTTGTTCTAGTGACCTTTGATAAGGATAAGGAATGCAGTGATAAAACCTCAGACCGGTGACCCTATTTCAGATTGCAGTCTAGCCTTTAAATCTCGATCCTGTGGAATTTAGCCTATAAAAAACTAGGACTTACCTTTGTGGAAATATCATTGTGATAACACATTTATGGAGGACTGGAAACATAACTGAAGAAATATTTGTGGTGACACAGCTGTGGAGTGATCACTTAATTGAGGAATATCATCATTTCAGTGATTAGTGTTCTTTGTGGATAGCTAGTGGAGGGTTGTACAAGTTAAGGATGTGAAAAGTCTTGAACAGTGAGTCTTGGAGCATATTTGGCCAGTGAAGGCATTGGTAGTTCTTTGAAGATAGTCCTAGAGGTTGGTGTAGACATTCCCGAAGCAGAACACTTGAAGGTTCTACTAAAGCATACATCATTGAAGATACTCGTGGAAGCATCTCGGTCAGTTATCTTGTGAAGAAAATCTATTGACACCTCCAAGCAAGCATCCTTGAAGAGAATCTTAGGAGCCCTGCTTGTGTATTTTGAGTCAAACCTTGAAGTTTGTATTGAAGAATAAGTACAGAACTAGGACAAATTATTGAAGGGCTTGGCGTTGTTTGGGAGACTATGATGCATTGTTGATGCCATCATGAGGTGACTTTCGAGAAATAGTTTGGGTGCAATGAAGAGCAGTGGTGACACCTTCATGTGAAGAACAAGGTTTTCATTGATGAAGTGACATGGAGACTAAGTAAAGGCATTGCTGAAGATTGTCAGGGCTCGTTGAAAAAGACATTGGGAGCCGTGAAGAATAACCAAACATATTTTGATGAAGTGAAGCTGAGGGTTGGAGCCCAAGAGGTTGGAGCCTCATAGAGACAAGGTTGGTGCCTTGGAAGATAAGGTTGGAGCCTTAGAGGATATGAGTCCTCAAGAAACTAGGTTGGAGCCTATACTAGAGATAGGGTTTGAGCCCTAGAGCTTGGTGCCTCAAAATTGACGGGGTTGGTGCCTCAAATTGACAAGGTTGGAGCCTTGGAAAGACCAAGTCGGTGCTTGGCACAATACAAGTTGGAGCCTAGAAGATTGGAGTCTTCATCTAGGGTTGGAGCCCTATATCATTATCGTACTTTACTTATTGTAAAGAAGAAATTAATAAAAGTATATATTCCATCATTGTTCATTTTTTGTTCTAAATATAAGTGATCTAATTGGTAAAATTAAAAATTGAAAAGAAATACTGATTCACCCCCGCTCAGTATTTCTAATCCTTCCACCTTGCAACTTAAACTTGAATTTTCCACATCCAAAAATTTTGGCCTTTCTATCATCCCATGAGAATAAATCACTATCGTCATATTTCTCATACTTTCAGGACCACTCCCTATGGCGAGTGAAGTGAAATGATGCACCTTTTTCAATCAACCATGCCTCATGATCTACATGTGTATTTAAAGAATAAGCCAAGTACACATCCCCACTTTCATCTGAGGTGGTTTTCACCTCTATAGAAGGAGCATCATCAGATCCATTTCCTTTCTTAGGAGCTTTATATCTACAGTCCTTTTTGAATTTCCCTTCCTTTCCGCATTTCCAGCACACCTTTACAGGATTTTCTGGAGATTTAGATCTCCCACACGAGATTTTTTTTTTCTTCTTCTGGAATTGTCGTCATACAGACAACACATATCCATTATGACCCTCCATATTGTTCCATCTCATTTCCTCCGACAACAAGGCTGATAAAATTTCATCAAAATTCAAGGTAGTTGTATTGATACCTATTGCAACAACCAAATTGTCCCATGAATATGGTAGAGAACACTACAATTTGATGCACTTATCTTCATCTGAGATTTTAATATCAAAAGATAAAAAATGACTTACCACAACATTGAAGTCATTTAGATGCTCTGTCACCAAGTCTCCATCCTTCATCCCCATGTTATACAACTTTTTCCACAAAAACAATTTATTCACCAGAGACTTAGATTTTTACCAAGTCCCTAAATTGTACCACAAAGCCTTCGTCGTAGCTTCCCTAGATACATTCAACAATACCGAATCTGAGATACACAACTGTATTTTTCTCTTTTCGTTTCGATCCAACTTCGTCCAGTCTTCATTTGAAATTTTCATTGGTTTAGTACCCATATCTACCATGATCCACTGATATTTATCCACCAGTAGATCCTCCATCTTGAGCTTCCACAACCCAAAACTATGACCATTAAATTTCTTGATCTCTATCTTTCCACTGCTCACCATCTTCTTTCACCGCAAGAATCGATCCCGCAGATCTTCCACTGAACAAGGTTTACCACAGGCCCGAGAAAAAAACCCCTTAGAAGAAAATGCATCCCCTTGAAGCCGAAACAACTCTGATACCAAATGTAGGTTTTAACCCTGTACAAAAATTATCTGTAAAAAAAATCTTAAAATAGAAAATAAACAATATTGAGAGCATAAAACATAAAATATATATACACATATATTTTCCCCTAAATGCCAAAATTGGGACTACCAACTTGATTTTTCTTTATATTCCTTTCAATGTTACAACACATATATATACATGTCGAAGCATTCATAAACGACAATCCTTTAACCCTAGATTAGAACATAACCGTAGTTCCCTTGATAGAATCTACAAAATACCATGGGAAGAAAACCATCATGCCCAAAACCATGTGAAAAGCCATGCAAAAAACCATATGCAGGTCTTCCCACCTAATATAGGGTCCAAAAAAAATAATTTCGAGGTGCTATCCCAAACCCTGTGCAAGGGGGCTACTGCCTCACTACTGCGCTCGACACAAGCATAGGGGGACTGAATTCCCCCCTCTTAACTCCCGCTTCATCTCTCAAGCTAGTTGTGGAAATATTATAGCACACACCAAACAATCTCAAGCCATTTTTAAATTTAAATAAACTTACAGGACTCCAAGATTGTGAGGTCTGAGCTAAGATACTGAAGTGGGGGGCCATTTTCCTAATTAATTGTTTTATTGAAAAACCATGCCCAAATGGGCACAAAAATCGAGGAGAGACCCATGTGGATCATGGGTCATAAATCTCAAAGCATGTTTTGACATGCTTATGATATAACACATTTCTGAGGTGTCGAGGTCCTGAGATCTCATATTATAAATCTTGGATTTTTTTTTTGAATATGATAACGGGGAGTACGGGGTTCTGATATTGCGATATTTGTGAGTTAGAGGTTTTGAGCCATTTCATAATTTATGAAAGGAATGTGACTAAATAAAATGAAAGATAAATGGTTGCAATCAAAATGTTTGACTCAACTTGGCAAATGTAAGATTCAGAATGGGCAGAGGTAAAATCATGGATTGGAGTACTTTTATAGGTTGCTACAAGATTTTTCAATTTTATTTTGCTTATATACCTGATTTAATTTAACATTTAGAATGTGAGAAGCAAAGTAAAGGAAATATGAAGAGAAGCACCAATACATAGTACAAATATTCTGATAAGAAAAAAGATACTTCCCTGAACATTTTTATAACTCAGAATAAGTTAGTTGCTTGCTTTATTCTTCTACCTGTATTATTAAAAGAAGAAACAAAAAAATCAATAAAATAACTAAACTGATTCTAATCCTAACATAAAAAGATGAAAGGAAATATGACTAAATATATTCATATTTCCAATATAAGCATTCACAATTTTTATTTCTTACATGTATATATAGGTAAAACATCAATAACAAAAATACAATTATTATTATTAAATAACCAGAAATAAATATGAATGAAATATGTACACTTATTGTTAACATATTTACAAAAATTATCTTATTTACAAGAAATCTTTCTTGGAAAGTCTCCTCCCACCAAATCTCTATGGGATCATAAAAAAATTGATGGATAGTTGGTAGAGAATGAAAGAGGTTAAATGGAAGAGAGGTTGAACAACCATGAAACAAGTCACTAGAAATCTTCGGTAGAACTAAATCTCCCAAACAAATTTCAAATGTAACAATGAAATTCATATGGAAGCTTAACTAATCTATCATAAGATCATTGGTTAAACTAAGAGGTTGGACATATTGCATCAATGTACTCAAAAGTGATGATTCATGTTGAAAATGCACTCTAGAATGAAAAGTAAGCTAATACAATATGACCATGAAATGAAATTGGAAGATCAAATACTCGTGATGGTCCTAATCTAAATCATGTGATTCATTTTCACATTCTAGCAATGAACAATGTAAATATTGAAAATTTAATTTGTCGGTATGTTAGCAAATGACATCTAAAAAATAAAAAATGCAAGAAGAAAACAAATATGAAAACAACCAAAATAAATAAAGGAAAAATAAAATAAAATCTTAATTTACATGATTGTTACAAATTAATGTTACAACATAGTTGGGACTAATTTGAGATGTTTTATTTTTCACAAGAAATAGCGAAGATAGCACAACTAGAATGGCCATCGACAATAGCTTGTGGAAGAGAAAACACTTCAGGAAGACGAATAGGAGCGAGAATTTGAGCATCATAAGAATAAAAAATTGGAATGGATTCTTTTATGTTGAGATCATGACAATGATTAGATGTTTGAAAATGAGAATTTATTAGAACAATTCGTGAATTAAAGTTTTCTTGATTTTCAAATATGGTTTGACATGGATCACGAGGATTTAATGGAGA
Source organism: Pinus albicaulis (assembly GCA_034641835.2). NCBI lineage: Eukaryota > Viridiplantae > Streptophyta > Pinopsida > Pinales > Pinaceae > Pinus > Pinus albicaulis. Next base: position 839,251,144 of record CM076582.1, on the reverse strand, counting down.
TGAAGAAAAAACAACATCCTCAATGTCAAAGTAATAATACAAAATGATTTCATAAAATTCACTAGAATTCTTTTCATTCCCATAGGATGCATCAAAACAAGGAGTATTGAGAATATTTTCACCAATATTGAAAGAATGATAATTGAATGTCTCTTTATCTTGGAAAAAACTAATTGGAAATTCATTTATATCAGTCTCTCTATTTTCTGAATTAAAATTAATGCAAATATAAGATGAATTGTTATCAGAAAAAAATATCATGATCAAGAGAGAAATGAGAGTATAAGAAATGAACCTGAAATATCTCTATTTGTAGACTCTTGTGTGTGTTCTCCATCGCAAATTTCAGATTCTTGATCATTCATTTGGATATTTAAACTTTCTTGAAGATTGTTTTTTTGACTCCCTTGAATTTTTTATTTTATTAACATGATAATTTTAGAAATTTCTGTAGCAAATTGTACATTGTTGTAATTTTGAATTTATGCTTGTACTTGCTAATTTATTAGTTGATTTTTTGATTTCATTTTATGTTGATTTTCATATTTTGATGCAGCTCATTCTTAAAATATATTGTTGGTATCTTCTTGCAGTTAATTAGCAAATTCTTCCAATCTTTGTGATTGTGATTCAATAATATGTGGAAGCATATCAAAGTCATCATTAACACTGTGAGAAATGTGCACCAACTGAAGGAATTTATCATACATGGCCGAGGCAGCTTCATTATTATTAGCATGCATCTCTATATGAAAATTTTCAATCATGTTAATAGAAGCTAGAGAAGATTTATCAAATCTTGAAATGGTCTCATATGGATTTGGAATGCAAGGGAGGGAAACTAGTTTTCTAAACCATCCTGTTAATTGAAACTCAAGAGTCAAATCTTTAGATTGAAATTGAAAAAACTTAATTTAAATCCAATGAGAAATTCATCTAAACACTCACCTTCAAATCGGAAAAGTGCTTCCATTTTATCGCATACCTTTTTCGTAGTCGTAATCCTGGAAAGCATGTAGGATTCTTTTTACAAACTCATCCAAAGTGTGAATGGAGGAAAATGGTAAAGTTTTACACTAGTTTTTTCCTATTCCTGTCAAAGTGAGAGTAAACATCCTACATATGACACCTTCATCAATATAAAAATTATTACAATTTAAAATAAATTGAAAAACATGTTCATAAGAAGAGACATTTTTTTTTACCATTGAACTTCGTCTTTGACAAGAGTTTTACTACCTGAATAGGATTTGAGGCAGGTGGAAGTCTAGTAAAGAAACTCCAAAGTGGTTGCTTAGAAGGAGCCATTCTAAAAAAATATATATTATAACACAAAATATTAAAAAAAATAATATAATGCATGGCCTACTTCTAGTGCTAAAAATGTTGATGGCCAAAAATGACCTCATTAACATCAGGGAAGGCCACCCATTCAGAGTCCTAAATCAAGATCTTATGTGCTTGTATAATGTCTCAAACTAGTTTAATTGGGTTCAATTACCCCCTCTCTCTTCTTGTTGGCTTATGGTTTGTCTATTACTTACCAATAGAAAGAGAGAAATCAGATCTTCCCTCGTGTTGTGCACATGCAATCAAGAAAATCCTTAAGCTGACTTGAGGAATCATCTAAGCCACACCTAAAGTTCCCCCCTGCTTAAGGGGACTTCTAGAATGAAAACTTGAATCTAAATGCATAAATATTCTAAGATGTAGGTGATAAAAGTAAATTTTGAATCTTTCTCAATTAAGAATATGTAGATCTATCCTAGTCGAGAGTAGAATAACTAAATAATTCAGGATTTTAACATGTCTAATTTTTTATGAATATTTGGCTAATGAAATATTTCTAATAGCTGATATTATGATTATCAAAACATGTTATATTTGAATATATTAATAACAATGAATGATTAACTATTAAAACTAGAAAAAATTTCTCATAATTTTAGTAGTTATTATATTGATTTTAGATGGAAAATTTCTAAGTAAATAGTTAGTCAGAAATCTGACTTAAATACTTGAGCAAAGAGACAATTAATAACAGATCTATGAGACTAATGAATTAAATAGCTAATTCAAAAGATATTCATCCTCACATCAAACAAAGATGCATAATATGAGAAACTTTACACAAATTTTCTATTAAATAAATAAAATTTCATTATAAATAAATTTATTCAAATAAAAATTAATGAAATATGGTCTATTTCTATGTTCCTTGAACTGATCTCCAAAAATATTTCATAAATCATAAAATATGCCACTAAAAGAAAGGGTTGTAATAGTGCAAGGCTCTGCCCCCAAAACAAAGTCCATATTTGAAAAGAAAAATCCCCATTAGCCGAGATATGAGATTTCCACTTGCTTCTATGGCTAAAAATACCATACAAAAGTGCCTCAGAATCCTTATATGCAGAGAAGAGGAACCCTTCACTTATTCTCAAGACTGACATTATTAATTTACAAAAAATATCCAAAATGGAGAGCTATTGGGAGTAGTTTTTCAGATCTTTCAATTAGAGTTGTGAATTCTCCATTTTCTTCATTATTTTCCTCTTAACATTTCTCTAAATATTTTGTGCTTAATCATGTTTAACAGATCTCCTACCACAAACCAATAAAAAATTAAATTAAATTGAAAATCAAAATCAGAATTACAAAAATGGGGAAAATAAACTCTCCAATCAAAATCAAAATAAATAAATAAATTGAAGGAAAATTGTTCTCTCGTTGATTGATTCCAAGGATTATATGGTTGAAAGGAGCTTTCATGAAACCAATTTTGCAACCGCAGAAGATTTGATAGATGAAATTTTTTCAATAAAGTTTCAAAACTGAATTTTGTTACAATTTTGTAATCTAATTTTATGCCAAACTTTTGGCACATTAAATGTACATATTTGGTGTAGCCAATGCTCCCAAATTTTTCTACTTGTTTCTATCTTTCCAATGATCAATCGTGGGTCTCATTTGGCCAAATATAACTTAAGATATGTCTCTCCAAAGTTGAAGTGTCAAAACTACGAGCATTTTGAAAAATGCATGTCTAAACAAACATTTGGTTTTTTTAATTAAAAATCCTAATTTAAATTCATCTAATAAACTATATAAACTATATAGTTAAAATTAAATAATAATTAATTTTAATTATTAATATACAAATTAATTTAAATTAAATTAATATTTACAAATTATATCAAATCAAATTCTTATTATAAATTAGATAATTTAATTAAATTACAAATTAATTAAAAAATAAATGATTTAATTAATTATTAAAAAACAAATTTAAAAGTAAACAAGGTGGATTGGTGGCCTTTGGCTCACGTGAGCCGTTGAGTAGTGGAGATAAGAGGCATAACGGATAAGGTTTTTTTAAAGGAGTAGTATATGATAAGGGAGGTAGGAGGGAGTTACAAGAGGATGTTACGACAAGCAGAGGAGATGAGGAGAAATTGAGTGATAAGGCGGATGTTACAATGTGGATAATATTGGGAGAAATAAGGAAAGGGATTCAGGGATTTATAGGGTGTTGAGGTATGGGGAAATAGATGTTGAGGTGTTGGGGAGAAATGGAGTGATAAGGAGGATGTTACAAGGTGGATAATATTGGGAGAAATAAGGAAAGGGATTCAGGGAGCTATAAGGTGTTGAGGTCTGGGACAAGAGATGGAGTGGGAGTGCAGTGACGGAGGAGGGAAGACGGAGGTGAGGCCACAAGGAGGTGGGTTATATTTATGAAAACTACAACCACTTTGTTTATTGTTATGTAAAAAAATAACTACAATCACTTCTTGTGATCCTAGAGAGGGAAGATCTCGAGATAATTAAAAATATGGCCCAAAATGGAAGAGGAGCCTGAGATAAAAAAATAATATTTTTATTTAAATATTTTTTTATAAAGTTTATTATATAGTTTGATAACATGTACAAGTGTTCGGCCATGGTGGTTCTATAGGAAAGTTAGAAATAAAATAATAATTGTTTAAAAATTAATAAAAATCAATATTTACATATTAAAATTAATTAAATTAAAAATAATAAAACAATATACATTTTGTACATTTTTTTAGCTCAAGCGGTGAAAATCTCTCAAAGTTTAAATAGGTGTCATTTTCAAACAGTGGGTCCAAATGAGGTGAAACGAAAATAGATGGAAAGCTAGCGAGAAACTGAACACAATGAAGCAATCAGAACGTGAAACCAAAGAAAATAAAAATCTCACAAAAATGTTGCACAATTAACCAAATGAAAGTATTGAAACGAAATGTAACCATAATTTATTTAGAGAATCCTAATTATTATTATGAAGATAATAAAACAAAAATGAGGGGAGAGAGGGGGGGGGAGGGTTGTGGTTTTTCCACAACACATACCTACATATCAGCAGCAGCTAGAGAACTGCAATAAGGAGATGACCAAGGCAAAGAGGATGATCCTTAATGGAGTTTGAAATCATATAGTTCTACATATATCTTGCATGAATAATGGCAAAGAGATGTGAGATGTCATTGCAAAGCTTTTACAGGATCCTTCCAAGAACCATAAGATTTTTTTGAAGGAGAATACAAGGACTACCAATATGCAAAAGGGTGAGGGAGTGACTCCTTATCCCACCAGAATTCAGAATGTATGAGATGAGCTTGGAGTAGTTGGAGAGACACCTCCTGATAGTGGGCTAGTGCATACAACTCTCAACAGTTTCACCAAGGAGTGGGAAAAATTGAATCACTTTATCACTGGATGAGATCAACTACCTTGATGGTATTAGTTGTGGAGTGATTTCACATGGGAAGATATGAGGCTTGTTCTTATTGAAGGTAATACTAGTAGAAACAGTAGAAAAGGATCGAAGGTTGTGAAAGATGAGGAGAACATAGCCCTTGCATTGAAAGGGATAGTGAAGAAAGGTCCTAGTTAGGGACAAGGCCCAAAGCGAGGAGAAAATAAAAATAAATATTTTTCAAAGATCAAATGCTTCAGGTCTATTTAGTTTTGTCACTATAGTATCTAGTATCCCATGAAGAATAAAGAAAAGAGGTGGGGCAACAGAAAACAACTTTTGTGGACATAGCTAATTTTCCCACTATATTGGAGAACGAATTCGCCATGTATGCAGCAATACCTCCAGGAGAGAGGTGGGAATACCTTGAACTATAGTCCCCTGAGTTACGAATTGGGCAGGGTCCAAGGAGGATAAAATCGCACAAGTGTGACCTATTGGATCATTACCTTTACTACGAGGGAACATTTTTTTTAGTATCAGGAGAATTAGTGTCAGCAAGCACAGTAAGATCTTGATGGATAGTTGCATAGACTAGTTGCAGTTAGATACTAGAGTGGCACATATGTAGTTTTGTGCATATAGTTACTTAGTAGACAATGTAAATTCTAGTTGCAATCAAAGACTCAGGAGATAGTTGCATAACCTGTACAGGGACAGAGTGGATCAATAGATCAGTTCTCAGTTTCACTAGTTGTAGCAACAACAACAACATGAGATAAGATACAACATAGACAATGTTAGTTGTAGTGCATGGAAGCACAATGCATATGTCAACAATAGCGCAAATGCAAGATGGTTCAACTACATAGTTAAAAAATGAATTAGAATATGTGTCGTAACATGGTAGACAATGGAAGGTTGTTACAGATGTCAAACATCAAAAACGTGAGCGAATAATTTATAGGAGAAGACAAAACACCTTCCTCGCTAAGAGGGAGTGTTAGTTTTTATAGCATCTGATAAGTGTTATAATCTCGATTTGTTTCAGAGAGGCTAAGAACACGATATTTTCAAAACCCATAAAAGTGTTCGTGAGATAAGCTTGTGAGACACCTTAATTAAATTAATTAACCATCATTTAAATTTAACTAAGTATAAATTATGAAAATTGGTTAATTAATGGTAATTAATTAAGGAAAGGTGAGAAATCTCTATAAAATCACAAGAATTGAGTTTGAGATGATATTAGTCATTTTTTGAGATTTGATCATGGTCATTGGTTCACCAACGATATATTATAAGACCATGTCAATGGGGATGGAGATAGATGTATCAAAGGAAAGTGAGCTCCATGGAAGATCAACGAGATATGCAGCTACATATGTCGAGAAACGAAGAAGGGTTCGAGCCAGAAGGAAGGTACAAGTAAGAGGGATTAACGAGAGTGATTTATGGTGTATTTTCAGTGCCAGAGAGTGAACATCAAGAGGGTCAAATTATTCCTCCATGAGGCTGAACATGGCATGCACAAAAGGCTTTAGAGGGAAGTTCAATTTATATGGAGAGGAGGTTGATTCAGGTGCTAGTGGTTGGAATAGGTTCCAGGAGTCCAAGAGAGTCATATCCAAAGTTTGATTTGGGTAGAACTACATGATCATAACAACTCCAAAGGCAGTGTGAGTATAACCTACGAAAAGGCTGACATAGGGGTTTCGAGTGGCCCATATTTCACTAGTTTCAGAGCTAAGATCAGTTGTTGGGTGAGACAAATTTCCTCATTAAAATTTTGGCCATATTATTTATGTTGAGGATTGCCATCTTGGGCATCCATATATTGTACTTGAATTTTACTACTGCATATAATAAAATCAACCCTCATCTACTGCACCAATTTTCCCAATTGGGTTTTTCACGGACTAATTGTCCAAAAATATTGGTGTTATTTTTGTTGTGTGTGTGCATTTATTTTCTCAGTTCCTGTTTATTTTCTACACTATTATTTTATTGTGAATAATTGTAGTTTTATTTATTGGTTATTTGTTGTAACAAATAAACTGCATAATTAATTAGTTAGAAGAATAAAACCTAGTTACTACATTTCAAGGAAATGTCACACAAAGGTCTCATAAACCATGGAAGGTAATTGGTCATTAAGTCTTTTAAAATTTAGATATATATCTAATAAGTACATGTAGCAGCCATTATAACTAGAGAAGATATGATAGAAGAATAAGAGCATGGGGAGCTCTTAGAGGAAGGAAGGAATCTTGTGGCGAAATAAATCTCATAGCAGGAGGAGATACAATAATTTTTGAAGAGAAGAGAACTAGTGTTATCCTGGACTGTGGCAAAAAAGACTACTATAGAAGGACTACATCTGAAAAATTATATTTGAGGTTGTAAAGAAGCAGGGGACAAATGAGTCCTCAAGGAGGAGGGAACTAGTGGTGTTCTTAGGAAGTGAGAAATAGGTGAAACAACCATAGAGGAGCAAGAAGTGCTCAAGAGGTTCTAGAGAAGGGAACCAGAGAAACACCAATATCTAGGGTGTTGTGAGGTGTTTAGGTAACAAGTAAGGTGAGTCTTATTATAAGACTAAGTTGTAGCTCACAATGAGCATGGAGAAGCTCATATAGGTAGAAAAGGAAATGGCCATTGATGGTCATAAGAGAGATCCAAGTGGAAGACATAAAAGAAGAAATAAATATTCCAAAGAAAATGGCACAGAAATAAAAACGATTCAAGAGGAGTTCGATAGGGAAATGACTGAGTTAAAAGAAAGAATACGCATAGTAAGCAAGTTTTTATAAGAGAGACAAAGGGGAGACCAAAAGTATAAATTTCCTATCAGAAGGTAGAGCTTCAAGAAGAAGGCCCTTAAATAAATGGTGAAAGGGATGAAGTACCTGCTAAATACTTTACTAGTCGAACCCAAGGTTATTAAGCCTAAGGCTGATGCAATTAATACTTTTAAACTTGGTGAATGCCAGGACAATGAAGGAGAAGAGATGAGACTATCTAAATGTCTCATGGACTACAAGATAATTCCAAATAATTAGGTGGAGGTAGAAGCATCAATGGAGGCTCAAGATCCTTACTCTTTTAAAACTAATTAGCTTTGTTTTTGTGAAGATTACGAAGGAGGGTAACCATCAAAATTTTTAATAAAGGATGAGGAGACTGTAAATTTTTTCTTAAGATGCAAGAAAAAAGAAGAAACTAATAACTACGATCAATAGATCAAAGGAGGAGCATATGAGCCAACAATGAGTTCTACAGAGAATGAATAATCAGAAGAAGTTGTCTTGAATATTGCTGATGAAGGATTGGTTTTTCAAAACATCCAAGGGGGATATAATACAAATCCTACTAAATTAAAGGATGGGGTACCATTTCCTTGTGAATAAAATCATAAAAATGCCCATGCATAAAAGGAAGAATTTCCAGGTAAAATTTGCATGGGAAAGCAGCAAGCCAAGTTGATAGAGGAGGTGGTGGTAAAAGCACTAGAGGGTGCCGAAAGGCCAAATTATTTAAAATTGATGATTTGTGTGTCCATGTAGGTACCACAATATATGAGTGGGGAAAATAATTCAAGGAGTGAAGGAGAGCAGCAAGTCATTCATAACAATCCCAGTTAAGGTAGCAGATGGAGGAAATCCTCAATGCAAAATAAGATTTCCTTTCAGAAGAAGAAGCTAGTAGGAATGATTTTTTTCCAACAAGACATAGGGAGACCATGATGGACAGTGATAGGGATAGGTATACAAGTCATCTTTTGGTCCAATGTAAAGATATTTTCAGCGAAATAAACATAACTGAATTGGCTTGGTTAGACCTTCATGAGGAAGCTGACGAAGATGATGAATACAATTTAAATGAACTACTCATGAATAATGATGAGGACATTTTAAAGTTGTTAATAGAGTTGAAATCCTTGGAGGAGAAGTTGGTGAATCAAACGATCAACGTTCAACATCTAAATTTTGAGCTAAAGGAGGATGACTGTAGGATCGAACTAGAATATTAAATTGATAACATATGGATGCTTATAGAAAAAGTGTCCACAAAAGTGCACAAACATAGGAGATTGACAGTTAGTAATAAGGAGCAGTTGATTGTGTTAAATTATCTTAGAAAAGCAATAGGAATATCACATAATCAAGTTTTGGATCTTGTCAAATTGAAGTCATGAATGAAGCAACAATATAACTAGATGCATGGAAAACAAAAACATTTTGTATGGGACCCACGAGACGCAAGCAAACTAAAAATGACCAAGAAGTCATATCTTTTTTCACCTAGGGAGTATGATGCAGGAGCATCAACCTAGGAAAAGACGTTTTGTTTAATACCCTGAGGGGGTCATGTAAATCCTAGCTTGAGATATTATTTTCCTCAATTTTATTTATATAAACTAATATTAGGAGGGTTTTAGTGTACGGTCAAGTTTCCCGATTCTATGGGAATTTAGACTATTAGGATATTTTGAGGATTTGGCGTTTTGGCCAATTGGGTATTTGTGAATAGTGCCAAGTGTCAAGTTCAGGTGTTAGTTTGTTTTAGTAATTGACCAAGTGAGTGTTTTCCAATGTAACAAGTGTTCGAGTTAACTGTTGGGTAGTTTTATAATGTTGGATAGATGTCCCATTTTGACTGTTAAGATATTTGTCTATGCCATAAGAAATATATGTAAGTGTGTACAGGAGTAAGGAGAGATGTTTGAAAATGAAAGAAGAGCTTGGGAAGCGATCCATTATACTTTGTAAATATTTCTTTCAAGTTTTTAAATGAATCAACATGATTTTTCTGTGTATTTATTCCCTATCTGAATATATGCTAAATTCCTGTTAGTAGGAGATTGTGTCTTTGTTGTTAAGAGATCAAATTCCTAGAGAGGATTATGGCCATTGAGGATAATAGTTTTGCGTAAGATATGATTGATAAGGTCCATAATTATGTCATTAGAAGGTCAATATCCTTGATTCTCGCACCGAGAACTTGCATACATAAGTATCTCGATAATTAATCACTCGTTGAAATCAATGATCTCAATCCCTATTGGAGAGATGGAATTAGAAACCTAGTCGTTCGTTGAAATCAATGATCTCAATCCTTGATGGAATTAGAAACCTAGTTGTGGGCGAGAGGAAACGATCAAGTGTTGGAGGAAAGCATAGTATCAAATCTCAAAAAGAGATGAAGTATTGATTTGGAAAAATATTCCCAGTGTGAAGCCGATGGGTTCATGGTGGTGATTTTATGAAGGACTACGTAGTTCATGGTCCAAATTACAGGAACCATTAAGCACCGTTAGACTTTAGGAAAGAGAGGTGTAAGAAAATATCGAAAAAAACGTTCAAGGTCTGGATCCTAAGAAACATCCATTCGATAGTTCAAGGCAACAAGGAAAAATTATATCGTTGTGGGTTCGAGCTTTGGAAGCCTGGAAGGGTCCAACTGGTTAAGTTTTTTTATTGTTGTAGTGGCGAAAGTATTTTTTTGTGTTGTCAGGCCTAAATAAGTCTCAAATGTCAAATGAATTGAGCACCGAACAATAGTCCCGAACCCCGACCAAGTGTGGGACTAGCCCAACAATTTAAAAATCAGGATAGCCAAGGCTAAACTCAGTCGGGGTAGTCAAGTCCTTGATGTGTTTTTGGTTTGAACATTTAAGCTCTGACCTCCAAACTCAAATCGGGATCCAACCCTCGACCTTACATGGAGTGGACCCTACGACCATGGGAAAGGGTCGATTATGTTTATATAATTTGGAGGGAAGAAAGGGTTTTGGAGTGGACCCTACAACCATGTGAAAGGGTCGGTTATGTTTATATAATTTGGAGGGAAGAAAGAGTTTTCGATTTTATATGTAGAAGAGAAATATGTCTTCGATGTCAAAAAGGAAGAAGAAGAAACAAGGTAAAGAGGATTTTGTTGTGTCACGGAGGGTGGAAAGCTTATTACAAATTTGAAAATAAGTGTAAATTAGTAGGCCATTAGTTTAAAAAAATAAATATTTTCTAAAATTTTGTCACTCATATTATCTTATATATGTGAATTATGGGGATGCAATATCTTTAGAGATTTTTAGAGAAGATTAGAGCACACCTAGAATAATTTTATAGCATACAATCTTAATATTAAAAGAAATACACCCTAACTTTTCACCATAATTGAATGCACAACCATGGTTAGGTAAAGAACAAAATAAACAACGTGGATGTCAAGTTGACCTCCAAAATTGATTCCAATATGAGCCATAACCCCTAGTGATTCAAGATGCCAAATTTTAGCTAAATCATTAATGATTATAGGGAGATGTCATCTTATAGAATACCAAAAAATATTAAAAGTATTATTACATGTAAATTTAAAGAAAATTTGTGGTACAATAAAGAGTTAGAAAATAAAAAGAAGCTTAGATACTACAAGGAGATGGTAAATCTTAATTTAGAAAATCAAAATTATCTTCCAATCTAACTAGCACAAAGAAGAAATCAGCATTGCTAAATTAAAAACCAGTGCCTATGAGCTTCATAGAGAAAATGAGCATGGGGAAATTCAAAAAATACCATAGAATGCAAGAATCTATCACATTTATGACACTAAAGAAGTTTAAGATGAAAAGCACTTCACCTAAAGTGCACCCAAATCATAACTAATTTAAAAATATTTGTTAAAATACTCACCTTCCCAACTTCCCAAATTGTCAAAATTATGAAAAATTTCTCTTAATGCTTTTTAAACACAAACATAAAGTTTTAAAAACATTTAAATAATCTCTTATATTTTTAGAGTCATATAAACTAATTTTAATCTCAATCCACATTTTCGATTCACAAATTTTAAAAATAATAAGTTTAATATTTTTTCCATTTTAAATTATTATATATATAGTTATTTTATATATTTTAATGTTACATTTTACTTTGATTAGTTTCTTTACCGATGTATATTTTAAGAATACAATATTATTTGATTGCTACAAGTGAAGTACATTCTCTAAATTAGTTTTGAATATATATATATATATATATATATATATAATTAAAAAATTTACACGTAAACTTTTACCAATCATACCTACACTAAAATTATACACTTCTGGATGGAAGACAATTTGTTTAATTTACCGTGAACAATACCTCCGCTTTCATAACTTAGTTGATTATAAGGTAAGCTTTTGAATTTTCAATAATATATAGGTAGCAGCCTTAAATTACAATGCAAAATGTGAAATATATACGTAGATACGCATGTTCACCACACAAATTTTCAGTTTGTACTGCTCAAACTCAAATGGCATGCCCTGGCATTGCAGGGTTGTACCCACACATTTTTTTCGCTTCGTACTGCTCAAACGCAAATGGCATGCATGCCATGGCATTGCAGGGTACATTCTCCTGTTCGCGGAGGTAAGGACAACATTCACATGAATGCAACTTTATTTAAATAGCGATGCTACATGTGTGTAGATATATATCATCTTTTTGTCGTTCTCACTCATCCAAATAACGAAATGCCCACTATTCTCAACAATAGTCGCAGTGAGGTATTCATTGTTAGCGTGGGCCATTTGCTTATTTTTACATTTTCATGGGGAATGGATTGTTTATTTTTCATTTTTCTTGAGTGATCGATTTCTAAGGCTAAGTTATTGGTATCCCAATGCCGATTTTTTTCATTTCAAACAAAAAAGTGTAAGCCTTTGTATGCAATTTTAGTTATTTGGGTGGGCTTAATTTGAATCACTATTGTTTTCTTTTGCAGCGATTTTTTGAAAATGAGGTGCTCATTGCTGGTTCAAGAACAACAATGAGGATGGTGTGAGGTATTTGTTGGTGTACATGTACTTAGATTAGTTTTAATTCAACTCTAAAGATTGCAAGCAATGTGGACTTGTCTTTAGCTAGTTAACTTATGTGCTTTACATGGACATAGTTAGCCTTAATTAGCTTTAGTTTAACTTTAGATATTGCCTGCAATGTGCACTTGTTTTTAGCTAGTTAACTCGAGTGCTTACATGCGATGTGCACTTGGCTTAATTAGTTAAATCTAGTGCTTGCATGTGGTGCATGTGCACATTACCAGAACATAACGCACACTTAGCTTCAATTAACTTTAACTATCCATAGTTATTGCATGTACAACTAAGCTTAACTCAGTTTCTTTTATGTATTGATTTTAAAAATAATATTGATGAAATAATTTCATTATTTTCTCCATTCTTGCTCACTCCTTCGTTCTCTCGCAATTTTATTCATTTTTTTGCAAATCTAGATCTTTGTGTCTCAAACTACTAGGTAGTCGTGTCCTTCACCCCGAGACAATCTCACAGGAATTGAAATTTTTGTTCAGTGAAAGTCTTGGTGAAAATATCAGCAATCTGCTCGGAACTAGGATAGTATTGAAGATCGATGATTCCATCATGAATGAATTCTCTAAATAAGTGCATGTGGATCTCGATGTGTTTGGTCCGCTGTCGCTGCACTGGATCTCTGCAAAACTTTAGCCTACTTTGATTATCGCACCAGATGACTGTTGGACGATGGACATTGATCCCAAGCTCAGATAGGAAATGTTGTAGCCAAATGGTTGGAATAGTGGCATTGATTGCTCCTCTATACTCGGCCTCTGCTGATGATAAATCAATGGTAACTTGCTTCTTGCTTGACCAACAAATTGGGCCGGATCCCAAACTAAGTACATAACTAGAGGTGGACTTGTGATCAATGTTGTCATCAGCCCAATCTGACTCTGTGAACCCAATGAGTTTCAAAGAACAATTGACTGCATAATGAATCTCATAGGTGATTGTCCCCTGGACATATCGAAGGATGTGCTTTGTAGCTTTCCAGTGTAACGCATGTGGCTCTTGCATGTATCTGGAAACTGATCCTACGACATATGAGAGATCAGGACGAGAGTGAGTGAGATAAAGAATACTTCCCACAAGCTTACAATACAATGCGTAATCAATCAATGGTATGTCTTTGCCATTCTCAAGCTTTATCCCTGATAAGAAAGGTGTGGTTGTTGGCTTGCAGTCACTCTTGTGAAATTGTGCCAATAGATCTCTAGCATACTTTGGTTCAGAAATGGTAATCTTAGAACCAATCTGATTGATCTCTAGTCCAAGGAAGAAGTTTAGCAAGCCCATATCTGTTATAGAAAACCGCTTATGCAATGCAGTTTTAATCTCAGTAATGACACAAGCTGAACTACCTGTTATCAAAAGATCATCTACGTAGAGTATTATGATCAACAAGCAGTCAATTTTCTTCAAAAATAAACATTGGAATCAAATTTGTAGCGTATAAAATTTTGAGATAACAAATAAGAATCCATCTTTGCATACCATGCTCTAGGTGCCTTCTTAAGGCCATAGAGAGACTTCTTTAGTTCGCATACCAGAGATGAATTGTGCATGTATCTCTGTGGCTTCTCCATGTAGATTTCCTCCTCAAGATCATCGTAAAGAAAGACATTCTTCACATCCATATAATGCACCTCCCATCCTCTTGCTGCTGCAATGGAGAGAGCTAGCCAAATGGAATCCATTTTTGCCACTGGAGCAAAAGTCTCATCATAGTCAACACAACGTACATGATGAAAACATTTTACTACCAACTGTGCCTTATATCGACTAACTTGGCCATTTGCTGCGTTCTTGGTTCGGTAAACCCACTTGCACCTCACAAGTTTACGATTGGAAGGTAGCAGAACCAAATCTTAATTCTCGTTCTCAATGAGAGAGTTATATTCCTCATCCATTGTTGCTTCCCATTTAGGATGCCCAATTTCTTCTGCATAAGTTTGTGGATTAGATGCATGCATCATATAAGCATGCATGGCTCCATAGCTAAGAGTGCTTGCATATCTTCCTCAAACTAAGGTATAGAGGAAGGATCAACAAGGAGATCACTCATGCTATGCCATTTTTGTGTTGAAGGTAGTTGATAATCTTCCGAACTACATGCGGAAGTATGATATCGATGTTCAACAACTGGTGGTCCAACATGTGTCAGGAAAAGGCTCATCTTCATCAGAATTCTGATATGAAGTTTCATGTGCATACTCATAAATGAGTGGTGATGGAAACTTGGTAACAAGTTCATCCGCTGGTGCATGCAAAATATCTTCATCAAACTTTACACTCCTTTCAATAAAGAGCTCTTCAGTGTTGATATCAAGCAATCTGTACCCTTTGACTTTATCGGAATATCCAACAAACATGCATGCTTTACTTTGAGGCTCCAAAGCCTTTCTCTTCTCTGTAGGAATGCAGTCCCATGCTCGAGATCCAAAAATGCGGAAATCACTGACTTTAGGTTGCATGCCAGTCCAAGCCTCAAAAGGTGTTTTTGCAGTAACATATTTATGAGGAGATATGTTCTGGATGTATGCGGCACAATTGATAGCTTCAGCCCAAAAAGATATCTTGCATGCAACATGCAATTGGCCATCTATTTCAAAGATTAATTCTTCCTTTCAGCCACCCCATTTTTCTGTGGAGTGTAAGGAACTATATGTTGCAACTGTATGCCTGCTTCATTACAAATATTCTTGATATCTTTGTTGACATATTCCATCCCATTATCTGTGCAGAGTATCTTGATGCATTTTCCAGACTGATTTTCCACATGCGCTTTGAAAATATTTAGATGTTGAAAAACTTCAGACTTGAGTTTCAAGAAGTAAACCCAAGTGAATCTCGTGTAATCATCTATAAATGACAACACATATCTTTGTTTTCTCATTGAATGCACTAGAAATGGACCCATGAGATCACTGTGTACAAGTTCCAAAGGTGAAGAGGCTCTCCATGCATGCCCCTTCTCGAACGTGTCTTGTGGATGCTTTCCAAGAGCACATCCATTACAAACACCATTTGAAAATTTAATGGTCAGAAATCCTTTGGCCATTCCTTGTTTGTTAAGTTGTTGCGTATATATGAAATTCAAGTGCCCAAATATCTCGTGCCAAATCCTACTTTCTTCATTTGCATGCGTAAGTAGCAAAATAGAATCTAATTGAGGAACAAAATCAGAAAATGTATATAGACTAGATTGATCATTTATCTTTCCAGATGCAATCTTCAAGTTGGTTTGCATTTCATAAATGCTCATGGGATCCGGGGTAAATTCCACTTTCCTTCCGCTACCTGTGTGTGCCATCTGATACACTCAGAGAAGATTCACAGAAAGCCTTGAAATATGCAAGGCATTCTCAAAACTTCCATCTTCGAATTGCACTCTTCCTTGTCCAGTTGTTGCAACTGCAGAATTATCCCACATGAGAATAGGAGGTCCTGAGTATGCATGTAGAGAAGAAAATGATTCCTTTGAAGAAGCCATATGATGTGAAGCTCCTGAATCGATGATCCATTCTTGCGGTGTAGAATGAAGAGAAATCAAAGCATGCCCATTACCTCTTGGTTCTGGTGCTTTTCCTCCAGAATTTAAAAAACTTACCTTATGGTAAGTAGCAAATGGCCAAGTTAGTCGATATAAGGCACGGTTGGTAGCAAAATGTTTTCAGCATGTACATGGTGTTGACTATGATGAGACTTTTGCTCAAGTGGCAAAAATGGATTCCATTCGGCTAGCTCTCTCCATTGCAGCAGCAAGAGGATGGGAGGTGCATCATATGGATGTGAAGAATGTCTTTCTTCACGATGATCTCGAGGAGGAAATCTACATGTAGAAGCCATAGGGATACATGCACAATTCATCTCTGGTATGCAAACTAAAGAAGTTTCTCTATGGCCTTAGGAAGGCACCTAGAGCATGGTATGCAAAGATGGATTCTTATTTGTTATCTCAAAATTTTATAAGCTACAAATTTGATTCCAATGTTTATTTTTGAAGAAAATTGACTCCTTGTTGATCATAATACTCTACGTATATGATCTTTTGATAACATGTAGTTCAGCTTGTGTCATTACTGAGATTAAAACTGCATTGCATAAGCGATTTTCTATAACATATATGGGCTTGCTAAATTTCTTCCTTGGACTAGAGATCAATTAGATTGGTTCTAGGATTACCATTTCTGAACCAAAGTATGCTAGAGATCTATTGGCATGATTTCACAAGAGTGACTGCAAGCCAACAACCACACCTTTCTTATCAGGGATAAAGTTTGAGAATGGCAAAGACATACCATTAATTGATTGCGCATTGTATCGTCAGCTTGTGGGAAGTCTTCTTTATCTCACTCACTCTCGTCCTGATCTCTCATATGACGTAGGATCAGTTTCTAGATACATGCAAGAGCCACATGAGTTACACTGGAAAGCTACAAAGTGCATCCTTCGATATGTCCAGGGGACAATCACGTATGAGATTCATTATGCAGTCAATTGTTCTTTGAAACTCATTGGGTTCACAGAGTCAGATTGGGCTGACGACAACATTGATCACAAGTCCACCTTTGGTTATGTACTTAGTTTGGGATCCGGCCCAATTTGTTGGTCAAGCAAGAAGCAGGTTGCCATTGATTTATCATCAGCAGAGGTCGACTATAGAGGAGCAATCAATGCCACTATTCCGACCATTTGGCTACAACATTTCCTATCTGAGCTTGGGATCAATGTCCATTGTCCAACTGTCATCTGGTGCGATAATCAAAGTAGGCTAAATTTTTGGAGAGATCCAGTGCAGCGACAGCAGACCAAACACATCGAGATCCACATGCACTTCTTTAGAGAACTCATTCATGATGGGATCATTGATCTTCAGTACTGTCCTAGTTCTGAGCAGACTTCTGATATCTTCACCAAGAATTTCACTGAACAAATGTTTCAATTCTTGTGAGATTGTCTCGGGGTGAAGGACACGACTGCCTAGTAGTTTGAGACACAAAGATCTAGATTTGCAAAACAATGAATAAACTTGCGAGAGAACGAAGGAGTGAGCAAGAATGGAGAAAATAATGAAATTAATTCATCAATATTATTTTTAAAATAAATACATAAAAGAAACTAAGTTAAGCTTAGTTGTACATGAAATAACTATGGATAGTTAAAGTTAACTGAAGCTAAGTGTACGTTATGTTCTGGTAATGTGCACATGCACCACATGCAAGCACTAGAGTTAACTAATTAAGCCAAGTGCACATTGCATGTAAGCACTCGAGTTAACTAGCTAAAAACAAGTGCACATTGCATGCAATATCTAAAGTTGAACTAAAGCTAATTAAGGCTAACTATGTCCATGTAAAGCACTTAAGTTAACTAGCTAAAGACAAGTCCACATTGCTTGCAATCTTTAGAGTTGAACTAAAGCTAATCTAAGTACATGTACACCAATAAGTACCTCACACCATCCTCATTGTTGTTCTTAAACCAGCAATGGGCACCTCATTTTCAAAAATATCTCTGCAAAAGAAAACAATAGAGTGATTCAAATTAAGCCCACTCAAATAACTAAAATTGCATACAAAGGCTTACACTTTTTTGTTTGAAATGAAAAAAACGGAATTGGGATACCAATACCTTAGCCTTAGAAATCGATCACTCAAGAAAAATGAAAAATAAACAATCCGTTCCGCATGAAAATGTAAAAATAAGCCAATGGCCCACACTAACAATGAATACCTCACTTTGACGGTTCTTGAGAATAGTCGGCATTTCGTAGTTTGGATGAGTGAGAACGACAAAGAGATGATATATATCTACACACATGTAGCATCGCTATTTAAATAAAGTTGCATTCATGTGAATGTTGTCCTTACCTCCGCTAACAGGAGAATGTACCCTGCAATGCCATGGCATGCATGCCATTTGCGTTTGAGCAGTACGAAGCGAAAAAAATGTGTGGGTACAACCCTGCAATGCCATGGCATGCCATTTGAGTTTGAGTAGTACAAACTGAAAATTTGTGTGGGGAACATGCGTATCTACGTATATATTTCACATTTTTCATTGTCATTTAAGGCTGCTACGCATATATTATTGAATATTCAAAATCTTACCTTATAATCAACTTAGTTATGAAAGCGGAGGTATTGTTCACGGTAAATTAAACAAATTGTCTTCCATCCAGAAGTATATGATTTTAGTGTAGGTATGATTGGTAAAAGTTTACGTGTAAATTTTTTAATTATATATATATATATATATATATATATATATATATATATATATATATATATTCAAAACTAATTTAGAGAATGTACTTCACTTGTAGCTATCAAATAATATTGTATTCTTAAAATATACATCGGTAAAAAAATTAATCTTATCAAAGTAAAATGTAACATTAAAATAACTATATATATAATAATTTAAAATGGAAAAAATATTAAACTTATTGTTTTTAAAATTTGTGAATCATTGAAATTAAAATTAGTTTATATGACTCTAAAAATATAAGAGATTATTTAAATGTTTTTAAAACTTTATGTTTGTGTTTAAAAAGCATTAAGAGAAGTTTTTCAAAATTTTCATAATTTTGACAATTTAGAAAGTTGGGAAGGTGAGTATTTTAACAAATATTTTTAAATTAGTTATGATTTGGGTGCACTCTACATGAAGTGATTTTCATCTTAAACTCCTTTAGTGTCATAAATGTGATAGATTTTTGCATTCTATGGTATTTTCTGAATTTCCCCATGCTCATTTTCTCTATGACGCTCATAGGCACTGGTTTTTAATTTAGCAATGCTGATTTCTTCTTTGTGCTAGTTAGATTGGAAGATAATTTTGATTTTCTAAATTAAGATTTACCATCTCCTTGTAGTATCTTAGCTTCTTTTTATTTTCTAACTCTTTATTGTACCACAAATTTTCTTTAAATTTACATGTAATAATACTTTTAATATTTTTTGGTATTCTATAAGATGACATCTCCCTATAATCATTAATGATTTAGCTAAAATTTGGCATCTTGAATCATTAGGGGTTATGGCTCAAATTGGAATCAATTTTGGAGGTCAACTTGACATCCACGTTGTTTATTTTGTTCTTTACCTAACCATGGTTGTGCATGTTATCACTCAGGATTTCCTTGAAGTTGTGGAAAATGAAAGTATACCCGAGGTAACCACAAACCAACCTTCAGATGCAAAATCTAGCCAATCTGCATCCAGAGAGAGCTCTCTCTTTATGATTTATCTTTGTTCTTAGAAAGTTTTAGGCTAGTTATAGATCCAAGATTTTGTTTGAAAATGGTGGAATTCGCCAACTAAGGGCAAGGTTGAATATTTTCAGTCCATTGGGCTATGGAGTCAAATGATGGCTTTACTGGATTTCTATTCTACACACAAGATGGCTTTGCAGGGCAAGATAGCCAAACAGAGAACAATCCTTAAAATTTAAAGTGGATGGAATGGGTTTGAAGGGATGAAAGGCAGTTAAGAATCTTTCACCATGTTCAAAAGAAATATATGAAATGATTACAAATAAAGAGCAGTGAAGAATTCTTTACTATAGTAATCAAAATGTTTAAATTAGCGAAGCAAGAGCAATTAAGAATTCGTTGCTTATAACTAATTTAGAGGAAAACATTTAGAATAATCACAACTGAACTCAGAGTACAATTAAGTAAATTCTGAATTATTCTTTTATGTCAAGTATTCAGAAATGGACACAATGATATTATAAACAAATATAAAACTTAAGACATAGGATAGAAAGACTTATTGAACTGCAGTCCGACACATGAATCCTGCAAAAAGTCCTGAGCTTCAAATTGTCATCCAGTAAGCCACAAATAAATTTCTCCAAAACGATTTTATTCCAAAAACATCAATGTCACAACGAAGTAGTAGAATCCACCCAAAATACTTCCAAGAGTGAAGTATTTATACAAATTCTAAACTAAAATATCTTGAAAAAATATCAAGATTAGTTCACAAATCTCTCCAACTATTTTACATAAATAGAACTTAAGTAAAGGAAACTCAAAATAATGCATCTATTTGGAACTATTTTGTATGGATAGGTGATGATAAAGAGTAGAATTCTAATTTGATCAAACTCTTAGTTGATGATGAGGCATCCAAGTCACTAACTGCTTCCTTTCTTTGTGCAATTCTGCAAATTGGGGGTCCAATGAAACCTTTTTATTTCTCAATCCGTAATATATATGTAAAAATTGAAAGAGGGTATTGTATATTAATATGTTGGTGAGATAAATCTCTTTCAGTTTCCCCAAATTTCTCTCCAGCTATGCACAATAGGCTCTGCAAAAATATGTGTAAAACATAGTTTTACAGAGTTTGAAAAATAGCCTGTAAAGATGTGCATGTATCTCTCATTCTGAAATCACTGTGAAAAAAGTGAGATAAATTTTTTTAGATATGTCTCTTAGGAACAAAAACCTCCTTCATTTTTGTATGATTTATTTTTGATTTACCACAATCTTCTCTGCAAAATGATGACTTAACTGGTATTTTCTGCAAAAAGTGCTTTCCATCATTGTTTAATATTTCCAAAACCATAATAGATGTTAGAAAAGTGAGAGAGGTTTTTGTAGATGGTCCTCTTAAGAACATAAACCTCCTTCATTTTTTCAAAATTCATCTTGGATTGATCACAATAGTTTCTGAAAAACAATGACTAAAACATTAAATTTCTGCAAAAATGTTCCTTCTTGTTGTGTTTTTCATCTTTTCACTTTTTTGTTCTTTTAACTGTTTTACTTTCACTTTAGATAAACTTCAATGTTGGTGAAAGTATTTTCATCTCCTCTTTTTACCATTTTACTGCCTCTGTAACTTCATTTTTACTGTTTACCTTTTACTTTTTACTGCTCTATTTTTTATCCGTCTTCACTTTGTCATGAACTTGTATGTTCTGTTTTGTAACTGTCTTCCCTGCTGTTTATCTTTATGCTAGCTGACTTACTTGACTTGGTCTTCAATTTGATACTCTTTAACCCTGATACTCTTTAACTGTTATGCTTTTACTATCCCTGTAAATTCTCATTTCACTTTTACCATTCACTATGCACATTTCATCATTCTAATCTCTCTCTGACTTTGTATACAAACTGTTTGTTGAATGAAGATATTGAATTAAAATATGAGAATTTGGAGCAAACAATTTTTTCAACTAGTATTGAAATTGTTGGTCCAAATCCATATTCTGATAGTAACCTGCTAAAATCAAAAAATTTGTTAATGAAATCTAGGTCTACAGGGAGGTGATTGTAGGCTTTTTGAAAGACCTGTGGAATGAGATCAGTCTGTGAAGGTTTAACTCTTCATGAGATAAATTGGCATATTTCTCAAGCATATTCTCTATGGAGTTGTGGGAGTCAAGGCTTGACTGTGTTCAAAATTGAGCATATCATTGATAGACTGAGCAGTAATAGGGAAAAGGACATTCTGGTTTGGGGATAAAACTGCTCTCTGAATTGGATCATAATTAGCATGGCAATAATGGATAATTTCAGGAAATATATGGACTGAGGGTAAAAGGTATCTCGGGAGATTAGATTTCCATAGTCCAATAACGTCCAAGCCATTCAAATAATTATCTCTGTAGCGACAATGAATTCGAAGGGGGCTTTCAATGAAAACTAAGTCTTTGATCTGAAAATCTTTATCCACTAATGGCAAATATTCCAATTCTCTATGAGGGGCATTCAATGGAGCAGTATTTAAAGCCACTTTAACTTTCATTTCTTTTGGTTCTCAGGGTATTCTTCTCAACAAAGAATTTAAGGGTTTTTTATGAAAATGAAGCTTCTTTTAGCAGAGATTAAGGAGGGAAATCGGCAACAATTGAAAGTCTGTGTGTTAACAATTTACGGGGGCCAGGATTTAGCAATCAAATTTAACACCGTTTCAGTGGAAAAACAAGGAAAACTCAGTTTCTTTCAGAGTTCAGGGCGAAATGGAGTAAATACCTATTTTTAGAGGAAAAAATGTGATTAACAGGTATCAGCTGGCAGCGGATGGACGCTGAGAAACTGGACTGGAAGTAACTTTCAGCGGAATTCAGTTGAACAGTAGTTTGGCATTTTATTTTGAATTTCTTCGCACAGAGAGCACAGTCGCTTTCAACACACAGAATGATGAAAAAATGTGCGAAATTTGTTTTTTTCGTAAATTCAAACGGGGCAAATATTTTATTATTTTTATGGGATGACGTCACTGGTGTACGATGGACACGTCATCGGGGTCTGGCGGTAAGCGGTAATTTCCGCACCGCTTTTGGGAGCAGGCGGTTTTCCGCGGGGAGGCAGTGAATCCATTCAATGGTCGACACGTAGCGGGTGCACTGTTTCGAAACCATTTTTCATTTCGCGAGTTAACTCTCGGATGGGAGATGGGCAGCGGAATGTTTGCAAACCATAGATCTTCAGGCAGATGATCCGACGGTTGACATGACGCGAAGTTGGCAGGGGAGTAAATAAGTGGGGGTCCGAAGTAATCAACGTTAATTAATTATTTTGGGCGATATTTCATTGGCGGAGGGATGTGATTATTAATTAATCCAATTGATTAATTAATCTCAATGGTTTATGAAGGGTCAGGGTTACGGATGGGTTTCAGGTTTATTTTTTCCGTTTAAAACATATAAAACGTATGTTTTAAACTCTTTTTCAATATTTTTATTATATGGTAATAAACCGATGTGATTTGTTTACCATAGGGGCGGGGATAGTTTATAAGGATATGTTTTTAACCAAAGGGTATTGTAATGAGGGATTTTATTTCAAACATATGGAATTAAATACTTTGGCTAAAAATCTATAATAAGAGGGTTTTGGGGATATTACACAGGAGGAGTTAAATACAATAGGATAAGGTATTTTTATTAAGGATTTAATAAATAAATCAGATGTTAATATGACAAAGGGACAAGGGAAACTCAAAATACTTTACACAACTAGGAAAGTGGAGATTTCTGAAGTAAATTGCATCATCTCAATTTCAACACTTAAACATAGAATAACAAGTAATTTTGAGGGATTATTATGGAAATTTGATTGATTTTCCTAAGTAAAATAGAATTTTACTTAGGAAAAGATTAAAAGTGAATGATTATAATGATAAATAACTTCAAGTACTTAGGTCTTTTTGATCATTAGGCCGAGGGTCCGATCCCTCCAAAAGTCAAGGAAATGCCTTGAGCCTCTTTAATCTTCAAATACCTTAGCACTTTGAGGAAATTAGTAAAACTCTTAGGGAGAAAGTGATGTGGGAAGTTAATGATTTTGACTTTGCTTTTTGTGAATTTTCCAATGTATTTTCTGCTTCAGTACTTGTGATGAAAGTAAAGGATTAAACACATTTAGCAGCATCATTCATCACATGAAAATTTGCAACACCATCTACCTACCCTATCTACTTTACACTACCATTTTCTCTTCTTTATTAGGGTGCACTTAGACTGGCAAACCCTTATCAATCTTCTTTTCTTTTACAAGGCAAATCTATCTAATTCTACACTTATTGCATCCAAGGGTTCAGATTAAACTGTTGAGAACTTTTTATTAACTCTACCTATCTACTTATCTGCCAAGATTAAACTGTTTGGTCAGATATTTATTCACTATTCTACAACATGAAATTGAAAAATGAATGATTCAAGTTTATACAGTTTGACTCTTCATAAATTGTGGCAAAGTTTAACAAGCTGCACACAATTACTTATTTACAAAAAATGAAATAGTAGTGGCATTTGGACTTGCACACTTTCCTTGGCCTTTGTTTTTGTTTGGGGTTCATTTTTTCACTTTTTTGACCATTTTATTCTTTTTACCCTTTGATTTTTCTTTTAGGGTATACCCTCTTTACATTTTTTAAATTTTTTGATTTTTTGGTTTTTCAAGAATATGGAACACCTTTGCTCAAGAAAAGTGTTTGAACATATTCCATAGTTCAATCAAGACAATCATGAAAAATGACACCTATTGGTATAGGAGTCTAACACTGGCTCCACTTGGGGATGGATTTTCCTTGTGAAAAGTCAAGAACAGCAGGTCAGATGCCTCAAAAATGTCTTCAGTCTGAACATGTAATCTCCTTCTTCTGGTAGCTTTATTGTATATATGATAGTGCAACTTCTGAAGCTTAGGGCCTTCTCCTCGGGCTTCAACTCCAGTAAGTTACTATCCATTCAAAACTTAAAACTTTGTTTCCTAGTTGGAAATCTTCTGCATTGTTCCAATCCCAAACATGCATTTGTTGTGGTTGAAAATCTTTAATTGAATATAGTCCTTTTTCTGCAACCTGAAACCTGATTTGAAACTTAAAACAACACACAAAAATTTTCAAACCAACTTAATGAAAAACTAGCTGAAAATTGACAACTAAAAAAAATGCTCAAAATTTTGAGCTTATTAGCACTCATTTACCTACTCTAATCTACTAAAAGTCTTATTGAATCAGGTAATACAAAAATGCCAATGAAGCCAATCAAGTAGCTGTAAAAATAAATGGATAACTTGATTTCTTGTGATCAAAATTGGAAGTATGTTATGATCATGTGCCTTTATAATAAATGATATGATGTGTAAAGGCCACTTTTGATGTATTTGATCCTTATAGAGAAAACATGTTTGCAGATTTGGGCTCAAAAGATTCTCCATATAATCTGATATAGGATCAATAAAAACATGATGTATGTTATTTACTTCTAGGCCTTCAATGACTAATTGTTAAATTGAATTATGAATATTAGACCATGAACTTATTTCTTCAGTCTTGTGTTTGAAAGAATAATCATCTTCAATATGCAAGTCAAAAGATAGTACAATTTCCTCTTGCTTTGGAGAAGGAAGATTTTCAAAAAATTCTTTAGGATTTCAGAAATTGTATGACTGAATTTGAGAATGCAAAAGTTTGATTTCATTTTCATAATTTTCAGAAATTATATCAAGAAGCCATTTTTTAACTTGAGGAGAAAATTTTCTTGATTTAAAAATAAGAAAGAAAGCTCTTAGAAAATCTTCATCAAGTTGAAGTTTTAATATCTCATCACTCAAAATAGCTAGTGATTGTTTTGTGAAATCATCATAATTATCATCATACTGATCATATTTAGGAAAATCTTCATAATAAGGAATGTCATTAATTATAAACATTGGATCAGCATATTTCTCTTCCAACAATCCCAATATATCTTGATTAGATTGGTTGCATTTTGTTTGAAAATCATTGTTTTGTTCAATAGGCGTGATATCAAGCAATGGGCCTTTTTGGGAAGGTAGAATAACATGAGCTTCAACTTGTTCTTCTATCCCTTCATGGATAAAAAATTTTGTACATTCATCAACATTAGAATAAGTAGAAACAATTTCTTCATTATGTAAATATTTTGAGGATGGTTGCATGTTTAGAAGCAAATTGATTTCTTCTTCGGTGAGGGGGGGTGGGAATCTCTGAATTCTTAGATTGAAATGCCAATTGTTTTTTCCCTTATCTAAAAGTTGATCATGAGGTTGATTATTTTTTTTAACTCCATTCAAAACATTAAATGAAACATCATTTGTTAATTCAGAGGGGTTTTGTGTATCTTGATTTATCTCCTGATTTATTTCATCTTTGTTTAAATCCTCTTGATTATTATGACATTTAACTTGAAAATGAAAGTTTTGTTCTTCTTCTAATAAATCTTCAGGAAACCAATTTCCAAAATCTTCATCAATATTTTTAAGGTAATTTATAAGATCTTCAACTTGATCACAACAATTTTCAGCTAATGATAAAGATGGAAAATCTTCTTTGTAATGCTCATAAAATACCTTATGAAAATCTTTTAGAGAAAACAAACTTGCAGGTTTGAGAGCTTCGTACCACTCCCTTGCTTTTCCTTCTAAGGTTCCCATGAATATCTTCATGAGGCAATCCTCATGCCAATCACCCTTCAATCTTGATGAGTGTATATGAAATTTAATGAGATGTAGTAAAGGATCATCAATATTCTCATCTTGAAACATGGGCAGATTTTCACCCCATTTTACCTTCGGTAGTTTGTGTGGAAATCCAGGTATGTGATCTCTGCTCATGGGAGCATATCTTCGTTTTATTCTTGGATCATCTTGAAAATCAGCCATAATGAAAGGCCACGATATCTATAAAACCAAGTTAGATCCTTATATAAAATACAATACATATTGAAAACCGTTCTTAACGTGAAAGAACATAATGTCTTGGATTAAGATCCAAGTTGAAAGCTTGATCTTTCCGTATTGTTCTTCCAGGTTCATTCCTCCAGTGGAGTCTTGATTGTGAGATTGATTTTGAAGTCGCCAGGTGGATGATTTTAACCTTTGTGTGTGTGATCAGTGTCCACCATCATAGATCAGATCTAAACCTGTAAAACAATTCTGAAGAAAAATTTAGTTCTTCAGGAAACCAAATTTTGAGTATTTTATGATTTTTTTTTTATTTTTTTTTATGAATTTTCAAAACAACTTCTATGATTTCTTTAAGAAATTTAAGATTTTTAATTAAAATTTTCTCAAAGATTTATTGAACTAGAGAATCTGATTAAATGTTTGAAACTAAGGTTCAGTGTATAAGCTAAATCAGAGATAGACTGAAGCAACGTTTATTTACTATGCAGTTGCAGAGCAAAAGCATTTCAAAGGCTACCTGGCTGATCTTCAGACTCTGTCTATAGCTTATAAGCGAACAATATTAACAATAAAAATGATTCAGGTCCCCAGTATGGTCGCCACTATGTTATCACTCAGGTTTTCCTTGAAGTTGTGGAAAAGGAAAGTATACCCGAGGTAACCACAAACCAACCTTCAGATGCGGAATCTAGCCAATCTGTATCCAGAGAGGGCTCTCTCTTTATGATTTATCTTTATTCTTAGAAAGTTTTAGGCTAGTTATAGATCCAAGAGTTTGTTTGAAAATGGTGGAATTCGCCAACTAAGGGCAAGGTTGAATATTTTCAGTCCATTGGGTTATGGAGTCAAAGGATGGCTTTACTGGATTTCTATTCTACACACAAGATGGCTTTGCAGGGCAAGATAGCCAAACAGAGAACAATCCTTAAAATTTAAAGTGGATGGAATGGGTTTGAAGGGATGAAAGACAGTTAAGAATATTTCACCATGTTCAAAAGAAAGAAATGAAATGATTACAAATAAAGAGCAGTGAAGAATTCTTTACTATAGTAATCAAAATGTTTAAATTAACGAAGCAAGAGCAATTAAGAATTCGTTGCTTATAACTAATTTAGAGGAAAACATTTAGAATAATCACAACTGAACTCAGAGTACATTTAAGTAAATTCTGAGTTATTCTTTTATGTCAAGTATTCAGAAATGGACACAATGATATTATAAACAAATATAAAACTTAAGACATAGGATAGAAAGACTTATTGAACTGCAGTCCGACACATGAATCCTGCAAAAAGTCCTGAGCTTCAAATTGTCATCCAGTAAGCCACAAATAAATTTCTCCAAAAATATTTTATTCCAAAAACATCAATGTCACAGCGAAGTAGTAGAATCCACCCTTACTACTCCAATTGATGGAGTATTTATACAAATTCTAAACTAAAATATCTTGAAAAAAATATCAAAATTGGTTCACAAATCTCTCCAACTATTTTACATAAATAGAACTTAAGTAAAGGACACTCAAACTAATGCATCTATTTGAAACTATTTTTAATGGATAGGTGATGACAAAGAGGATAATTCGAATTTGATCCAACTCTTAGTTGATGATGAGGCATCCAAGTCACTAACTGCTTCCTTTCTTTGTGCATTCTGCTCCAACAATTCTCAAAACTTGGGGTCCAATGATATCTTTGTATTTCTCAATCCGTAATAGATATGTAAAAAGTGACAGAGGTTATTGTGTATCAATATGTTGATGAGATAAACCTCTTTCAGTTTCCTAAAATTCCTTTCCAGCTGTGCACAATAGGCTCTGTACAAATATGTGTAAAACAGAGTTTTACAGAGTCTGAAAAATAGCCTGTAACGATGTACATGTATCTCTCATTATGAAATCACTGTAAAACAAGTGAGATAGGTTTTTGTAGATATGTCTCTTAGGAACAAAAACCTCTTTCATTTTTGTATGATGTATTACGGATTGGTAACAATATTCTATGCAAAATGATGACTTAACTGGTATTTTGTGCAAAAAGTGTTTTCCATCATTGTTTAATATTTCCAAAACCATAATAGCTGTTAGAAAAGTGACAGAGGTTTTTGTAGATGGTCCTATTAAGAAAAAAAAACCTCCTTCAGTTTT
The DNA here is from genome assembly GCA_034641835.2 of Pinus albicaulis. Taxonomy (NCBI): domain Eukaryota; kingdom Viridiplantae; phylum Streptophyta; class Pinopsida; order Pinales; family Pinaceae; genus Pinus; species Pinus albicaulis. The sequence goes on along the minus strand of CM076582.1, from coordinate 839,222,229 downwards.
GTAAAATTCATCTTGGATTGATCACAATAGTTTCTGCAAAACAATGAATAAAACATTAAATTTCTGCAAAAATGTTCCTTCTTATTGTGTTTTTCATCTTTTCACCTTTTTGTTCTTTTAACTGTTTTACTTTCACTTTAGACAAAATTCAATGTTGGTGAAAGTATTTTCATTTATTTTTACCATTTTACTGCCTCTGTAACTTCATTTTTACTGTTTACCTTTTACTTTTTACTGCTCTACTTTTTATCTGTCTTCACTTTGTCATGAACTTGTATGTTCTGTTTTGTAACTGTCTTCCCTGCTGTTTATCTTTATGCTAGCTGACTTACTTGACTTGGTCTTCAATCTGATACTCTTTAACTGTTATGCTTTTACTATCCCTGTAAATTCTCATTTCACTTTTACCATTTACTATGCACATTTCATCATTCTAATCTCTCTCCGACTTTGTATACAAACTGTTTGTTGAATGAAGATATTGAATTAAAATATGAGAATTTGGAGCAAACAATTTTGTCAACTAGTATTGAAATTGTTGGTCCAAATCCATATCGGGTTTTATTTTTTCCGTTTAAAACATATAAAACGTATGTTTTAAACTCTTTTTCAATATTTTTATTATATGGTAATAAACCGATGTGATTTGTTTACCATAGGGGTGGTGATAATTATATAATGATAATTTTTAACCAAAGGGAGTATATATTGGGTTTTTTGTTTAAACAACTAAGGAATAAATACTTTGGTTAAAAATCATAATAAGTGGGTTTTTTGGAATATTACATAGGAGCAGTTATATATATAGGAAAATGTATTTTCACTAGGTATTTAATAGATAAATTAGAGTTAATATGACAGGGGAATAAGGAAAACTCAAAATACTTTACACAACTAAGAAAGTGAAGATTTCTGAAGCAAATTGCATTATATCAACTTCAACACTTAGATTTAGCATAGGAAGTAATTTTGAGGGACTTTATGAAATATGGCATGATTTTCCTAAGTAAAAATGAGATTTTACTTAGGAAATGATTAAGAGTGAATGAGTATAATAATGGATAACTTCAAGTACTTAGGGCTTTTCAATTATTGGGCCGAGGGTCCAGTCCCTCCAAAAGTCAAGGAAATGCCTTGAGCCCCTTCAATCTTCAAATTCCTTAGCACTTTGGGGGAAATTAGTAAAATTGTTAGGGAAAAAGTGAGAGGGGAAGTTAATGATTTTGACTTTGCTTTACTCTGAAATTCTGCCAACGTAGTGTTCTCTACACTTGGTGATGAAAATAAAGGATTAAACACATTTAGCACCATCATTCATCACATGAAAATTTGCAACACCATCTACCTACCCTATCTACTTTACTCTACCATTTTCTCTTCTTTATTAGGGTGCACTTAGGCTGGCAAACCCTTATCAATTTTCTTTTCTTTTACATGGAAAATCTATCTAATTCTACACTTATTGTATCCAAGGGCTCAGATTAAACTGTTGAGCACCTTTTATTAACTCTACCTATCTACTTATCTGCCAAGATTAAACTGTTTGGTCAGATATTTATTCACTATTCTACAACATGAAATTGAAAAATGAATGAATCAAGTTTAAACAGTTTGAATCTTCATAAATTGTGGCAAAAGTTTGACAAGCTGCACACAATTACTTATTTACAAAAATGAAATAGTAGTGGCATTTGGATTTGCACACTTTCCTTGGTCTATTTTTGTTTGGGGTTCATTTATTTCACTTTTTTGACCAATTTATTCTTTTTACGCTTTGATTTTTCTTTTAGGGTATACCCTCTTTACATTTTTTAAAATTTTTTGATTTTTTGGTTTTTCAAGAATATGGAACACCTTTGCACAAGAAAAAGGTTTGAACATATTGTATAGTTCAATCAAGACAATCATGAAAAATGACACCTATTGGTATAGGAGTCTAACACTGGCTCCACTTGGGGATGGCTTTTCCTGGTGAAAAGTCAAGAACAACAGGTCAGATGCCTTAAAATGTCTTTTAACTGAACCATGAAATCTTCTTTTTCTGGTGGCTTTATTGTATATATGATAGTAAAACTTCTGAAGCTTAGGGCCTTCACTTCGGGCTTCAACTTCAGCAAGTCACCATCCAATCCAAACTGTGTTTCCCAGTTGGAAATATTTTGTCTTGGTCCAATCTCAAACATGCATTTGCAGTGGCTGAAAATCTTGAATTGAATATAGTCCTTTTTCTACAACCTGAAATTTGATCTGAAACTAAAACAACACATAAAAATTTTCAAACCAACTTAATGAAAAACTAGCTGAAAATTGACAACTAAAAAAAAAATGCTCAAAATTCTGAGCTTATTGACACTCATCTATCTACTCAATCTACTAAAAATCTTATTGAATCGGGTAATACAAAAATGCCAATGAAGCCAATCAAGTAGCTGTAAAAATAAATGGATAACTTGATTGCTTGTGATCAAAATTGGAAGTATGTTATGATCATGTGCCTTTATAATAAATGATATGATGTGTAAAGGCCACTTTTGATGTATTTGATCCTTATAGAGAAAAAATGTTTGCAGATTTGGGCTCAAAAGATTCTCCATATAATCTGATATAGGATCAATAAAAGCATGATGTATGTTATTTACTTCTAGGCCTTCAATGACTAATTGTTCAATTAAATTATGAATATTAGACCATGAACTTATTTCTTCAGTCTTGTGTTTGAAAGAATAATCATCTTCAATATGCAAGTCAAAAGATAGTACAATTTCCTCTTGCTTTGGAGAAGGAAGATTTTTAAAAAATTCTTTAGGATTTCGGAAATTGTATGACTGAATTTGAAAATGCAAAAGTTTGATTTCATTTTCATAATTTTCAGAAATTATATCAAGAAGCCATTTTTTAACTTGAGGAGAACATTTTCTTGATTTAAAAATAAGAAAGAAAGCTCTTAGAAAATCCTCATCAAGTTGAAGTTCTAATATCTCATCCCTCAAAATAGCTAGTGATTGTTTTGTGAAATTATCATAATTATCATCATACTGATCATATTTAGGCAAATCTTCAAAATAAGGAATGTCATTAATTATAAACATTGGATCAGCATATTTCTCTTCCAACAATCCTAATATATCTTGATTAGATTGGTTGCATTCTGTTTGAAAATCATTGCTTTGTTCAATAGGCGTGATATCAAGCAATGGGCCTTTTTGGGAAGGTAGAATAACATGAGCATCAACTTGTTCTTCTGTCCCTTCATGGATAAAAACTTTTGTACATTCATCAACATTAGAAGAAGTAGAAACAATTTCTTCATTATGTAAATATTTTGAGGATGGTTGCATGTTTAGAAGCAAATTGATTTCTTCTTCGGTGAGGAGGGGTGGGAATCTCTGAATTCTTAGATTGAAATGACAATTGTTTTTTCCCTTATCTAAAAGTTGATCATGAGGTTGATTATTTTCTTTAACTCCATTCAAAACATTAAATGAAACATCATTTGTTAATACAGAGGGGTTTTGTGTATCTTGATTTATCTCCTGATTTATTTCATCTTTGTTTAACTCCTCTTTATTATTTTGACATTTAACTTGAGAATGAAAGTTTTGGACTTCTTCTACTAAATCTTCAGGAAACCAATTTCCAAAATCTTCATCAATATTTTTAAGGTAATTTATAAGATCTTCAGCTTGATCACAACAATTTTCAGCTAATGATAAAGATGGAAAATCTTCTTTGTAATGCTCATAAAATACCTTATGAAAATCTTTTAGAGAAAACAAACTTGCAGGTTCGAGAGTTTCGTACCATTCCCTTGCTTTTCCTTCTAAGGTTCCCATGAATATTTTCATGAGGAAATCCTCATTCCAATCACCCTTCAATCTTGATAAGTGTATATGAAATTTAAGGAGATGTAGTAAAGGATCATCAATATTCTCATCTTGAAACATAGGAAGATTTTCACTCCAATTTACCTTTGGTAGTTTGTGTGGAAATCTAGGTATGTGATCTCTGCTCATGGGAGCATATCTTTGTTTTATTCTTGGATCATTTTGAAAATCAGCAATAATGAAAAGCCACTTTATTTGTACAACCAAGTTAGATCCTTATATAAAATACAATACATATTGAAAACCATTCTTAACGTGAAAGAACATAATGTCTTGGATTAAGATCCAAGTTGAAAGCCTGATCTTTCCATATTGTTCTTCCAGGTTCATTCCTCCAGTGGAGTCTTGATTGTGAAATGGATTTGGAGTCGCCAGGTGGATGATTTTAACCTTTGTGTGTCTGATTAGTGTCCACCATCATAGATCAGATATAAACCTGTAAAACAATTCTGAAGAAAAAGTTAGTTCTTCAGGAAACCAAATTTTGAGTATTTTATGATAATTTTTTTTTTTTTATGAATTTTCAAAACAACTTCTATGATTTCTTTAAGAAATTTAAGATTTTTAATTAAAATTTTCTCAAAGATTTATTGAACTAGAGAGTCTGATTGAATGTTTTGAATCCAAAGTTTAGTTTATAAGCTAAACCAGAGATAGACTGAAGCAGCATTTGTTTACTATGCAGTTGCAGAGAAAAAGCATTTCAAAGGCTACCTGGCTGATCTTCAGACTCTGTCTATAGCTTATAAATCAAACAATAGTATCAATAAAATGATTCAGGTCCCCAGTATGGTCGCCACTATGTTATCACTCGGGTTTTCCTAGAAGTTGTGTAAGAGGAAAGTATACCCGAGGTAAATTGTTAAATCCAACCTTCGCATGCGTAATCTAATAACCGCATTCGCAGATTGCCTCCTCTTTATGATTTATCTTGTTCTGTAAATTTTTGGCTAGTTATAGATCCAAGAGTTTGTTTGAAAATGTGGAATTCGCTAACCATGGGCAAGGTTGAATATTTTCACCCATTGGGCTATGGAGTCAAATGATGTCATACCTGATTTTTCATTCTACACACAAGATGACATTGTTGCAGTATAGCCAAACAATAGAACAATCCTTAAAATTTAAAGTGGAGGGGATGATTTTGAAGGGATGAAAGGCAGCTAAGAATCTTTCACCATGTTCAAAAGAAAGAAATGAGATGACTACAAACAAAGAGCAATGAAGAATTCTTTATTATAGTAATCAAAAATGTTTAAATTAGCAAAGCAAGAGCATTTAAGAATTCATGCTTATAACCAATTTAGAGGAAAACATTAAGAATAATCACATCTGAAATCAGAGTACAATTAAGTAAATTCTGATTCAATCCTTTATGTAAATTATTCAGAAATGGACATAATGATATTATAAACAGATATAAAACTTAAGACACAGGATAGAAAGACTTATTGAACTGCAGTCCGACACATGAATCCTGCAAAAAGTCTTGAGCTTCAAATTGTCATCCAGTAAGCCACAAATAAATTTCTCCAAAACACTTTTTATTCCAAAAACATCAATGTCACAGCAAAGTATTAGAATCCACCCTACTACTACTCCAATCGATGGAGTATTTATACAAATTCTAAACTAAAATATCTTGAAAAAAATATCAAGATTGGTTCACAAATCTCTCCAACTATTTTACATAAATAGAACTTAAGTAAAGGAAACTCAAGCTAATGCATCTATTTGGCACTATTTCTTATGGATAGGTGATGACAAAGAGGAGAATTCGAATTTGATCCAACTCTTAGTTGATGATGAGGCATCCAAGTCACTAACTGCTTCCTTTCTTTGTGCATTCCGCTCCAACAATTCTGCAAACTTGGGGTCCAATGATATCTTTTTATTTCTCAATCTGTAATAGATATGTAAAAAGTGAAAGAGGTTATTGTGGATTAATATGTTGGTGACATAAAACTCTTTCAGTTTCCTAAACTTCCTCTCCAGCTGTGCACAATAGGCTCTATAAAAATATGTGTAAAAGAGAGTTTTACAGAGTCTGAAAAATAGCCTGTAAAGATGTGCATGTATCTCTCATTCTGAAATCATTGTGAAAAAAGTGAGATAGGCTTTTGTATATGGGTCTCGTAGGAACACAAACCTCTTTCATTTTTGTAAAATGTATTTCTAATTGGCCACAATATTCTCTGCAAAATGATGACGATCATTTTTCAAAAATGCTTTCCAAAATTGTTTAATATTTCCAAAACCATAATAGCTGTTAGAAACGTGAGAGAGGTTTTTGTAGATGGTCCTCTTAAGAACATAAAAATCCTTCATTTTTTCAAAATTCATCTTATATTGATCACAATAGTTTCTGAAATATAATGACTAAAGCATGAAATTTCTGCAAAAAATGTTCCTTCTTGTTGTGTTTCTCAACTTTTCATTTTTTTGTTCTTTTGACTGTTTCACTTTCACTTTAGACAAAATTCAATGTTGGTGAAAGTATTTTCATTTATTTTTACCATTTTACTGCCTCTGTAACTTCATTTTTACTGTTTACCTTTTACTTTTTACCGCTCTATTTTTTATCTGTCTTCACTTTGTCATGAACTTGTATGTTCTATTTTGTAATTGTCTTCCCTGCTGTTTATCTTTATGCTAGCTGACTTACTTGACTTGGTCTTCAATCTCATACTCTTTAACCCTGATACTCTTTAATCCTGATACTCTTTAACTGTTATGCTTTTACTATCCCTGTAAATTCTCATTTCACTTTTACCATTTTACTGTGCACATGTCATCATTCTAATCTCTCTCTAAATTTGTATACAAACTATTTGTTGAATGAAGATATTGAATTAAAATATGTTTTTGGAGAAAGAACGTTTCGAACAGACGCGGGTGAGTGTGGATAATATTCTGAGCGGCTGGACTGCAATTTTCTTTGACAAGATAAAGGTTGGGAGACTTTGGAAATTTGAAATTCAAATTTTCTGCGTGGAGGATGTATTGTTCAGTTCGTGCAGAATAATGAAAAAGACACGAAACTTTTTTTTTATTAGCAAAGTCAAACGGGGGGGAAATTTTATTATTTTAATGACTGAGGTCATTCGGTACGGGAGGTGAGTCACGGGGGGGGGGGGGAGAGTGGTAAGAGGTTTTTTCTGCACCACTTATGGGCGACAACAGTTTCAGACGGATGGGCAGTGAAGCGATACAAACATTAACACATAGCATACACTATTTGAAAATCGATTTTCATTTCGTGCATTATCTTTCGGATGGAGGATGGCCAGCAGAATTAACGTCAACCGTCGATCTTGGAGCGAGAGATTGCACGATGGACGGGACAGGGAATTGATGGAGGTTTAGCAGTGCGGGCCCGTTGTAATTAATAGTTAATTAATTATTTCGGGAGGCGTTTGATTGGCGGGCAGGTTCTTAATTAACCTGGAGGGTTAATTAATCCCATCCGGAAAAAATGGTCGAGGAATGTTTGTTTTTGTTTTTAAACACATATAAATATATGTTTAAGAGATTTTTCGTATATATTTTTATTATATAGTAATTAAATCAATGTGACTTATTACCATAGGGGGCGGGAATAGATTAAATGTTATATTTTAGCCAAAAGGGAACATATTGTGGGTTTTTGATTTGAATAAGTTGGAAAAAAATACTTTTGGTTAAAATAGCTATAATACATGGGTTTTGAGGATATTATATGGAAAGGAATTATATACATAGGAAAAGGTGATTTTCATAGGGAGTTAATAGATAAATTAGAGTTAATATGACAAGGGACAATGTAAACTCAAAATACTTAAATATAACTAAGAAAGTGAGAATTTCAAAAGTAAATAGCATTATAATATTTTCATCACTTAGACTTAGAATAAAAAGTGATTTTGAGGGCTTTTCATGAAATATTAGAGGATTTTCCTAAGTAAAATGGGATTTTACTTAGGAAAAGATTTTGAGAGGTGAATGAATGTAATAATGGATAACTTCAACTACTTAGGTTTTTTTAATTATTGGGCCAAGGGTCCGGTCCCTCCAAAAGTCAAGGAAATGGCTTGAGCCCCTTTAATCTTCAAATTCCTTAGCACTTAGGGGAAATTAGTAAATTGTTAGGGAAAAAGTGAGATGGGAAGTTAATGATTTTGACCTTGCTGTGTTCTGAAAGTCTGCCAATGTGGTGTTCTGCCTTTGCACTTGGTGATGAAAGTAAAATATTACAAACATTTTAAAGCCATCATTCATCACATGAGAATTTGCAATGCCATCTACCTACCCTATCTACTTTCTCTACCATTTTCTCTTCTTTATTAGGGTGCACTTAGACTGGAAAACCCTTATCAATCTTCTTATCCTTTTACATGGAAGATCTATCTATTTCTACACTTATTACATCCAAGGGCTCAGATTAAACTGTTGAGCACCTTTTATTAACTCTACCTATCTACTTATCTGCCAAGATTAAACTGTTTAGTCAGATATTTATTCTCTATTCTACAACATGAAATTGAAAAATGAATGAGTCAAGTTTAAATAGTTTGACTCTTCATAAATTGTGGCAAAAGTTTGACAAGCTGCACACAATTTTGCTTATTACAAAAAATGAAATAGTAGTGGCATTTAGACTTGCACACTTTCCTGGTCTATTTTTGTTTGGGGTTCATTTCTTTCACTTTTTTGACCATTTTATTCTTTTCACCCTTTGATTTATCTTTTAGGGTATACCCTCTTTACATTTTTTTAAATTTTTTGATTTTTTGATTTTTTAAGAATATGGAAGACCTTTGCACAAGAAAAAGGTTTGAACATATTGCATTATTTCAACAAGTCAATCATGAAAAATGACACCTATTGGTATAGAGTCTAACATAGTGGAGGAGGTTTGAACTGTGACTTGTTCGGTGCGAGCTGGTTTGTGTGTAATAATTGGAGATAGTCTTGAAAGCTTGTGAGGAGTTTGTGCTATGTATTGTTACATGTTCTCTATCATTATAATATACGGATAGTTGGGGTTTTCAGGTTGTAATATTTCCCCATTACATACTTTGATATATGTGTGCTTGATTATGTTTTAATGTGCGCATGCGACTACTTCTATTTCCGCAAATTGATGATCAATTGTAGAAGAGGTTATGTATTATGCATGAAGCTTAAATAGTGTGTAATCGGGATAATCTCGGTGAATAATTTAGCTATTATTCAAATTTCTACGATATTTGAGTTTAATGTGAAATTTGTTAAAGTCCTAGACGGTTTAGTATCTAGGTTTAAATTCCTTGCATATATTACACTCTTCCACTTCTAGTCTCTACGAGTTCCGATTTTGGCTTTTGGCCACATCGTTAAAATCAAACAACTCTTCCTAAGGTGCTAGACCGCTTGGCAAACTTTCATCTTTAGAGTGCAAAGTTTCTAACTCTTACGGCTGCAGACCCTACATTCATTTCTATTTTGTTCTCAAGTTCGCTAGAAAGAAGGTTAATATTGGCAAGTTCGGGAGACGGCTCTTCTTTTCCAAGAAAATTTTCTTCACGCGAGTCTTTTTCTGATACGAGTCCAAAGCTTGTGTAGTTCAAATTCATTTTTTGAATTGCATGAAGTCTTCTATTTGTTTGTCTCCATCGAGAACACACCTTAATACTTTTCATTATCGAGAGGCAATTTTGGTCCTAAATTTTATCGGTTGTGCGGTCGTTTGTTTCGTATGGCGTTAAGCATGTTCTGAGCGCAAAGGCTAAATTGTGGGCCACAATATTTCTTTTTCTTGGGACAAAAATCAATTTGGACTCCTAGAAAGTTTTAAAAGGTCCATGGTATCATTTCGGTGGGCCAGCAAGCACAGGATTATTTATGTTATACTCCCCATTGACTTGCCTAATGACTAACTATGAATCACCATACACATTAATTCTTCTAGCTCCTAACCTTTTTAATAGATGTAAGCCTAAGAAGAAGGATTCATACTCTAGCTATGTAATTGGAACAACACGAAAGTTTAATGTACGAAATACGTACGTGTGGTCATTTTCGGTGTTAGAAATCAGGACACACCTTTTGATGTTAGTTCTAGTGCGAGATCCATCAAAATACATACTCCACAAAGGATTGTTTTTGGTTTCATCACGAGGTTACCACCCTCTTCAACTACGTGCTTTCTAATTTTTCATGGTTAGCGGCACTTAATTGAATTTTTACTCTCCAGGGTTTTCGTTAAGAGTGGGCATGTTTTCTTTAGTGTCCGGGTTTAAAAGCAAAGGATACATGACACCTTAATTCAAGACTCGGTTTTGACATTTACGCTGTTATTTACCCCCTCCTCTCTACGAAGCCATTAACTCCTATTAAAGTTACTTGTTCATCTAACGTTTCTTCATTAAAAAGGATAAATGAATCAAGGCAGAGTGTTTACGAGTATAGAGGGGATTTTTGTGGTTGTCTTGACTTTGTCACTATATGTTGCATATGAGACTCCCTGTGAAGTCTTCTGTTATGATTAACGAAAACGAGGGATAGTTGCGTAGGTCATGTCCATTTGCATAGTCCCTTGTAACAGCCCCCCATGATCTTGATAACAACATTCCATATTTGGGGGGAACATCGGCCACCAAAATATCCGCGACTAAACTTGTTGGTACAGATACGGGCTAAGTAACATATGAGTGTTGATTAATCCTAAACATTTTGCTGCGCGAGTCCAAAGGAGTACGGATCTTTATGAATTACGGTGATTTCTAAACCAAGGCTCTCCATCACAGCTTTAGGCATTAAATTATGAGAAGCCTCGAGTCATGCATAGCGTTGTAGAAAAATCTTTTCATGAACGTTTAGCTTCCACATAAAAAGTAGGAACGAGGTCCCTCTTGATACATACCTTCAATCTTAGGACGAAAATAAGCTGCGGTTGGTCATCATTAAGATTGATGTGTCCTCATTCTCTTCAATGTTTAAAGCCTTCAAAATTTGGGTCCTATATACATGATGGGCGGCTAAGCGAGTTAAGGAACGAGAGATTTTGATTTTCAAAATTTCTGCTCAAGGTGAAGAGGAATTTGGTTCTTTGAAGAACTTGTTTCAGCCTTATTAGGTTTGTCATTCTGTCGATAATATACGGCTGTTGATTTGTTTTATTTACACTTGAAAAAAAAATTCTGATGCCCAAATTTGAAGTGTTAGTACTACTAAGGTCTGCCTTTCTGTTTTTCATTGTTTTAGTGCCTTTCTCTTTCCCCATTATCGAATTTATAGCCATTGTTTTATCCTTTTGTTTGACAACTCTAGGGTTGGTTGTAGTGTTTATTTTGTGAAGATTTATCAGGGTTTTGTTGTTGAGGTTTGTTGACTGGTTTTTTCTTCTAAGGTCATATTCTCTTTGAGATTTTTATGATGACATTTTCCATGTCTTGATAATAATTTTCATTATCATCTCTTCTATCATCATAGAGTGTGTATAGACCTTGTTTTCTATCATAATGAATCTCAAAGTCATCATCACTCTACCCCAAACATGTTGATATCATCTTCCTCTATTATTTCATTTGTTTCCTCAACCTCACTTACATAGTTTTGATGAAGGAGGAGTTGTACGATGATCACATCCTCCCTAGGTACATTTGGAGGTTGGTTCTTCTAAAATTACGATTATGGTTAAAGGTTTCTATTTGAGGAGCGATTTTCTTTTGATTTTCTTGTGCTCTCTTAGTGCTCATCTCTTTCATCATTCTCTCCATCTTTGAGTTTGAAGTAGAAGGTGTGGATTCCTCTCTAAAGATACTCTCTTTTCGGTTTTCATTTTTTTCTCTCTTCTCCATTAAGTTGACTTCCACAGAAGAACACCCTTTTTGCATATCTTCAGAGTTTGCAAATCTCTCTCTCTCGGTGATAGGTCATGTCGATTCAAACCCTTCGGGAAACTTGTTTAAAGTGAGCCCTATGGAGGTTTTAGTTCTAGGGAAAGTGCATTATACACATAGTGAATCTAGTGCAATAGCTTGCACGCTTTCCCCGGTGTTTCTATGGAGGTTTGTAATTAGAAGAAGGATTTGAAGAGGGTTTTTCTTTACTTCCCCATTTGTTTAAAAATGTTTGATGGAAGGCTTGGAGATCATTAACACTATGGGGGGCTAGGCATTTGAACCATTTCTTTCTTCTCTAAGCTGCGAGCAAATAACCTAAGCTTAATGAGAATCATCATCAATTTCATTTGTCAAAGTAGTCATTCATCTTATCCACATGTTGTGATGCGATTTAACGTGCTAGCATCATATAATAGAATTTTGGACCGATAGTTCTGTGGGAAGATTGACTAATGGTGTAGGAAGGACTGAGGAGCATACCATGCGCCATGATATGTGGTGGGGGTGGATTACGGGAATGGATTAACAACAGAGAAAATTGGGCTGAAGTGTAGTGGTTTGAACGGTGGATGTAGGGTGAGCGAAGTGGATGGACCGAGAATAGTATTTCTTGAGCTAATCTTGGATGAGAGACACCTAAGTTGTGAAGGAAATGTAAATCGGGGAGGTGTTGTTTCTCTACTACCGGGATGTTCACTTGTTTCGAGGAGATGATAGTGAAGACTCGAGAATCTAACTAATCTAAATCACCAAGAGACCTAGTTCTAAATGGATTTACTAAGTCGGCTTGTGATTGTTGTGGAAAGTGAAAGTTTTTGGACTGAATTAGCTCTCAAGGGTGATGCGAAAACGGTTGACAATTTTATCTTGGGAGAACCTAAGGATACCTTTTGGATTATCAACTACTTCGGTGGATCGAAATTAGGGATGGGCTCTAGTGTGTGAATCTTTCTAGGAGCCACTGTCTTGTTGTTTTCGGACCCAAATAAAACGACAAATGTGAAACTAGATATGACAATATTTTAAGAGGGTAACTAGTTTGTTTTACAATTTTAATCTACGATCTTCGTACGAGTTTGAAGATATTATAATGATAAGGTTCTTCCTAGTGGAGTCTTAAGAAGTCTTGTTCGGGGGGGATTGTGGAGTCGCCAAGTGGAAGTTTTTAGCTCTTTTCGGAGGTAAAAGGTTTTATGGTCCACCACCATGTTTGTTGAATAACAATGCGAAATATTTTTAGGTTTTTTAAGGTTATTTTTCGGTTGTGGTTTAAGAATATGCTAACTCTATTTCAGAGTGGCTGATTTATAGAACAAAGATAGTTTGCTCTTATAGCTAAGCTTGACTGATTTTTCAAGGTTAGATAAAGTCTTAAGAGAATCCTAGGGTTTGTTGTCAACGATTCAAACAAGTTTTACCATGATTACCTTTCTTTGGTAGTGCTTGAAAAGGCACTTCTTACTCTCGAAGTTTTATAAAAATGAAAATGATTCTAGGTTCGATCCCCGGTCGATCGCCAAAATGTTATCTCCTGTAATCGACAAGATTGGCAAAGTCGATCACGAAACTTAACATCGTTTCAACCAACTTTGGCATTCTAGGATGCAGCCTACGATTCCGAAAGGATCTCTCCAATGAGTGCAAAGATGTATTTGTCTTTGAAGTTCGGGTAATGATGTTAGGCTAGTTATGAAGGCCAAGGGTTTTGCTTGTTTTTAGATGGTTGAACGTAACTAACGTTTAGGGTGAAAGTCTTGAATGCAGAGTTTGGTGAAGTTACGAAGTAATCGAGTAAGCCGACAAAGATAGATAATTGCGGGTTTATTCCATTGGGCTATGGAGTCTTAATAGGGTTTAATTGGAATAGCGAAGAAGCAAGAGTGGTCCATGGAAGTAGTCATCTATGTCTAAGGATCTCTTTAAAGATTGATTTATGGAATGGAATGATACAACGAAGGAAAATTAAACGGATGCGAACGAAAGGAAGTAGCCCGGGATACGGTAAGTACTTTTAAACTAACTTGACCTTTGACAAACACTTGAGAAGAACATAAAATCAAACTAGGATACGGTAAGTACTTTTAAACTAGCCGATAACTGACAAACATGAGAATAACATAAAATCAAACTAGGATGCGGTAAGTACTTTTTAAACTAGCCGATAACTGATACACTTTTTAATATTAGAAATCATTTTTTAAAACAAAGGGAAACTTGAAGGCAGGCACATTTGGAGTAGAAACTAGCTGAGTCCAGGCTCACCACAAGTCACTCTCCTAGCTTTGCTTTAATTGGTTACTTTCAAGACCAACAAAGATAACACAAGATAGCTGGATACGGTAAGTACTTTGAGAGTGTACCATATTTTAACATTCAAGAGAAACATTGACGGATAGTATTTGGGGATAATACTAGGACCAAGGCACACCATATATTCCATAGTTCATCTCTACTTAACTTATCTTGAACATAACATTCAAGAATAATATTCAACTAAGGCAACGGGCAATAAGATGAAATTCCATCATTCTTATGCTTAAAGCTGAATTAAATCATTCTCAAATAACACAATTTGGAAGAAAACATATAAATAAAGATTTTCGATCGGAAGAAGGTTCTTGATATACGATGAGTCCTAACTCTATGCATGTTGTTCTTTATAAGATAAAATGAAACATAGTGAAAACGAAACAAAATAATAAGTTACAATTAGAAAAACATCACCGTCAACATAGACTAGAATCCCATAAATCGACTTGTATTGATGCTCCAAACAAGTTACATCTTTAAGTCCAATGATTTAGTTTAACAATCATCTACTCATCTCACCTAACTTATCTGTCACAATCGAGCTCCAAGGGCCGGTGAACACTATTTACAATCGAAGTTTAGCTCGAGATGTATTTCAAAGGATTACGCAACCAACAACTATTTATCTTCTACGAAGGTATTTATAGAAGAATGAGGAGGTGAGATACGATAAAAGATCTCTCAAGACAATTAATACATATTCAAGACTTCTATCGGCCTTTGTGAGGGCTCGATGGAGAAGTTTATGGGTGGTCTGTCTATATTAATACATTTTTCATTTATGAATTAAGCTCGGTGGGAGCTTTTATTGACTTTGAGGCTACTGCGTTACATTGGAGTAATTAACGATATTTTTTGCATTGAATCCTGCAGCGAGAAATTAAATCTTTATTTGCATTGAGGCAAATATCTTCGTTTGATCAATAACCCGGCTGCGATGAATGATTTGAGGCACGGTGGCTTTGTGGTGGGTAGGGAGGAATCAATTCGCATCGGTCGTGGTGGTGGAGGGAGCCTTTCTATTAGATAAAACACTTACGATTTTTTCCTTTAAGCATGTTTAATTTAATGGATTAGGCTTTTGATAATCAATCTTAAACGTATCCATCAAAATATGGAATTAATCTTCAATATTTAATTCTGTTGCACTCTTTCCTTCAATGTTGTTACTCTTCTAATTTTGATTTAATTAACACGGTGTCTTGTTAATGTGCGAAGCCACGCGAGCTCGTATGGTATCAATGCCCATGGAGCATCGACGAAATGTAGGTGGGTCACTTTTAGTCCCTTTTCTCCCACCTTTGATAACCAAAGGCCGAGAGGATCGTCACCCTTGAATTTCTTTTCCTTCGAGTATGGGAAAAAAAACTTTGAAACACCGCAAAACAAACAAAACATTATGAAATCACCGCATATTTGGGGAAAAAGCGCGAGAAGGCGGGGGGAGGAGCGTAGGCTTGTTGGATGGAAGCATCAACGGTGGAGATACGTAGAAGAGGCAAAAGGAGAGTGGGGAGAAGAATAAGACGAAGTGATTTTGGACCGTCCAATCTAGACACGTGGACGGTCCGGATCAATCGGAGGATCGCAATAGGGGGTGGCGAGAGAAAGTACGCGGTTGAAAGTTGTGATGCGATTTAGCACGGACGGGGCGATCTAAAAATTAGATCAACGGTGGAGAAAGAATCGTAGGATTGGTCGATCGGGAGGAACAAATAAAAACAACGATTGAAAAATGCGATGCGATTGAAAACTTCGATGCGATGGAGCAGCACAGTCGTTGATCGGACTTAGATCAACGGTCAATATCTTTTCAACTTTGCACGGTGAAACCCTTGCACTTTATGAAAAACCCACAAATTTTTAATAAAACCAAGGTTTTAGTAGATCAATGAGAAAATATATATACATGAAGTAGCGCTTTGATTGCGGGGGCTGCTTTGGATGTATGGAATACAATGGGCACAGGGCTTTATATAACAAGGGCCAATGCTTGGTCGGGCCTAGAACAGGCTTTTCCAATCGACCCATTTGGAATTTTGTGATGCGATGGGTGCTGGGATTTTAACACTTGGTCCGGGTGAAAGTCATATGTAATAAGGCGTGGGGTGGAGTTTATAAGTATAAGCCCTAATCACATCAGAAATTTTGATGCGGCCTTTTGATCAACCCATTTGTATTTCTCCGTCCAGATTGCATGATCGGGTCCTTTAAATCTAACCTTTTTTCATTTAATCACGTGACTTTGGCATTTTAAATCAAACTTTGGATAAATGGGTTTTTATGATTTTACAAAAAGAAAAAGGTGATCGAGAATAGTTTTTACAAGGTTTAAGCACCGAAAGCCGGGCTTTATGGTTATGGAACGGTAATAAGATCGGGGGTTTTTAAATACAAGAGCTAATCGACATCGTAGTTTATACGTAACACAAAACTTATGAACCAAAGAGAAGTTTCGATGTGATAAGCGCTTGGGACTATAAATCTTGGTTTTTCACGAAGAGCATGAGATACGGAGCTATAACAAGGTCGATCGCATCGAGGTTTTACATAACAAAACATATGTGCCACGAAGTTTACGATGCGGGTAAGCGCCATATGGGTTTAGCGCACAGTTACAGCACCAAGTCGCATGATAGGGCGGTGGTTTTAGGACTTAGCTCTAAGGGCTTAAGTACGCAATACAAAAATGTGTATTTTTTATGATTTTCGATGGTTTTCAAAGGAATTTGGGGGTTTTGGTAAGGTTAAAAAGTGAGTTTTAACCTTATAAAATGGATTTTCATGAATGGAAGAAGAGAATCATGAAAACAAAGGAGTTTTTATGGAAAAAGGAGCAAATGAAGTTTAGTTTTGAGTGGGGAGAAGGGGGAAAATGATGGTTTTCGGCAGGTCTCTTCTCATGAAATCGGCGAAATTTACGAGTATAAAATGGGAACAACAGTAGAAGATTTTGGATAGAGGCATGAGGCCTTCAAAATTCTTAAGGAGCAACACTTTTTAGCAATAAATTTGGCCTTGAAGGCTCAAAAAAGTCTTAGCCCACCTTTTGCTATAACAAATTTATAGGTGGCCCCAACATAAAGAGCTACTAACGAGAAAGGATTGAAGGCTGATTGAAGATCTTGAAATTCCAATTGACAAAATTTGAGGGGTGCTTCTGACGGAAGGTAGAACAAGAACAATAAGTGACAAATCCTTAATACAATTTTGTTTTGGGAAAGACATCATACGAAGACATTGCAAAGTTGACCTATTTTGATTGTTAAAGTTTATTAACATCAAAGGAAATCATTGTTAAAGGTTGTAAATACTCTTAAAGTACGAATATTATGAAAATATTGTGTAAAAAGGATATACACAATGAGTTTCGTAGCGTGCTACGAAAGTATATAGGTCTGACCCCGAACATTTTATAAGGTTTCGAAGGGTAAACAAGCTTCATTTCCGAATTTGGTTTTGAGGTGGTGGTTGGAAAGGGTTCACAAATGAAACTCCAAGTCTCGAGGCAAAGAAATTGGATCATTGAGAGAGGTTTACAAAGATACAAATTCTGCGCTACGAAAACAAGCGCTCATTTCGTATTTGTGACCATACCATCTTTCATTTTACTTTTCAAAGAATTGGTTTCTTGTGCGGGTGGAATGGTATGGTTCCATGGGTGAAAACACATGTCACTTATCTTAAAAGGTCAGCATTTCCGGTAAAAAGGGTTCGAAGATCATCGAAGAGGAAAAGGCTAAATTATAGGAAACATGTCCCTTTGTTTTGTAGGGCAAGACATGAACCGTGTGATAACATAACAAGATTGTAGGCATCCTTGAGGTCGAAGATATGGAGGAAAAACTATCGGAGATATTATTTAAGTTCTAGATAAGGTTTTTTAGACATAATAAGGGTTTTCTCCCTATTTAATGATAGGACTTCTAGAGACGGTTGGTACATCGGATGTAGTCAATAGTATGTTTAGGAGTAAATAGGTCAATATAAGAAATTCAAATTCTCTTCATGATGGATAAGAGAATCCAAGATTGTAATGATGACTCTATAAGAGACATGAAGTCGAAATGCAAGGTTGGCATTTTTTCATTAACAGAAACAAAAGCTGTGTTATTGTGTAAACTCTGTTTTCATCTTAATACAAATATTGATTTATCTTTACTCGGGATTCGGAAAAGAGTTTTGGTGTTTTATCTTCCTATGGATTTCCTCATCTACTTTATTCACGATTAGGTATGAACATATGTTACTTATAACTCATTGGAAAATTCTCTAACTTCCTTCATATGTTTATAAGCGTGTTTATTCACTATTTTTGTTTTTTGATACATCTAAAAATGCGAAGTACTTACACGACTTCCATGTTAGCTAATTTTTATGTTTTGTTGAAACATGCCCTAACTCCATATCCCCGATGGATTTTTGTTGATCTTTAATTCAACCATTTATACACTTTTATCCCGATTATTCTAGAGTTAGCCATACAATCCTTAATTAAAAATCTTAAACCTAGTGAGAGAGCCCTCTCAAGTTAGGGAGGCTAAGCCTCAGCACAAGGTATAGTTTGAAATGGTTCTCGATCTGTGATCGGCCTATCGAGGTCATATTTTGTGATGTAAGCCAAAGCACAAAGGGAGGAAAAGGTTAATAGGTTTGATACCTTGGATACCATTCAAATCACCCTCCTCTCCAATGATACTTACTGTTTTCAAGATGTTGGATGTTACCCGAGTTTGTGAGAAGATTAAACAAGTCCAAAGCCACTCGGACTTGACTAGGTTGTTCATTCTTAATTTAAAAAATCACGAGTCAACTTTAGCGAGGAGTGAATTTTTAACTCTCCTTGAATCCATTGCTAAAGCCACATGAATACCGGATATTGGTGAGAGATGGTTTAAACGAAGAAATTGGACTTGACCTATTATGAGCCACTGCCTCAAACCTGGTATCAATAAGGCTACAAGAATGTATTCCCCTTTTCCCACACCTTGCTAGATAGGTATGCCATGTTGATGAGGCGGATTATCAAGTACTTCACCTATGAGGAGGTACTCCGGGTTGTTCTTATCACATAGGATTTTGATGCACTTCACCGGGGTTAAATTGTTGAACCTACCAAACTATCTATCTTGTATCATTGAAAAAATGGTTTGGTAGTCGAAGAGGGATTGTATGACCAGATACGAGCCTTTTTCATCACTCCTTGGTTAAGATGATTGTTTTACACCAGCTAGAGGATCAAGGAATCCGTTGGGAATTTTGTCTCACATGATGTGTTTGCAAATCCCCAAGCCTTCATTTAGCAAAATTTTCCTTCCACTTCACACCACCTACACTCCACTCCTCCACCATCTTCACATAGCTACATTCTCCCTGAAAAACTCACCTCCTATCTCTTCTCCTAATGCATCAAGTGAAGGATGCGATGGTAGCCCTAATGAGGAGCAAGCAGAGATGACAATGGAGAGGAAAAGGGCAGTGAGGTAGAAATAGAGTTTAATGAGAAAAGGAAGAGAACGAAGTGCTAAGGGAGAAGATGATGGAAATAGCCATGAAGAACAAAAAAATAGCGGTGAGGAAAAGGCAAAAAATGGTGAGGTAGAAATAGGGGTATATGAAGAAAACAATGAAGAAGACAACAAGGCTCGAAAAAGATGATGACGGTACTTGATGAGAAGAGATGAAAGTGATGAAAATGAGGAAAAAAATGAGGCAAATATAGAGCTTAGTGAAGGAAGATGATGATAGCATGGAAGAGTGATGAAAACAGCGAAGGTAGAAAACATTGAGAAAGTATAGAGCTTAATTAAGAAGATGATGAGGAAAGTGAAGAATACGAGTGGGACATAAATAGAGCCTAATAATGAAGAAGAAGATGACGATGAAATGGAGGAGGAGGATGAACATAGCGACCATGAAGAAAAACGGTGATGATATTGAGCACAATGATAGTGAAAAAAGAAATCTTGCTGGAAATAAATGAAGACAATGAGAATGAAGAAACGAGAGGAAGAGGATAAAGAAAATGAAGACCAAGAGTAGACAAATGATGAAGGTGAAACGAGTTTGAAGATGAAGGCATTGACCAAAGAAATATCACAAATGAGACATTCAATAATAAGAAAGGGAATAGTCATGGCCAGTCCGTAATTTGTCATGACACTAATCAACCTGCGAATGACCAAAAATCCAAATTGATAGTGAAGAAAGGTAAGCGGGGAGAAAAGGACCTCGATGGGGCTGAGCCAAGGCCAGGGCGAGTGGTGTTGATCGGTTTGAGAGCAAGAGATGACAATGAAGAAAAAAATGAGGAAAGCAAGGATGATGATGAGGTTAAAGGTCAATAAATACGATGACCCAATGACTGGAGCATCAAGTGACTCATGAAAATAGCAGAAAAATATGGAAAAGGCTTGTGACTTCATCAAGGATCAAGGCACCCTCTGTCCTCCTCTCACATGCACACACACGAGAGGCAAAGAGATGTGTTTGCGCCTCGAAAGGCAAGGCCATCTCTCCTCCAACTATCAAGCACAAAGACAAGGCAAGGAAATATGGACAAAGGTGAACAACGGGTAAAGGTAAGGAGAATAAAAAGGGTCAAAGAGGACTTCTCAAGGGCCTTAATTCATTAATCTAGACGATGACAATGAGGACATGGGGAGATGAACACAAGATTACTTCTCTTGGAGAAAGATGCACAACTTCGAGTGGGAAAGAGACTTTGAGATGGAACAACATTTCCTCCAATATTACAAAGATGAGCATAAGCATTTCAAGGAGGTAAAAGAGAGGCCTTGCCTACAAAAGAAGAAAATTACCAAGCATTATGCAAGGAAAAACATGCTTGCTTGTGCCAAGGCGAGAAGGCCCTCATGGAGCTAGAAGAGCTAAAAAAGAGAAAAAGTGCAAGACGACCTTGGAATTTTGGTTGATTCTTCTCATCGGTGTCCAAGACCTCTTGAGGGACCTCTCCACAAATTTTAGGCAAATTGGACAACTTTTTGTTTTTTCCAAATTTTGACCCCTGTGCGCGACACCCTAGGAGCTAGCACAAACTTGGTGCATTCTCAGCTCTCCAAAGTTTGAATTTTGGATTTATCACATCACCGGTGGTCACTTTACTCACCCGAATTTTACAGATGATTTGAAACCATTTTTAACCCCCTCGAAAAGGTCGACAAACATCGAAATTTACCTTTCTACCTCATTTTCGGACTAGGCAACACGCACGGGCTTGGGTGTTGGGAAATTTATTTTTGGACAGATAAATGGCATCCACTCGGCACAAATCCAGAAGAATTTACGGAAATTAGACTCATAAATATTTCCAACGAGCCATCACGGAGCCAAATTCGGTGTCGAGAAAAGGGGTCCAAAACTTAGTTGCAAGAGACCCTATTTTTTGTTGGTAGCGCTACGCACAAAGGCTACCTAGTGTGTTTTGGACCAAAAGTCAACAAAACACACTCATTTTATTGCAAATAGATATTTTTGATTTTTTTTGAGGAAAATTAAGCTAGAATTAGGTGCGAAATAGTTATTTTAGCATTTATTTCTTGGGACGTTATGTGCCTTGGGCCTTGCATGGTCTCTTGGCCATAAATGATATTTATGACTATATTTGATATTTTCCTACCACATTTAGGGTTTTAACCCTCCTTTTCTCCATAAATAGAGCATGAGGACCCTATGTATTTTTTTGGAATTTGATGAGCTTGAAGAAAATATACGTGGTTTCATGAGCTTGGAGAAGAAATTGGTTTTACAATGATGAATGAATGGCTTGCTCGGCTTGATGAAGTGGAGAAGCTTGTTTGCGGGATTCTGTTATCACCCAAAAAAAAAATTCAAAACATTGTATGCTAATTGTTTTTGTCATGGTCTTAAATGAGTCTAAAATTCATTTTTAGTTTGGTTAAGGGTAGGTCGTAGTTTTTATAAGTTTAAAAGGTTATCATTTAAGTTCAAATAAAGTCCTTCGAGGTCCATTCCATGATCGGAATTCATATTTTTCATTTAGGGTCATTCCATTATGTTTCGGGCTAAGTTGCACGGTGCTTGATAATCCTGCGTTTTGTAGCACCTTTAGTTCAAAATAAGGGTTTTTCACTTCGAAAACGCTACTACTTTTGTAGCGCAAAAACACGAAAAATACACTATTTGCACTATGAAAGCACGATTTTTTAAATGTCATGTCGAAAACTAGAATTTGTCGGAAATCTATTAAGAAATGAACGGGCTTAGCAGTGTTACGAGTCATTTAGAGGGTTAGATTCAAAGTACTTACCAATTTCACATCCATCATCATCATGATAGGGCATCATTCGGTTGTAAAATGGGATTTCAAATTCGAAAACCTTGCCTAATTTAGTCATTCCGGTTTTCATTTGCCTCACTCAGCTGTTTAAGCTCTAAAGCATTGAATTTAGCTTTGTGGTTGTTCCATACCAAGGCTATCTTCACTATAATCAAGCGAGGTTGTTCCTTTTTATCAAGTAGAGGTTTTTTATGTTATCGAGCGAGGTTGTTCATACATAATCAAGCGAGGCTGTTTTATTGATTCAGAGAAGGCCGACGGAGTTTTTAAAGAAGCATTGCGAGGGAGGAGAAGAAGGTCCACGGAGAATTGTACGAGATATGGGCTGAGAATGTAAATGCTATTGTTGAGGATCAAATAGTGATGAAGGCTTTTTAGCAAAATTTGAGTACATCTCGAGGATTTTGTGAAAATCTACAAGGTTGCCACACTCTCGGTGTCGAAAGAGTTTGCCTTACACTTTAGTGGAACCAATACCAAAATTGGGATGTTAAATGTTCCGGTCACACGAGATCATTGCTGGCACCGTGACAAAAATACCAAGGGAGTAGGATAATTGGTTTAAATTTTTTAAGTTTGACATGGAATAGTGCAAGGAATTCATGAAACATGAATATGCGGTGTGGACCTAAACAATGCAATACCTATGGGTTGCTAAAAGATACTATGCCAAGTTTTTGTTCAACATTCGAAGATAATTTACATGTGAAGGCGGTACCATAAAGTTTATGCTTATCATTTCAAGCGATTGTTGCATTTCACGGGTGGGATATCATTAGACTTTCCCTTCTACTTACGCAGGAGCCTTGCCAAAATGTACGATAAAGTACAAGCCAAAGTCGATGGTTGTGGAAACCTCTCGGTTCACCATGGTTTGATAAAGTTATTGGTTTTGAATGAGCTTGATAAAATAGCGAGGGGATTGTTCTTCCTTTTTGTTTATGAGTGGATTTTAAATGGAAACCTAACTTGACTAGACACCCTAATACTCATTTTAGAGCCGGTAATAGAAGGCTAAAAGGCCAAGTGGAGGATTTGGGCTACAATTGAAAGCATCTTGGATGGACCAAAAAACTAGGTGCGGTAGAGAAAATTCAAAGGTAAATCAAATGGGTAATAAAGAATAAACTTCATGAAATGGTGCTTTAGTTCATATGGTTGTTTGTCTTGAAGAAACCGGTGAATTTACGAAAGTTTGGGCAAATTTACAGTTTAAGTTTTGAAGAAAATCTGAAAAAAAGCGCTCAATCAACAATTTAAGTAGCGCAAATGATTTAAAAGACAAAATGCGCTATGAAAGCTAGTTGTAGTAGTGTTTTTCTATACTTTTCGTTAAATTTTGAAGGAAATGGAGACTTGTATATTTTGGCTTTAAAATTCTAAGGAGGGTGTGTTAAGTGAATATTCATAATCCCAAAGGCAAGGAAACCAAATTTTGAAGGCAAATAAGTTAAAACTGCAGCTAGGAAAAGCGCTATGTTGTGCTATTTTCGTAGTGCGAGTCTGTTTTGGCTATTTTGGGAAGTTCAATGATGATTTTGTACAATGGCATATGGATGATTTTTAACACATGTTATTTCAATTCTTGACAGCAAATTGTTTCGAAGTCATGGGTTCATGGTGGTTAAAGTGACTCAAAAACACAAAGAAATCTAAGCCTAGAAAACGGAGGACAATTTCCTAGTTTGTATGAGATCAAAATTGAGGACATTAAGTGCGGAGCTTATCATTTGGATTCGACCTTATGGGAATGTAGTTGTAAATGATGTAATCTAGCTTAGATAAAGGTTGTTATGAGTAAGAGGTTAATGAAGTTTGAGTCCTATTTGTAATAGGACTATTCTCTAGGTTGCGAAATTTGTCATTTTGTAATAAATTCCATGTCTAATAGTTGGGAAAGGTGTTTAAAAGTAAGAATTCGATGTATCTAGATGAGGATAAGGTTGTCTTTATGCTGTAAATGATGCATAAAAGAGGGAAAAGTCGAAATGCTAATGGTTGGAATTTTTTTAGCAAAAGAAGCATGTTTTATTGTATGTAATTGTTTTCGGCTTAATACGAGAGGTTTCTACTTGGCCAACTCAAGATTCATGAAGATTTTTGTATTTCTTGTTCTAATGACATATTTTCAATATCCTATTGCAGTGGTGTTTGCTTATGTTACTCATAATTCATCATTGATGCTGCGACTTCCTTCATAGACAAATTGGTGTGTGTTTCTTTGTTTCACATGTGTATTCCTAACTTGAACTATGATATGCCTTGAATTCCATGCTAGGTAGATTGTTTGGTTTTGTTGAAGCTATTATGACACCATAAGCTGATGTACACTTGCTAATGTGATTTACAACCAATTTATATCATTTATTTTCTTTACCCCATATAGATTTAGCCATCTACATTTCTATCCAAAAATCATAAACCCTTGAAGCCCTCTCGAGGTTGAGAGAGCTAAGCCTCGGAAACAAAATATTGGTCTGATTTTGTGATAAAATTTTGGTGCATTCTTGAGAATGCAGAAAGATTATACTTTCTGAGATTTTGAAGCTGAACTTCTAAAGGTAGTAGGAGCTCAAAAATATTTTTCGAAATTGCACATCTACCTTGGTAGCTCCATTTAAAGTTTATATGTTAAAAGGTGGCTTTGAGAAGGAGATACACAAGAAGTAATCCTAACCCGAGATCCACATGCTATCATGGAAAATCCAAACACCATTTCAAGAGGTAGTCAAGGTATTTTTTGAAATATCGGTACTCCATCTCATTCGAAATCCTTGTCCTCTAAAATATCAAGAAGTCACGAAGACAAAGTTGATGATAAAATTCTGAAGTTTGTTAGATCGAGAGAAAGTGAAAGGAGCTAACTAAAATTATCTTAGACTTGCATAAGAGAGGAATAGATGCATACGGCCCTAGTAGCACAAGAAGACAAAGAAGAATTTTGGGGCCCCATTATTCGGAGTTTTTGTTGGAAAGAGAGTCTTTAGATAAGTTGAGAAAGAGCTTGATCCTTTTTGAAAAGTAAGGTTAGGTTTACCTCTTCAAAGCTGGACCTTAATTGTTAGTGGCTCACAAGACCAAAATAGTCCTCCTCATAAGCGATTTGTCATCCACTCTTTCTTGCCATTCCTAAAGTACACAGTACCTCTAACCATGGCTATAAATCCACCTTCTTTTGCTAAATATGTCCCTCTTGTCCTTCCTGTTGTCTTACATGACCTCCTACTAAATATCTTTGCTAAGAATCAAAACTTGGGGAAGTGATGAAGACATTACAACAGAGGTCATGTGGATCCAATTTAATGATTTTATAGATAGGGAAGAGGTTGATCATGAATATGTTAAGTCAAGGTTGTTTTCTCGATTTTCTTTGGTGAGGTTGGGAAGTGGTATAAAGCTCTTATACCCGGAGATTATTCATAATTGGAATGAATTTGAAGATGTTTCCTAAGAAAATGGGGAAATAGAACTAATGAAATTACAAAGCCCTCACTCAGTATAATACTTTGAAGAGAGTGGTGATGAAGCTGTCCAAAACTTTTCAAAAATATTTAATAAAGTGTTAGACTCTATTCACGCATTTGAAACCACTAGAAGCCTTGGCTCAAATGAGGTATGTTGAAGCCTTTGACTATGATTTTTCCATATTGTTGAGAAAAGAGAATCCCTACACTTTCTAAAATGAAAAATGATGTTGTGAAGGTGGAGGTTAACCTCATAATAATTAAAAGTCAAAAATGGGTAAGGCTAAGTTGAAAGAGATAACTAGGCCATATAAATATTTGTTTTCTTTTGATTCAAAAATATTTCAGTGCATTGGTTTAATCAAGGATGTTTTTGTTGATGCAAGCGCAAGTTCTGCTAAGGCGTAGTCATGGACATTGTAGTAGCAAACATTCCTGGAATTTTGTTGTGTTGTTGTCAAGGTCATGGGCAGCAAAAAATTAAAGGTACAATGTAGATGGATCTTACTTATGCTATCATTCCCGTCTTTGGGGAGCAAGAATATTGTATCAAGAGACAAGAATGGCCTACATGGTGAGTAACGAATAAACCCAAAAACTTTCCAATTTATGCTCTTGATGCGAACTTGGTTACTATTCTTTTCAATGAGTTGACTAATGAAGCGAAAAGAAGAGGAGAGGAAAGTAGAAAATTAGAGTTACCGAAATTCGGCGGGTACGAAAATCAACAAAAAACGAGAAGCTCGGCAAGTCGGCGATAAGGAGGAAGAAGGTTGAGAAGTGGTCATTGCATTTGATGGATCGGCGGAGGCAAGAAGGAGCATGAGTAAGGATTTGAATTATAAATCCAAGTGATGAGAGTAGAAGTTCTTTTCCTATAAAGTGAACTTTGATTGCACGAACAAATGGGCCCGAATACGAATCATGATTTTGGGTCTAGAAGTTTAAAAAGAATGAATGTAAGTACATTCTATTTTTGGAGATTCGAATTAGTCATGCGAACGAGGTTGAGGAGTGTTTATCAAACAAAGACACAAGGATGATAGCATATAGGAATTTGGTTTGTACATGTAGAAAAGTTTCAGGCTATTCATTCATAGTCAAAACTAGAGAACTAAACACCATTGTTGATTCTCTTGATGTCTGCAAGTCTTTTCCATTATTCCTATGCACTCCACGGAAAAGTATGAGGTTGAGGTCTGCCATGGGCCCATTTATCACGATAATATTACTCATTGGCAAGTTTTTTAGGATGATCAACGGAGTGAAAAAACTTTATTGAGTTAAGAAAGAAAGAGTTTGAAAATGTACAAGTGGATCGGCAAAACATATTGCATTTGAATCACAAGGGAATTCCAAAGTTTTGCAACTAAAGAAAAATTCCATACAAGGGACTTATTCCTCTAGAATTTTTTTATCGAGAATGATGTTTTTAAATCCCCTAAAATACAAGTTGATGACAAAGAAAGTTGAGAGTTGTAACCTTGGTACTATAGCTATGCCCAAAATGATTAAAATTTCAAAGTTTCTTTACAGAATATGAAGTTTAAGTATGTTGAAATGATGAACGGATTCATGAATGTCTTTGTATGTATGTTGATTTGAAAGAATGTAATCCCACTATTATTGACATACTATTCCCATAAAATAAAATGAAAAACCCTTCAAGCGAGAATTTGAGGAGGATCAACCCACTTCTTATGCCATTGATTGAGAAGGAGGTAAAAAAGATCTTTGATGCTAAAATCATTGTCCCAATCGGATTTTCAGAATTGGCTTGCAAATTTAGTTCTAGTTAGGAAGAAGAGTGGAGAAATAAAAATATGCATTGACTTGAAATTTGAATAAAGCCTCCTGAAGGATAATTATCCCCTTCCAAAAGATGGATCAAATTTTGCAAACTATTGTTGGTTCTCGGAGAGAATGTCTATGCTTGAGGGTTTTCGAGTTATAATCGGATCCTTGTACATCCACATTGAGTGGGAAAAAAACAACGTTACTACCATGGGTACTTTCATGTATGCCAAGATACCATTTGGTATCATGAATGCGGAGGCCACAGCACAAGGGAAATGGACATTGCATTTTACGAAGAGAAGGACAAGATGGTGGTTGTGTATCTTCACTTCAAGCATAACGAGTCTTCTCAAGGAGAAAGAAGATCACTTGAAACACTTGGAAAGAATTATGCAAATGTAGAAGGTTTGGCATCTCTCTAGAAATCACCAAAAGTGTTTTTCTTTAAATTCGAGGTAAATTACTTGGACATATCATTTGTAAATATGGGATTAATATTGATCCAAATAGGGTCAATGCAATTCGAAGGTGGATTTTCCAAGAAGTAGAAAGGAGATTCAATCTTTCCTTGGAAAGGTTAATTTTGTAAAGAGCGATTTATTCCTAATTTTGCTAAGATTGTGAAGGACATAACAAGGATCTTTGAATAATGGAGTTGATATTAAGTGGACAACAAAAGCTAGAAACTCATTTGAGGAGATCAAGGAGCACTCAACAAACACCGGTATTGATCATTCTGATTTCTCAAAGGAATTTTTTGGTTTTTACTTTTGCATCAGAGAATATTATCGCTGGAGTTAACTACAAAAGGGACAGGAAGGTATTGAGCGGTGATTTCTTTCCTGCATGAGACATTAGCCAGTCGAGTACAAATATAATATCTTAGAAAATCGAGCCTATGCCTTGGTGAAGGCTATCAAATATTTGAGAATTTATATTATGCATTCTCATATTGTGGCATTTGTTCCTAATATTGTTATGAAAGACACCCTCACTCAAGCCAACCCGATGGGAAAGAGGGGAAAATGGTTCAAGTTTCTAGAGAATATGATATAGAAATTAAACCAACAAAATTGGTCAAAGGGAAAGGCTTGGCAAAGTGATGTTGTGATCAAAAATTTGACTATCTTGATATAAATTGGATTGCGAAATATCAAAAATTTCGAATGATGAGGAGGAACTAGTTCCTATTGAAGAAAAATATATCACTTGATTGGTACAAGGGAACTTGTTTTTTTCCTACAACACCATAAAGAACTTACTTGGAGTTTAACAAAAGTCCAAACAAGGTTTTTTAGTGAAATCTTTGAGATAGTTTATATTTGACAAAAATGTTTGTTTCGGAAGGATCTTTGAGCGGAATTTTGTTGATTTTTCTTGGAAGAAGAGCTTTGATAAATTGATTGAGGTTCACAAGGAGATTGTGGAGGTCACCATTATTGGAAGGCGACGGTGAATAAGATTACGAGAGCAAGGTATTATTGGCCTACAATGTTTAAGGATGTCTCTGAGAAGGGTTGCTACGTAACGAATGCCGGATTTTTTGAGGGTATGAAGAAGCTTGTACCTTTACCTTTGATGCCTATCTATGTGTAAGTGTCATTCAACAATGGGGACTAGATTTTGTTAGGAGATTCATCCATCATCATCAAGTCGACATCATTGGATTCTTACGACGTGATTACTTCATAAATGGATTGAAGCAATCCCAACTAAGCAAACGGAAATGATTCTGTGATTATTTCTTTCTTAGAAAATAATATTTTTTCTAGATTCGGTTGCCCCATAGAATTATAACTAAATTAGGCATTTAAGTCTAAGAAGCTGATCAATTTCTGTCATCAATATCATATTACTCTCGGACATTCTGCGCATCATGTCAGCCAAGAAATGGCCTTGTTGAATCTTCTAACAAGAGCATTGTAAGGATCATTAAAAAGGTGTTGCGGGAGAATAGAAGGCTTGTTGAATGCGAAGTATGCTTTATGGGGCATTAGGAGATGCGAAGGTGATCGGAACTTCACCATATGGATTGGTATATGGTGCTAAGGCTATTTTACATCACTAAGGGTACTGTTGGTAGATTCCAAGGTCTATAAGAGGAACCAAATGCAATCTAGAGAATTAATCGACGTAGATGCGCAAGAGAAGAGGAATGAGGTTTATGACAATGATACGACAATCTTGAGAATCAAGAGGATATTTGGATAAAGAAGATCAAGGAAGAAATTTTTCAAGTTCAAGATGA
Organism: Pinus albicaulis; assembly: GCA_034641835.2. Taxonomy (NCBI): domain Eukaryota; kingdom Viridiplantae; phylum Streptophyta; class Pinopsida; order Pinales; family Pinaceae; genus Pinus; species Pinus albicaulis. The sequence continues at coordinate 839,192,341 of CM076582.1, read as the reverse complement.
AGTGTTGAAATGGGAGGCCAAAATTGAAGAAAAGGAAAACATGTGGTAAGTTTGAGAACTTGTGGAAAGGTCCTTTCAAGATAGTTTCTTTTCATGAAACATTAACACATCTTGCGGAGATGGATGGAAAATCATATCTTGGAGGGACCTACCTGTCAGTAGCGGAGTTTTTGAAGCATTATTCTTCCTAAAATCGATGGATTGTTAATGTCATTGTATGTATTCCATTTTATATGTTTTCTCTGCCTAATAATGACAAACTAAATCAGCAAGCTTGTGAGCACGAGGTGAAGGCCATTAGAGCTTGAGGGAGGAAACTTTGGAAAATTCAGAAGAGATTTTACTATTTTGGTCGAGAAATGAATGCTTAACTCTTTGGAACTACTAGTTCTTAGTGTACCACGGGGGCACACTATCCCAATTGGAGCCACTATTATCACCCAAAAATTTCAAAACATTGTATGTCAACATTTTTTTTTATCATGGTCTTAAATAGGTGCAAATTCATTTTTAGTTTGGTTAAAAAAAGAGGTAGGTCATGAACAAGTTTTAAAGGTCATCATTTGAGTTCAAATAAAGTCCTTCGAGGTCCATTCCATGATCAAAGATACATATTTTTTCATTTAAGGGGTCATTCCATTAAGTTCGGAGCTAAATTTACGCAATTAGCCAAGAATCCTCGGTTGTTAACATCGTTAGTTCAAAAAAAGGGTTTTCCACTATGAAAGCGTTGCTACTTTAGCGCCTTTCTGGTAAAAAAAATACAACGTAGTAACGCTACGAAAGCACGGTTTCTTAAATGTCATGTCAAGAAACGAATTTGTCAAAAATCTGTTAAGAAATTCGATCATTCAATTTTCATTTGCCTCCACTCAGCTGTTTAAGCTCTAAAGCAATAGAGTTAAGCTTTTAGTTGTTACGTACGAAGCTATCTTCACTTTGTAATCACACGAGCCTATTCCTTTTTCTCAAGCGAGGTTGTTCTATATTGTCAGCTTGAGTTGTTAATACATAATCAAATGAGGTTGTTTTCTTGATTCCGGAAGGAAAATTTGTGAGGTTTTTAAAAGGAAGCATGAGAGGAAGAAGGTCCACGGAGGGGACATTATCGCGAGATATGAGCACGAGAATGTAAATGCTATTGTTGAGATCGCGGTGATGGAGGCTTTTTAGTAAAGCTGAATTTGTCTCGGTTGTGAAAATCTGCAAAGTTGCCACACTCGGGTGTCTAAAGATTTTCCTTACACTTCGATTAAGACCAATACCAAAATTGGGATGTTAAATGTGCAGTCACACGAGATCATTGCTTTTGTGAGAAATACCAAAAGGGCGGGAGACTTGGTTTATGGGTTTTAAGCTTGAAATGGAATAGTGCAAGGAATTCATGAAACACGAATATGCGGATATGGACCTGAATAATGCAATACCTAGGGGTTGCATCAAATATACATATACCCAGTTGTCGTTTAACATTCAAATACTTTGTGTATGAGCGGTACCATAAAGTTTATGCTTATCATTTCAATGATACTGTTGTTGCATTTCTAGGCGGGATATCATTGAACTTTCCCTTCTACTTACATGGGAACCTTGGAAAAATGTCGATAAGTACAAGCCAAGTCTGATGGTTGTGAAGCCTCTGTTTCACCATGGTTTGATGAAGTTATTGGTTTTGAATGAGCTTGAGAAAATAAGAAAGGATTGGTCTTCCTTTTTGTTTATGAGTGGATTTGAAATGAAACCCTAACCCTAGCTAGACACCCTAAAACTAAAAATACTCCTTCACCACCACCACAGTCTAGTCGGCTTTGTGGTTACAAGAGAAACGAGGTTTGTAAAATTGAAACCAAGAAAACGGGTTGAAAGAGTAGGAAGACACAGTGCTTGTTGCGAAACTCCATCTGCCAAATAGAGATTAGAAAAGGGTCAAAGAGAAAAACAAAAACAAGTGGCTAGCAAGCAGGAAATCCGGAAAATGACCAAGCAATAGCATCAAAGGAAAAGAGTTTTTGGTGCAGAGGATAGCCCCAATGATAAGAAAGAAACTTGGATGACATACTTCATGCAATTGATATATAATAATCACCCATTATTAACGAGTAGATTTCATTGAAGTGGATGAACACAAACGAGAAAAGTTAAATCGGCTAAAAAACTTGAATTTGAGGGTGAAAATGAAGCATTTATTTTCCAAGCAAGGAAAAATTTAACCAGGCATGAAAAAGAAAATCCAAGAAGGTAGTAAATATGTCCAACTAACTATGGAAGCGACTAGAGTTCACGAAGAGGTGGTTGATCTCTCATCACCAATAGTGGGCAATACGACCGACGAAGACAATGAAAGGAACACATGATAAAGCGTCAATTTCTTGAATAAATATTGAAGCTAGCAAACCAAGAGATTGAAATGATGAGAAAAGAGGTCGAGAGAAAGCACATCATTGAAAAAATAGGATTAAAGAGGATGAAATCGGTATGGGAAGGCCAAGCATTTCTAGGTACGAAATTCAAGTGTTGCAAACGGAAGTTTTTCACATGGACGATGCCGGCTATCAAAGAAGCAATGTTTGTCAGAGTGATTAATACTCATTTAGAGATATTATTATAAGGCTAAGAGGCAGGTGGATTTGGGTACCAGCCAGAAGCGTGCGGGGATGGACCGAAAAGAAACCGAGGTGCGGTAGAAAAATTCAAAGGTAAATCAAATGGGTAATAAAGAATAAACTTCGTGAAATGGTGCTTTAGTTCATATGGTTGTTTGTCTTGAAGAAAACGGTTAAGTTCTAAAAAGTTTGGGAAAATTTTAGTTTAATTTTTGAAGAAAATCCGAACAAAACTACTCACTCAATGAGTTTCATAGCGCAAATAGTGCAAAAAGGGTGAAATGGGCTACGAAACTATTGTGGCACTACCCTTTTCCTTAAATTTTGAAGGGTGGAATTGTATGTTTTGGCTTGAAAATTCTAAGGAGGGTGTGTTAAGTGAATATTCACATAATCCCAAAGGCGGAAACCAAAATTTTGAAGGAAAATAAGTTAAAACTACTGCTATGAAAAGTGCTACGAAACTATGCTATTTTCGTAAGCGCGGTGTGTTTAGCTATTTTGGGAAATTCGATGATGATTTTATAGCTGGAACTTATGGATGATTTTGAACACATGTTATTTCAATTCACGACGGAAAATGGTTTCAATTTCATGGGTTCATGGTGGTTGATGCCTCAAAAACACAAAGAAATCTAAGCCTAGAAAACAAGGACGGTTTCCTAGTTTGCGGGGGAGATCAACGTTGAGGACATTAAGTGCGGGCTTATCATTTGGATTTTACCTTGTGGGAATGTGGTTGGAAAATTATGTAATATGTCTTAGATAAGTTTTTATGAGTAGAGTTAATGAGTTTGAGTCCCTATTTGTAATAGGACTATTCTCTAGGTTGCGGTGTCATTTTGTAATAAATGCCATGTCTAATAGTTGGGGCAAGGTATCTAAAATTAATAATTCGATGTATCTAGATGAGGATAAGGTTATCCTATGCTGTAAATGATATATAAAAGAGGAAAAGTCGAAGAATTCTAATGGTTGGACATTTTTTTAGCAAAAATCTTGTGTTTATTGTAAGAAATGCTTGTTTTAGCTCGGTACAAAGTTTTCTACTTGGCAAGCTCAAGATTCATGAAGAGTTATTGTATGTTCTTATTCGATAACATATTTTCAATATCCTATTTCAGTGGTGTTTGTATGTCACTCGGAATTTCATCTCATTGATGCTCTAACTTCCTTCATAGACAAGCGGTAATGTGTTTTAGTATTTCACATGTGTATTCACGACTTGAACTACGATATGCCTTGAATTCCATGCTAGGTAGATTTTTGGTTTTAAAGCTATTATGACTCCATAAACAAGTTACACTTGCTAATGTGATTTACAACAAGTTTATATCATTTATTTTCTTTACCCCATATAAAGTTAGCCATCTACATTTCTATCAAAAATCATAAACCCTTGAGAGAGCCCTCTCGGGTTGAGAGTCTAAGCCTCCTTGGTTAGTACGGAAACGATTACATGAGATTAACCCGGTTGTCATCCTATCGGTGAGTTTTGGCAGTAATGAATTCCATAGCTTTGTGAATGGTGATGTCTTCTAATTCATCTATTGTTTCCTTTGTTATCATTATGTTTCATGTTTCTTGGCCTACTTATTAAATAGAAAAGTATAGGTTGAGACATGTTCTTTGAAGGCACCTCTAGGTCCTCTTTGTTCATTATAGCTTTTATGTTTTCTCTTTTATGCATCTTAAGGATTTCTTAATTTCTCCTTAGGTCCACCCAAAAAAATTGTTTTCGTTTCATGTACGGTTAGTATGCTAGCTTACAAGTATGATTCATGGTATGCCCTTCTTATTTGAAGTTTTCAAAACCCTATCTTGAAGCCTTTCTATGAAATATTGATTGTTAGGTTAAGACGAAAGGGTCTCGTTCGATATTGGCCTTTGTACATGCTTAAAAAATTATTTTAGAGTTACCAATAACTTGATATAGGTTGTTTATGAGTTTTCTCTCCATAAATTGAGTTATTTGTATTGTCTTATGTGTTTCCCAAAATGCGAAGGTGAATTTCTAAGATTAGAAGCTCTTATGCTTTCTATGTTTCAACTGGAATGTTTCTATTGGACATTTATTAGTTTAGGGTATTGTTTAGTAGGAAGCAATGGTTTTGGTTGGCCTAACTCATGAATTGTAACTTTTTAAACTATATATGTTTAAGACCTCTTAGTCTTTCCCAATCTTATTAATGCATTGCACACTCATGCATCATATCGGGATCATGTCCTTGCTAAGTAAACCACCAAAACACACTACGTTTCATCATTTGAACACTCTTGACTTTCACTTGACTCCATATCCAATGGCTTTGACATACTCTCACTCCCACTATTTCATTTGACCATCTTACCCAGCAAAACAATCAACGAAACCTTACACACAAATAACTAGCCTAAAAAATCAAAACCCTAGAGCAAAAAGAACATATATTTTGCACCAATAGAGAGAGATCCCTCTCTCGATGCAGAGCTAGGTCCTCGGACTCCAAAGCTTGGTTCCATGTTACTGTCATTTGGTCTACCAATGTGCCAAATCATGGGACCTTAACATTTTAGTGATCACGGTGGGACATGCAGGTAGAGATTCATGATGTTGAGGTCTGTGATTTGGCGATTGGCATACCAAATGACGAGGCAACATCGGAGCCACTTTGGAATCCTAGGACTAGCCTTCACGGATTGGAGAGAGGGATCTATTTATATACATGTCTTATAATGATATGCTTATAGGCTCATGATATGATATTAGGTTAGTTATGAAGCTCAATCGAACTTGTTTTGGTTTGGTTGGGTAGGATATCATCAAAATAAAGGAGAAGTCCTTTGAAGAAATGAGAGTGTGAGAAATTTTTAAAGAATGGTTCGGTGATATGATAGGTAAAGACAATATCAATCCATTGGGTATGGAGTCACAAAAGGATTTAATTTCACAAAAATTTCCAAGAAGTGGTCCATGGGGCAAGTCATCTATATCAAAGCATCTCTTTAGATTGATTTGTGATATGGAACGTTAAAGTGATGTGAAAGAGAAGAAAAGCTAATAACCAATTAAGAATCTATTAACTTCACTACACAAGAAAATCTTTTCAAAGTGAGCGGATTTGGGAGCAAGCCAAAGGACGAACCAAACCATAGACTTCTGCGGGAAAACTCCTACTAAAGCCAACTTCTAAGACAACAATCTAGTAATCCTCTTGACAACCTTTAGAAAGTAGGAAACATTTAAGATAAACACTAAAAAGTAGCCTAATATCAAGTAAGGACTTTGAAACTATCACCTTTCGCATAATCTTAAGGGAAAACATTTAAGACAAACATAAAAAGTAGCTAAGATAAAGTAAGGACTTTGAACCTATCCACCTTTTGGCATAATATTAAGGGAAAACATTTAAGATAAACATAAAAAGTAGCTTTAAGATCAAGTAAGGACTTTGAACCTATCTACCCTTTCGGCATGCTCTCGAGAAAAAAAATTAAGATAAACATAAAAGTAGCCTAAGATCAAGTAAGGACTTTGAACTTATCCTTATTTTGGCATACTCTTCAAGGGAAAATTTCAAAACGGTTGTTGGAGAGAAAACACTAGAGGACGGGGGCTAACCATAGACTTCCCTAGTTTAACTTTACTTAGCATGCGGTAGAAAATATCATTCGGGAACAATGTCTCAATTTTACTCAACAAGACATGATTTCACCAACATTCCTTGATTGGTTATACTCTATTGAATTATCCTCAAACACATAATTAGAAGAAAACATAGAGATAAAGCTTATCAATTAGAAATAGGGTACTTAGCGATAAATCTACTCTAAATTTGTTGTTCTTTATCGAGAGAAAGTGGATAGTATGAAAACATAGAAAAACAAAAATTACGATGAAAAACATCACCATTGACATAGACGGGATCCCATAAATTGCTTGTATATTTGATGTTCAAACTAGTTACAATATTTAAGTCCAATGAGTCTTTACGGACTCAACTTCTCTTCTCTGCCTAATATTCTTCAATTACTCAACGAGCTTCGGTAACATAAACCCAACTATTTACATTCAACAAGTATCCAATAACTCTAATACTAGGCTCCTCATATGATATATATAGGTAAATTGAGGAGGTGGAGTGAAAGGAAAGTCTAACTATTCAATTAATCTGAGTAAATGCTTCTCGACCTTTGGGGAGGCCTAATGGAGAGATCTAATGTGTCTTAACTTTCACATTTAATTGATTTTTACATTAACGTTTATCTACTTCGATCACTTTTTTTTTACTTTTGAGGCTTTTGGTAGGCGCGTTACTTTACGAGTTGTCTTTGAAAATATCTCTAAGCACATTGCATTCAATTTGTATTCTTTTGAGGTAAAATAAGGCTGGTAGGTGGCATTTTGATCTGCGGAGGAGTAACTAGTTTAGTGATGTGTCATTCAAACGAGTCCGGGTTGTTGGTCTGTCATAATTTGTCACTTTAGACTGCGAATTAAGGCCTACGTGTACTTTTTGACCTCCTTTAATCATATTTGGACTTTTGTCCTTTTACTAACTATTTTAACTTTTAATTCTTTGTCTTAACAACTTTGTGATTTATCCATAATTTGCTCCGTTCAGCCTTTGACCTTTGTCTCTTGATATTCATTGTCCTTTCCTTCTTTGTTGTGGCGAGTATCTTTGGCACGATGAGGGTTTCATTTGTTTTACCGAGCGTTCATGAGGCAACGATAAAACACTTGAAAGCCCCACGATAAATCCCTATTTGCATTTTCAACCTCAAGGATCGTCATCTGGTTCTTTTTTTACCAGCGAGGTACGGTTGTGGAGGACCCTTTAACACCTTGGCCGCCATTGAACCTACATAAACAAACAAAAACATTAATAAGCTTACTGCATTTGAGGTTGAGCGCTCTCGAGAGGTTCGAGGGAGCGGAGGAGTGTTTGCGGAGGAGAATGCATGGAGGGGATATTCATGGCGGAGGTTATGCGGTAATCGGGAGCAAATTTGAATAATGGTGCGAAATGAGGGAGAGTGGTTTCGTGGCCAGGAGGTGTTTTTGTGTGAGGTTAGGGCGATGCTTGGTAATGGTTCTTTCGAACTCGTCACGAAACGGTGGCTGATGCGTGTCACAAAACCAACTATTTCACGTACGAATTGCATTTGGGTTTTTTGGCGTTTTGGGTGTGAAACGGGTTATGAGCCATCCGATGCGGGGGTTCCGAGATCTACGGTTGGGAATGAGCGTGACGGGTGGAGATGCACGGTCGAGGTGGGATCGACAATGACAACACTCTTTTGTCATGTAGTAGAGGATGTCCAAAGAGGTTGAAAACCTTGGGATCAGCGACGGCGGGTTAGATTTGGAGGATACATGGTGGAGAATTGATTACGAGGGTAAGCAGAGATGGGGGTGGTCGGAAACGATATTGGGAGGGATTGCGACTACCATTGGATTTGTATGATCAATGGCATGGATTGAATAGAGGGATAAATAATCAAAGGAATGCGGGATATGGATTTTCAAGGAGAAATCTCGATCACGGGTGGATCTTTCAAGATCGATGGTGGAGATTGAAACGAGAAGAAAGACGGAGATGAAAGAATAAGAGAGAAGGGGATGAGGTTTTGGTTGAATGGGAGTTGTTGGATTGGAAACGAGATCAATGGTGGAAATTAAACGGAAAGTGCATCGGCGGGGGAAAGGAGTGCGGAGTGAGAACTTTGCTGTTGCGAAGTGCGATGCGATGGAACGATGAGGTGGAGCAATGCGATGGCCATCGGCGAAGATGAGCCATCGGTGGAGAAAGGATATCGATGAGCCGGGGAAATGCCGATGTGCGATGGCTGATGGGGGCTTAAGTTTTTTGGCCAGCGGTCTCGAGGCCTCGATTATATGAATGAAGGGGCGGAGGTTTTTTAAGCGAAAGGCACTTGGGCCTTATGTCTAAAAGGAGCGAGAATTGGATCAAAAAATGAGGTTTTTAACCTTTTTGAGGGTTTCGGTGAATTTGAAAAGGAGTGATTTTAAACCAAAAAAAGGTGTTTTTATGGTTTAAGGGGGGTTTGGAGGAAATGGGAAAGTAGGTTATTTTCGGAAGGGAAATGGTGATAAAAATAGGGTAAGAATGGTAGAGATAGAGAAATGAAATGGAGGTAGAAAATGGGGAATATACTGACAGGTTTCTTTTTGAGATGGCAAGTTAACTTGGAAAAATATTTTGTGGAAATAGCATTGAAGATGATTTGTAATATAAAATACACCAAGAGAGCTTCAAGAACTAGTAGTTTTCCATGAAGATTTCTTCTTGAAGGCTTAAGAACATATTTAGCCATCATTTACTTTGTGACAAAATTTGCGGTGGCTAACGGTGGCTCCACTTGGGGAGGGCGACTCCTTGGAGGTGTCAAGAATCTCGAGAGACCATCTCTGAAGTAGACTGATGCCTTGTATTTTGACAACCTTTTCTTCTTTCTTGATCGAGAAATTTTGCTTGAAAAAGATGATCGGTTTACATTAACGAGGAATGATTCATTCCCCAAACAACTACCTACACATCCTACTTTCTAACATTTTTTTCTTCATAAGGTGCCCTTGGACTTGAAAACCTTTTGACATCAACATTTTATTCTTTTATTGAAGGCAAGAAACTAATCTAAATCTACCCTTATAACTTACATGATTTCATTTAAGCAGTTGAACTCATAGCTTCTCTACCTAACTCTTGCTCTGTCGAGTTAATTGTCCTAACGGATCTTATTCTATATATTCTAAAAAAAGAAATTTAAATACGAGACAAACCAAGATTAAACTATCTTATTTGTTGTAAGATATGGCATAAAAACAAGCTACACATAGACTAAAATTTACGAAAAATTTAAAAAAAATTGTGAAGGCTTAAGATCTAAAAGTTAAAACATCCCTTCTTTCTTCTTATGACTCGAGATTTTGATACGGTAGGAGTCATCCTTTTCTTTTTATGTCTTGGTTCAAGTTTTGAGCATGTTTGAACCATTTTCCTCTATCTTTGTCAAGTTTGGTCTAATTAGAGCCTTTTCTTTCTCAAACTTACGGAGTTCGGGATTTAAGCTTGTTTGAACCTGCGGTTTTCTATCCTAATCTAGTCTCTTTGATAAGCCATGATTAAATTGTTTGGCTAATCTTCTTCACTAACCTATCGTGATAAATTGAAATCTATCTAGTCATGATTAAGACTGCCATGACTGGCAATGGGTGCTCTATCAAGTAGTGGAATTTAGGCATGCACATTTTCAGATTTTTCTTTTCTTTTTGGTATGGGGTTGTACCTTTCTTCTTTTATATCTTGCCCTCTTTCTCTTTTTCTATTGTTTTTGTATTTTTTCAATTTTTCTTTCAAAGCAAAAAAAAAAAAAACTAACTAAATATTCACGGGGTAGAGCCTTATTGACATTCCTACCTGCCCCAATCTAACTACGAAATATTTACATGTTTAGGCAGGAAAATTCTCTTTTCCAATACATCCGGTCAATCAGATGGTTCCATGGTAGGTATTTCTCATCTCTTTGAGCATGTTTGGATAAACAAAAGAACCACTCCCATCTCACTTGTCTTTTAGCGAGCGGTGCTAAAATTTTCCTTGCACTTGAAAATAAGCACTCCTAACAATCTCTATCCCTTCTTCAAATGTCTTCAAACAATAGGCGAAGGGGTCTTGAAATAATACCTGGTTAGTAGTATTTAGCCAATTAAGTTTCAACCGGGGGTTATTTTTTCTTCAACTGAATCATGAAAAATATTCTTTTGAAAATAAAATCTTCCTCATCTTCATTATTATACGAGCTTGGAGGACTCATCATATATTGCGGTGTTGTCCTCTTGCGGTCCTAATATGTTAGAGTGAGTGGACTAAACTCTGTGAATGAGTCACTATATTTTTGAGCAAGGGTATGTTTGATTACTTTAACCCCTTCGGAGAAGGCTTCTCATCTTCAACTTGCTCCAAAGGTTCCTCGTTCTTTTCAACCTCATCATCACAATTGATAGATTGTTGATTCCCAATTATGTGAAAGCTATTTCGATGGGATGCATTGGTTGATTGCTTCTTTCAAGAGTGATGATAATGAAATACATGACACCAGTCAACTTTTGGTTACTTACTGCATGATTATTTTTAGTTTGGAGCTCATCATCATCATGTTGATCAAAAATTAGAGAATCATTAGTATAAAAAATCTCACATGTTAGCCAACTATAAAATTTTTTATATCAAAATGCGGCTAAATCATTTTTGGAACCTTGAGAAAAAGTTTTATTTCTAAAAAATGTTATCTCTTGAAGACTTTTGAAGGCCTCATGCCTGCTGTCCAAATCTTCCTTGTTGTTTCCATCTTAAAATCTGAAATTCTCTTAGTTTCATTGAGAAATCTTTTGCTCAAGGTCATTTTCCCCCTTCCCTTCCACTTCCAAAAATAACCTCATTTTACCCTTTATTCCCCATAAAAATCCCTTCATTTTCATATTTTTCCCCTTTCCCCTCACATCAAAACCCTTTGATAAAGTTTAAGACTTTTTCTTTGCCTTATCGAAACCCTCAAAACTCTTTGAAAACCGGAAGAAAATCATTAAAAAAAAAAAAATTGTGTAGGGTTTAAGCCCCTTGGGGAAAAAATCATAAACCAATTCCCCCACATACTTACATACCCTACAAACCGAGGGCGCTAACCCCTCATAGTGCTAATCACATTGCAAACTTTGAAAATGGTTAGATTAAAAATACCAAGGCACGACCCCTGGGTGTGATTAGCCCCTTATATAAGCCTGAGCCCCTTTTTGTTTTCCTGTAAGTCCAAAGGCCCTATAGTTGGGTGCCTATCCATATCATAAATATAAGCCTTTCCCAATTCTTTCCATTGTATTTCACGAAAAAACTATTTTCTCTATGTATAAAGGGTTAAAGCCCATTCATCGTTTTTAACCATTTTCCAGTTGATCCTTTAAACACATCAGCAGTCAGCGGCGTTCCCCCCATCGCATGAGAAACTTCTTCAAGGTTTCTTTCGATTACTTCGGTAGAGGCTCTCAGGATTGCGATGACCCGATCACACCATCGCATCGGCCTTTCACCATACGCATAGGAAAAATACAAGGTTTAAAGCACGCGCTTGGTGCCGGCCGGTGCAATCTGCCGATGCATCTCCCATAGTCGATCTAATACGGATCGACGGTCTACATTTAATTGCATCGGCATTTCCCCAATCGCACCATCACATCAGCCCACCTACGATCTCCAATTCCCAATTCACTCCCTACGGGTGTGATGCGGCCTCGGATCAACGATCCCACACTTGATCGCATCGAATCTTTTCATCGGTGCGTTTTTTTAACATTTGTTTTCCCCCCCACCAATTTCGATCCTGCGATTGAATCTAGACGAGTACGTGTCTGGAAGTCGGATGGTCCCGGATCTTTTCCTCATGGTTTCATCACCCTCAACGCTTCACCAAAGAGGATTTTAATGTATTCTTAGTCGATCTCTGTGCGATTGACGGTTCCTATTATTTTCTTCTCACTTTCTTCTTTAACCTTCTCTTAGTGATCTCCACCATTGGATGTTGCCATCCAACGACCACACTCTCCTCACCCTGCGAAGCATTTTTACCCAAAAGCAACTGATTTTATAATATGGTTTTGTATTGTGCGAGTGTTTGAATGTTTTCCCGTCATATTAAAAGCCAAAGGGCGAGAGTGACGATTCTCCACGCCTTGATTCATTAAAGGGAAACCATCCATGGGTTCAATTTCCATGTCTCGTCGTGCTTCATGAGGCATTGATGCCATACGAGCCTGCGCACGGCGGCTACACATCAACAAGACACGGTGATTTAAATCACAATTAAAGTATCGGTGTTGAAGACGAACCACTGTTGAGAATAGAAAGATTGAGAAAATTTGAGGATTACGGCTAAGATTGATTATCAACACAGTCACTCAAATTAAAACACAATTAAAGAAAATCATAAGTGTTTATCGAACGGAAAAGGCGTCCACCACCTCAACGAGAGGCAAATTGATTCATGACTACCACAAAGCCACCTATGCCTCAAAGCATTCAAGCAATGGGATTTATTGATCGAACGAGAGATGTTTGCTCAACGTGGCCAAATATTTGGTGCTGCTAAAGAATTTAATGTAAAAATGTCAGCGAGTTATTACATCCATGAAAAAGAGCCTCAAAAAGTCAACAAAATCTCGCGGGCTTTATCTTAAGTGTAAAACAATTAATATAGACGGAGACATGTGTAACGTCTTCATCGGGCCCCACGAGGCTAAGAAGCCATTAAATTTGTATTAATTGCTGAGGTCTTTATTCGATATCCTCCTCATTCTTCTATAAATACTTCGTAGAAGATGAGAAATTGTTAGTTGAGTTGGTTGCTTAACCTTGAAATGTGATTGAGCTTGAGAATTCTACCTATAAATAGTGTTCATTGGCTCTTGAAGCTCTACTTGTGATAGATAAGTTGGTACGGGAAGTGTAGATGATTGCTAATCTAAAGCATTGGACTTAAGGCATGTAGAGTGGTTTGGAGCATCGATACAAGCTAATTTATGGGATCTTTTGATGCAATGTCGACGGTGATGTTTTCCTCAATTGCAACTCGTTATTTTTTTTGTTTTTTTCCTTTGTGTTCATCTTCTCTTATAAAGAATAGCATGTAGAGTTGGGACCTCTTTTGTATGTCAGTACCCTTCTGCAGTAGAAAATATTTATCTATATGTTTCTTCAATTCGTGTTATTTAGGAATTATTTAATTCGGTTTAAGCATAGGAATGTTAGCATTCCCTCGTCCTATTGCCTTGGCTAGTTGTTATTCCTAAATGTTATTTTAGGTATATGTTAAGTAGAGATGAACTAAGGAAGATATGGTGTGCCCTGGTCCTAGTTTTATCCCCAAATATTTTGTCTAAATGTTTCCCTTGGAATGTGTTAAAAGGCATTTGGCTAGTTTGAAAACACTTACCAAATCTTAGGCCATTCTTTGTTATCTTTGTGTTTGTCTTGAATGTTACCAAGTAGAGCAGAGCTAGGAGAGGATTTGTGGTGAGCCCATTGTTGGTTTCTTCTCCAGAGTTTCCTTCAAGTTTCCCTTTGTTTAAAATGTTTTCTATTGAAAAGTGCATCAAAAGCGGGCTAGTTTAGAAGTACTTACACGATCTTAGATTACTTTTATGTCTTTCTTAAGTGTATGTAAAAATAAGGTTATTTTATAAGTACTTACATGATCTTGGGCTACTCTTTTTTTCTTCATTTATTTAATTCCCCTTCTTATTGTTTCATTTCATTCCATAAATCAAACTTTAAAGAGATCCCTATACATAGATGACTTGCCCCATGGACCACTCTTGCCTCTTTTTGTTCCAATTAAACCCTATTATGACTCCATAGCCCAATGGACTAAAACACCTTAATTATCTATCTTCTTGGCTTCGAAAGCTTGTTCTGTGCTTGCAACCACCTTTAAAAATATTTTCATTTAGAACTTTCCACCTCAAATAATAATCATGCTCAACCATCCAAAACAAAACAAAACCCTCGGCCTTCGTAACTAGCCTAACATCATTACCCAAGACTTCAAAGACAAATCTATCTTTGCACTTATTGAAGATCCCTCTCTAGGATTCGGGGAGGGCTAGATCCTAGAATCCCACGGTGGATTAAAATAATGTTCTCCCTACAATTGGACTTTTGCCCGATCTTCTTCAGTATAGGGTCTTAACATCACCAATCAAACATGTTGTTTTATCGGTAGGTCTTTCTTTATTATGATCTACAAAGGGAACTTTCTAAATCTTTACAACAAAGTTCATTAGGTGAATAGGCAAGAGTGTCTATTTTATAAAAATTTTCGGAGGATGGTTGTTTGTTTATAATTTTATCAATTTCTTCTTATATCAAAGGGGAAGATGTTTTTGTTTTTCTTGGAGCGAAGTACAACGGCTCTCTTTCTATTAGTGAAGGCGGAATTTGAGGTTGGATGTCTTCTTGAGCCTCAGCCAAGGGGATGATGAATCATTATTTGTGCTTGTAGGGCTATCTTGAGGAATTTCTTTTATTCCTTGATTAATCTCTTCCTCAAATGATTCATCCACAGGTTTTTATGATAGTTATGTTGGTATTAAAGTCTTGAATGGCTTTCAACGGATCTTTAGGATGGATGTTTACCAAATCCTCATCATTGTCTATAAGGTATTGAATGATATTCTAAGATTGATCACAACGAGTTTTCAACCCATGATAAGGATGGAGAGTTTATTTATATTTTTCATAAAATACTTGGTGCGTGTCTCTTAAATAAAACAAGCTCTTAGGTTCTAACCATTCATACCAATCCCTTGCCTTTCCTTCTAATGTTAACATGAACATTTTCATAAGGCATTTCATGCCATTAGGTATTTATCTTCCATACATGTATATGAAATTTGATGAGATGTAACAATGGGTCGTCAAACTTTTCACCTTGAAAAATAGGAAGGTTATCATCCCAAAACACGGGAGCATCTTATGTGAGGAACCCGAGGATATGATCTCTACTCATTGGGGCATATGTCGTTGTATCATGGAATCATGTTTGTAATTCATAAAATAGGTCCTTATGTCTATTCAACCAATTCGAGAGTCTTCTACCGATTGGAGTCATTTGGTCTTTTGGGAGTTAATGGTAGGTCACTAGGTGGAGGATTTCAAAATTTTGAGATGAGTTGCTATCCACCATCAACAATTGAAAACCAATCTAAGGATGTTTGTGGATCTTCTAAGGTCGTATCGATATACAAGATGTAATTCACTTTCCAGAATTCCCTGAGTGGAGTTGCTGGTTATGTTGGGGTCCCGTGGACTACAGTGATTGGCATACCAAATGGCAAGGCAACATCGGAACCACTTTGGAATCCACTAGGACCTAGCCTTCACCCGGATTCGAGGAGAGGGACTCTCTCACTATAGAGGTGTCTTAGAATGATATGCTCATAGGCTCATGATATGATATTAGGCTAGTTATGAAGCTCAATGGAACTTGCTTTGGTTTTGGTTGGGTAGGATATCATCAAAATAAAGGAAGTCCTCTTCGAAAGAAATGAGAGTGTGAGTGCGCTGAAAGAATGGTTCATCGCGATAGGATAGGTGGATACAAATATCAATCCATTGGGCTATGGAGTCACTAAAGGATTTAGAATCGCACAACAAATTTCAAGAGTGTTCAGCATGGGCAATTCACCTATATCGAAGGGTCTCTTTAGATTGATCTGTGATATGGAATGTTAAGAAGTGTTGTGAAGAGAAGAAAATCTAATAACCAATTAAGAATCTATTAACTTCACTGCACGAAAGAGCTGCTTTCAAAGTAGGCGGTTGGGAGCAAAGCGCAAAGGACAGCAAACCATAGACTTCTTTGGGAAAACTCCTAACTAAAGCCAACTTCTAAGACAACAATCCAAAGTAATCCTCTTCGACTACCTTCTGCAGCAGCAGAAAACATTTTAAGATAAACATAAAAGTAGCCTAAGATCAAGTAAGGACTTTGAACCTGTCTTGCTCATCGAGATACTCTCAAGGGAAAACATTTAAGATAAACATAAAAAGTAGCCTAATATCAAGTAAGGAATTTGAACCTATCCTACTTTCAACATGCTCTTAAGAGAGAGCATTTAGGATAAACATAAAAAGCAGCCTAAGATCAAGTAAGGACTTTTGAACCCATCTCGATTTTGGCATGCTCTTCACGAAACTTTCACGCTGTACCGTTGGAGAAAACATGCTAGAGACATGAGGGCTAACCATAGACTTCCCTAGTTTAACTTTACTTAAAGACAGCACGGTGGAAAATATCATTCAAGAAAAATGTCTCAAGTTTTACCTGCTAAGACATGGGCTCAACAACATTCTTTAGCCTGGTTATACTCATATTGGAATTATCCTCGAAACACACAATTAGAAGAAAACATAGAGATAAAGCTTATTAGGTAGAAATAGGGCACTTGGCGATAAATCCTACTCTAAATTTGCTGTTTCTTTTATGAGAGAAAGTGGAGCACGGTATGAAAACATAGAAAAAGCAAAAATTACAGATGAAAAACGTCACCATTGACACTGAGACCAGGGTCCCACAACTTTCAACTTGCATGTTTGATATTCAAACCAATTACAATAATTAATTCCAATAGGTCTTTACTGACAATCCACTTCTCTCCTGCCTAATATTCTTCAATTACTCAAACGAGCTTCGTGACTTCGAACAACTATATACACATTCCACGAGTATCCAACCAACTCTAATACTAGGCTCCTCATATGATATATATATGTGTACTGAGGAGGGTGGAGTGAAAAGGAATGTCTCACACTATTCAATTAATATCGAGTAAATGCTTCTCGGCCTTTGGGAGGCCTAATGGAGAAGAGTATCTAATGTCTCGACTGCTGGTAATTGATTTTTACATTAAATTTTATCTACTTACAGTCACTTTTGTTGACTTTTGAGGCTTTGTAGCTGGTAGGTACTATACGGGTTGTCTCTTGAAAATATTCCCGAAATCGTGCCATTCAGTTTGTATTCTTTTGAGGTAAAATAAAGTTTGGTAGGCGGCATTTTGATCTGACGGAAGGAGTAATCGCTTTAGTGATGTGTCATTCGAAGTAGTCCCTTTGTTGATCTCTCACACTTTGTCACTTTAAACTCTAAATTAGGCTCTGCGATATGCTTTTTGGCCTCATTTAATCACATTTTTGGGCTTTTTGTCGTTCATCGACTATTTTAACTTTTAATTCTTTGTCTTAACACCGTGCTTTATCACGTAATTTTCTTGGTTAATCTTTTCGACCTTTTGTCTCTTAATCTTCACCGTCCTTTTCTTCTTTTTTGTTGTGGGCATGTGTCTTTGGCACGATGAGGGTTTTCATTTGTTTTTACCGACGATTCACAGGTCACTAATAAAACACTTGAAAGCCACAATAAATCCCTATTTTCATTTTCGAAGCCTCCAAATTCGATCGTCATCCTAGGCCTCGTTTTCCACCGTGGTCTCGACAAAGTGGCAGGAGGATCCTTTAACACCTTGGTCGCCATTGAACTCTTTGCATTATAAACTTAATAAAAACCCTGCATTTTTTAGGTTGAGCGCTTTGCTCTCAGTTGGCCCGAGGGAGGCGGAGGAGCGTTTGCGCGAGGAGAGAGAATGCACATGGAGGATATTCTGCATGGCTAAGGTTGTCGCAGTGAATTAGGAGCAAATTTGAATAAATGGCATGAAATGAGGGAGAGTGGTTTCGGTGAAAACCGTGAGGTGGTTTTGCACAATGGTGTTAGCAGTAAGTGGTAATGGTTCTTTCGAACACAATACGGCCTGGTAGCTAATGCATGTCCCCACTAAAACGACCGCTTCCGCGTGAAAAATAGCGCATTTGGAGTTTTTGGCGTGCTGAAGGCGTTGAAACGGGTTATGAGCCATCCGATCTAGGGGTTCCGGATCTACGGTTGGGAATGAATGTGATGGGTGGAGATGCGCGGTCGAGGCGACCGACGGTGACGTCGCTTCTTTGTGTTGTGTAGCGGGATGTCCAAGCGCGCGCTGAAAACCTCGGGACTCGGCATGGACTAGCGAGATTTGGAGGATCTAAATGCGTAGGAGAATATATTGTGAGGGTAGCGGATGGGGGTTGTCGAGTGAAACGATATTGGGAGGGATCGTTCAGCAACAACTATTGGTGTGCGATCAACGGCGTGGATTTAATTTGAGGATAAATAATCAAAGGAATGTGACATGGCTTTGCAAAGGAGAAAAGCGCCGGTCAGCGGCACAGGTCTTTCACGTATCGATGGTGGAGATTGAAACGGGAAGAAAAAGGAGAGCGGATGAAAGAATAAGAGAAGGGGATGAGGTTTGGTTGAATAAGATGCTGTTGTATCGGAAATCGGATCAACGATGGAGACGAAAGCGGGAAAGCACATCGGCGAAGGAGTGCAGAGCAAGAACTTTGGAAAGCTGCAGTGCAATGCAATGGAACAATGAGGTGGAGCGATGCGATGACCATCGGTGAAGATGAGCCATCGGCAAGTGAGAAAGGATATCGGGGAACGGGAAATCTTGGAGCGATGTGCGATGGCCGGCGGAGGGCGTAAGTTTTTAGCCGAAGGATCTCGAGGGGTCGTGTTATATGAATGAAGGTGGAGGTTTTTAGGCGAAAGGTGCTTAGGCCTTACGTGATAGGAGCAGAAATTGGATCAAAAAATGCAGGTTTTTTAACCTTTTTTGAGGGTTTTCGGAGGTAGAGTTAAAAAGGGGTGCTTAAACCAAACAAAGGTGTTTTTATGGTTTAAGTGCTGGAGGAAATAAAAGTTACGAAGGGAAAGTGGGCTATTTTCGGAGGGAAATGGACTGGCGAAAAATAGGGGTAGGAATGGTAGAATGAGGAAATGAAATGGAGATGAAAAATGGGGAATATGCTCTGAAAACGAGCTTTCTTTTTGAGATGGCAGTTAACTTGGAAAAATATTTTGTGGAAACGCGGTTGAAGATGAGATTTGTAATATAAAATACATCGAAGGAGGCTTCAAGAACTAGCATTTTTCCATGAAGATTACTGGCGTGAGCTCAAGAACATATTTATCCATCATTTGGTTGTGAAAAAAATTTCGTCGATGGATAAATGCATGCTTAAACATTACTTTTTAAATATTCGAAACCCTTGATTGATAGTGTCCGTGGGTGAATCGCCACCTCATTTGCCACCAACATTCTCGGCGATCACGGTGACCTTCGAGTGTACAGACTTTGCCTAAATACCTCTTAAAACTCTTTAGACCCTCATTTTGACTTAGAAAACTAGTGAATCTCGCTGCAGTACCTCATCACCACCCTAACATTCGAGTGATCATGGTGGGACCCTTCTCGATTAGGTGACAATCTAAGTAACCTCCTTAGGACTTCAATTTCCCTCATCAAATCATTAAGAACACACACTATCACGAAAAGAGTAGACGCTGTTGTTTTATCATCCCAGAAAAATGGACGAGCATCAGATGACAGGACACTCTCACTCTCACAAACTCCAGAGTGACTCGAGAAAACCCCAAAACTCCTTTAGATTGGTTTCTTGTCGACTATTGGTGGTGGACCACAAACATACATCCTTAAAACAACAAAAAATATCCACTCGGCGACTCCTCCAGCCTCCGCAGGGCCTATTACTTCATTAGCACTCATTTCACTTCCTATATTTGTTTCACACCAATCCTAAGAAGCTTATGAACCCATCCATATACTGTAAGTACGTGAAGCATTAAGAGAGGCCGGCTCAGCCAAAACGGTCCTAACACTTATGACAGCTCTCTCCGAATTTTGAAATTCTGAAATCTTCTTCACATGGGATCAATACCGGATCCTGCCTCACGGACCCAAACCATCCCAACACGTGGATGACCCGCGAGAAGAGTTTTTGGCAAACTTCTAGATCCGGAAACTTAACCACTATTAGGACCATCCATAGAACAAGCTGCGGTACCTAAAAAACCTACAACTTTGCAAGATCGGTTTGACTTGCACCATGCAAGAACCTCTTTCAGTAAACGGCCCCAAAGCCGAATGTTGACCAAAGCCGACCTTGAACCCTTAGATTTGCACAAGAGTTTGAGTAGAGTAGCCTCCTCCTTACACACCACCTCGAATTTTAGACTCTCCATCTCTTCAACTCTTTTCCACACCAAGTCTACCTTCCAAAATCGGTTTGTTGGTCCAAGTACTTCCACCACACCCATCCACATACCACCACGATGAAAGTGCAACTACTTCCACTTCATCATACACCCCCTATCACAAACCTGCGCTCTTGTAAATCCTCCATTACCTCCTACCATGCATGGGCCGCTTGCATGCTCCTTTGGCCTTACCTCAACCCCTAATACCTCTTGCTCAAATGACTATCGGGCCGAAGTGATCTCATTTCACCGAGGTTGAATCGACCGGTCTTGCGAGCATGCAGATAGAACCAATGATGCTTTTGATTATATGGAGATAGAGGAATAAACCATTAAGATGAGAATATTTGCACAAAGCCTAGGATGAGAGCCATGGCTTTAAAAGCATTAACTCCCTAATTTGATACATGACCTCGCTTCCCTTTACCAAACCTTTATAAACAAATGGGAAATCAAAGAAAACCCCTAGAAATCATGTATGAACATAACAACCTTAAAATGAATGTAGGGGAAAGTGTGCGAAGGCTACGCACACGGTTTAACAGCAGTGCATAATGCCCTCCTACACTCACATGAAACACCTCCACAAAGGCTCATAGCACGGTGAAGTTCTCACGAAGGTTTTGACCGAAACATGACTTTCCACCAAGAGAAAAGAGCGACTCGAAACCTTGGAAGAAATGCAAACAGTAGCAATTGGTGTAGAGGTAAACTTAATTGAAAAAGAGAGCTAGGTTGAAATCGAGAGAAGAGAGTAACCTCATAAGGATGAAACCATGCTCAACCTCCTCATTCGTATTCTAAATTAGAATGGCCTGACGAGGAGCTGTAGGAGATAATGATAGAGAAGATAAAATTAAATGAAAGGAGACCTAGGGACAAACCAATTCAACTCCCAAAACTGGAAACATAACTCAAAACTTTAGGAGAGAGATACCCTCAAATCAAACAAAAGGGAAAATGACCAACTAAAATTAGACACTCCCTTTCAACAAAAGCTGGCAGATGAGGAAGAAGAAGAAATTATAGAACTTCCGAGGAAAACCATATAAATCTAATAGGTTCGGATAATGAAGAAGAATTTTTCTCAGCCGAAGAAGAACAAGGCTTCTTTTTCCCTCGAAATCAAACTAACACAAACTATGAGGACTCAGAAGATCATTTCACGTGGGATTTGGAAAATTCCATCATGGAACCAGCATAGCAGAGTATGGCCTTAGGAGCAAAAAAATACTTAGACTCGGCCAAGAGAGAATGACTCAAATAGATGTTGTTGTTCGGAAAGTGCCTGAAAACACCTCTAAGAAAACAACAGAAAATGTCAACATCAGTTAAAGAAAGGCCAAGCAAACAAAGGAAAAACTGCAACTTGAGCCAAACAATGACCTTGAGTTGTCCTAGTGCCTCCACCATTTACCTTGAGAAAACCATTTACCTCGAGAAAACGATTTTCTCTAAAATTCCAAACCAAAATAAATAGATCAAGAATGTAGAAAATATCATGGTTGATAAAGATGATGTTAATATGTCCAAAACACTAGTGCCCTTCGGCTTTGAGGGCGAGATTTCCAAAATCAAGATAAATATGCCCCTCACCGAGACGGTTACTCGAGCCGTATATATAGGTCTCGGATGTTGAAGGATGTACTTAAACATAGGAAATGATGCGACACCTTTTCACTCGGGTGACGTGTACACACCGAGTTGTTGTTTGGACCCAAAATAGAAGGAAAGTGTCAGCAGGAGTCGTTCCTCCTTTCTACATCGCCCTAAACATACATGACAAAATCTTACATAATGCCATGTGGATTTCGGTGCCTCTCACAATCGCATGCCCAAAGTTGCGAGTGGAGATATTAGGGCCTAGAAATATCTGAACCTTACAAAGAACCATACTCCTTTGATTCCGTGTGGTCGGAAGTGTTTGGGCCTTTATCAAAGACCTTTGTGTCAACCTAGCACAAGTGCCCGCTAAGAATATATAGTCATGGACATAGTAGTGGAAGACATTCCCTCCTCCCAAGTATGGCATGCTCTTGTATCCCGCATCTTGGGGAGCCAATCTTTAGGGAACCTTCAACTAGATGTGTCCTATGCAACCATCCTTGTTTTCAACTCGTAGAAGGAGATTATGCTGAGAATCACACATGAACATATGTGGTTAGCAATCAAGTCAGAAATGGGCAGACAACTCTCCTCTTTATTCTATTCACTCGTGACATTGATTCTTTCATATTATATAATGAGGAATATAATGATGATCGAGGTATATGAAGTTGAAAATGCACATCGAAGGTCACGACCACAACGACTCACCGCATTTACATAGAGAACCGGTATTCAAACACATAGTGTACCCTTGAACAAACACATCATAACAAAATCAAACTTGGCTCTCTACAAACTAACAATGAAACGTCAAAACCAATTGCCGGGCTTCTTGACACATAGACTCAGTGTTTCTTTACGAAAGGGAGGACAAACATCAGAAACAAAACCCTTCCCTTTTACCTTTTCCAAAATGCTAAGATGCCCTCCTGAGAACAAAAATCTTGGGCGATCCGGAATCGGAGGGAGTCTTATGTTCTTACCTTGTCTCAGACACCTCATTATGAGTAAAGTCTCTGTTTCCTCCTGAAACGCTATTCGCCCTCAGCGATGTTTCCATTGATCCTAAAGGGATGTCTCGGCTAGAAGGCTGAGTAGAGATGGATACAATATAGGTAGCCTAAGGGATGAGGTCACGTAGGTAATTAACTTATTCAAAGTCCTTGCCATTACACCTGAGAAATTAAAATACTTAAGGTTATGCAAGAAATACCAAGATGCTCTTGTATTATAGAAGTAAAAGCTCAAAGCTTGATGACATAGACATTGTTCAAAAAGACCTTCTTCCAAGGAGAACTATGGAAACCTTTTGGGCCAAATTCTATCACTAACAAAAAAATCAAAGGATGCGGAACCATGTATGGACTTTAGTACACTTAGGCAAAGCCCTCCATGGAATACAAACACCCATTTCCCAAAATAAGTTATCCTCATGCCAAAAATAGGAATTTATAACAAAGGTGACTTTGATTGGTAGTGTTTTAGGTTTAACCAAGATGACACCACTGTACCAACCAATCAACACAAAAGACATTTTAAAATTTCCTTGATGACCACACGTGCGATCGTTTTTCTCCCGGAATAAGCGAAAGCCAAAGATGCCCTCCCAAGAGGCCATGGCCCTTATTACCAACTTTTTTCAAAGTATGATGTACATTGATGACTTTGTCATTATTTTGGGAAGCTGAAAAAGATTCCCTTCTTCACCTAGGTAGTTTCGTCACAGAAACAAGGTTTGGAAACTAAACTCAAAGAAGAAATATAAAGAAAGAGCTTAGCATGTTTGACAATTCTTGGCGTGTCCCATACCATGCTCCTCAAAAGTAGATAGCCATGTTCCCTATCTCACAAAGAGTTGAACGAAAGAGAATTGCAGATGATCCTCGGGGAAGACGAGGTAATAAAATACCATGGCCATCTAGAGTCTTGGTTAGAATTTCTCATTCATTATACATATCACTGTTTGATAAAAAGATATTGAGAGAAATCACATACAAAATAGAAAAATGGAAAGAGGGCGTATTTGAGAAAAGAGGTCTAGCCCATACCCAAAAAATAGAACTACTGAAAGTGTGTAAGTCTCAAATACCACTACTAGCATGCGTTGCGGAGTCTTGTTTCAGTCATATCTAGCCTAATCATGGTTGAAACATGTTTTAAATTTATTGTTGACAGGACTAGTGAAAGATAGTGGGCCAAATTATTCCATCTTCGACTTGTCAAAAGATAGATTAGGGAAGAAAAATATTGGCTCCACGTGGCTTAAAACGATACCCGAAAGAGGAAAATAGGGATGAGCGAGCAAACAATGTATCCTAGCCCACAGATTTTTCTAGTCTTATTCTATACAAAAATAACATTTGTGCGCCTAAGGCCACAAATCCATGGTAGGTCATAATTATCTAACTCGCAGTTTAGCCATGTTTTTAGAGGTCATGTTTGTAGCATAGCGAATGAATCTTTGTCGAAACAATTTAACTTTGAAAGCTGAATAGTATAGGTAGAGAATCAAAGGATTTCATTAGACTAATTTGAGCTTCGTGGAAGAAATAAGGGCGAAGTAGATAGTTTAGTTTTGCTTTCAAAAAACAAAAATATGCTCGGGGTTGCTACTCCAAATGCACCTAAAGAAGAAAAAATGTTAGGCAAGTAGGTTGGTGTATAGGTAAAGATGGATTTGAACTCAAGCATGTCTTTCAGATTATTGAAATCGATAGCTTCAAGAAAGCATCGGCGAGAGAAAAGAGGCAAATACACCACAATGAACAGCAGACGCGGTCTCCATAAAGCCAGAAACATGAAGTTACGGACACCACCCGAAGAAAGGAATGTCGCCTTCCCCAAGTGGGAGCCAGCGTGGTCATCGATGAATTTTTGCCTCTCTATAGATGACTAAATGATTTCCCCAGATTTTCTAGAAACAAAGTTCATGCGAACATTGTGAGTTCTAGAAATCTTCACTACCTTCATCATCCTTAAAGAGAGATTTTTTCACTATTTCATATTTCCATCATGTCCATCTACGCTATCGCTGTACTCGCGTAAAAACCCATTAGTGGCTTATGTCACTCTTTATGTTCATATGCTTTCACCTTTGGCCCACATCCTCCTCGTTTTGTTTGCCTAAAAACTTCCTCAACTGCTGCTACCTAAGCCCACCAATCAAACAACTTTGTTGTGTATCCAAAATACTCCAAAACACTAATGGTCTCAAAGTATCTCTATAGACTCTTTAGATGAATCAAGTACATTGGATTTTGGATCTTCAATTCATTTATTTTATCATAAAATATATCTAACACTTTATGCTCTTCAAAACTCTAGGTCTCAGGTCCAAAAACCAAGTCGAAGAAAGCCTCCACAAATTCATAGGGTGGATTTGGTGCCCTACAAACTATGTTTTTCCCCGTGTAGAAGAAACCACATTCGAAGAATAAAAATGATTTCCCTGGGTTTCATAAGAACCTAGAAGACAAAACACTATATACTTTTTTCCTGAGCGCGCTCGAAAACCTAACAGCATTGGAGAGTGGACCGAAATGATCAAATAATGACAAAAGAGACTCCTTCATAACGGAGAAGATGGCTTTCATAGGGTTTCAAGCCGACCTCTCATGGTTTTGGGAAAGAGGCATTGACCCCACTTTCACCAAAGGTACAAAAAGGGCCATAAATATGGAGTTCAAGGTTTCGACTTCTCAAAGGAACGAGTCGTGCAGGCTTTTCTAATAATCAAAGGAGAGGCAAGGCATGAGTGTAAAATTTCCCTAGGAAGCGAGTATATGACAAACATAGGTTCACAGTTGATAAAATGAGCTTTCCAACTCCAAAAGAGAGATAGTGATCGAAAGAGAGCGTGATCGTGTAGGCACCGCAAGAAGAGAAGTAGCCGGTAGCACAAAAAATGGTTTAGAAAAAATTCACTCTCCCTCACTAGACATGCATCATTTGCAAATTGATCAAAGGAACAAACATGTAGCCGTTTTAAGAAAGTAAAGCCTCCAAAATGGTTTTCCTTTATCAAGGTATATTATCACGAGAGATAGGTTAGCCACAATATGACATCTTTTGCGGGACTCTCAAGATAAGCTCACCTCCACGGAAAATTGATAAAAGACAAACGGACCAGATTTCTTCACCATAATGGCACACATAAAGGATAAAAAGGAGTCGTTGAGCTAGGGTTTTCCCTACATTAAAGAATTTTTTTCCACTAATTCACGCGAGACACATGACAGTGGACAATCAAAGGAAAATATGGAAAATAATCACAAACTGTTATTTGCAAGCGTTAAACATCATAAAGAAGGTTCATTTTCCAAAGTGGTTTGAGGATCTCGCTTAAACTTGATGAAAGCTTTGTGAGCACAAGGAGAACATCAAGATAATCCAGCCAAAGGAAAAATCCATTTTTTATGTCAAATCTGCGACCATGAAGACGCAAAATGGGCCGTAAAGCATACAATGAGGAAAAAAGTAAAGGGAAAAATAAACTTTAGAAAGAGGGTTTGGGCCTCGAGAGAATTTATTTTTCTAAAAGCTATAAAGCCTCCATCGGCCTCTTTCCCCATCATCTATCGATTGAAAAAGGAGAGAAAGCCATTGAAACCAAAGTTTGGAGGGTTCTATGCAAGTTTGACAGAGGGATCGCAAAGGCGTTGCCAGCACCGAGGCCGACGCTATGCATCACTGCCATTAGCGCCGCGCACACGGAGTGGCAATGAGTGTTGTTCAACAACCGCGCACTTTGCACACTGGGAGGGAAATGCTGGCGCACGGGCCCACACTACCGAGCGGCACACATTCACTCAAAGCACTACGCTGCGACGAGCCCGGGTAGGCCCATTTATGGCCCGGCCGCGACCCGGCAAGCCGCGCACGGACCTCACCGTGCCGAACTCAAACTCTGAACGTGCGGTCGGTGGGTGCGCGCCTAGAGCGGTGCGCTATGCACGGATAGAGCTTGGCCCAATTTGCTCAAAAAACGGCCGGCAAAATCTGCGAGTTTTGCCTCCAAATCTCCTGCGATCACCCGAAGCAAGGCTCGGTGGCTCTTTTCCTTACCTTCCAACGGAGTCATTTTCATAATCAAGAAAGGTGTTTTCAGTGGCCTAACACGACCAAACCCTAATCTCCATAAAAACCAATTTATTTGACCCCACAGGGCGTTTTGCAATTTTAAGAGTTCTCATAGTAAACATACTCGATGGCAAAGCAACCCTCCTCCTAAAACCTACGGAATTTGTCCTGAGACATGCTTCATTTGGCACTTTGCCAAGGCTTTTCCCTCACATCACTCATTTTCCCTCTCTACACCCAAAGGCTCTCGAAACAAGTTAAAACCCCTGTTCCTGTGCCAGTCACGTGTCCGGGAATAAATCCATGCCGTAACATTGATGAAGACCAAAGGCCTAATCGAGGCAAAGCATAAGGGAGGAAGGGTTAATAGGTTTGAGGCCTCGATGCATTCAAATCTCCTCTCCAATGATACTTACCTATTTTCAAGATGTTGTATGTTACCGCTTTTGTGAGAAGATTTAAACAAGTCCAAAGCCACTTAGACTTGACTAGAGTTTGTTCATTCTCAGTTACAAAATCCTCGAGTCAACCTAGTCGAGAGTGAGATTTTTAACTCTATCTTGAATCCATTGCTAAAGCCACGGTGAATGCGAGATGTGGTGAGAGATGGTTTAAACAGAAGGAAATTGGGCTCTGAGCTGGCCAATGGCCCACCTCCAAACCCAGGCTGTCAACAAGGGCGCAGTTGTTGTCTTCCTTTTCCCCACCTACGCAGAGGCATGGCATCGGTGATGAGAGCGTGTGTCAAGTACTTCACCCGTGGGAGGGAAGCAGTGCTCTACGGTGCTTATTCTTGCTCACACAAGGCTTGCAGTCCACTTCTACGTGTGGTTAAATTTTTTTAACCTCATCATACTATCTATCTCGGAGCATCGACGCAAATGGCGGTGTTCGAAGAAGAGGAGGCGTGCACGCAAATGCGAGCGCTTTTTCATCACTCCTTGGTTAATATGATTTTTCTACACCAGTGGAGGAGCAAGGAATCCCTTGGGAATGTCTCACATGATGTGTTTGAAGAAATCGAGCCTTCATTTAGCTTAAATTTTCCTTCCACATCACACCCAGCACTCTACCTCCACTCCTCCACTGGTCTCCACATATGCCTTCTTCGCAAAGAAACTCACCTCCTATCTCTTCTCCTAATGCAACAAGTAGAAGGAGATGACGGTGAGTCCTAATGAGGAGAGAAAACAAATGACAATGGAGAGGAAAAGGACAAAGGTGAGGTAGAAATAGAGTTTAATGAGGAAAAGGAAGAGGACAAAAGTGCTAAGGGGGGAAGATGATGGAAATATCCATGAAGAACAAAAAAATAACGATTGAGGGCGAAAGGTAGAAGACGAAAGTGAGGTATAAAAAGAGGTAGATGAAGAAAAAACGATGAAGAAGACGAGAGTGCCGAAACGACAAAGATGATGGCCGAGCATCAATGAGGAGAGAGATGAAAGTCATGAAAATGAGGAGAAACGGTCGCTCAAATACAGCAGCTTAGTGAGAACGAAGATGATGATGATAGCATGGAAGAGAGTGATGAAAATGAGGCAAAGACATAAAACAATGAGGAAGAGTACGGAGGAGCTTAATCAAGAATATGATGAGGAAAGTGAAGAAAGACCGGTGGGATAGAAACGAGTAGCCTAATAATGAAGAAGAAGATGATGATGACATGGAGGAGGAGGATGAAACACGCAGCCATGAAGGGGAAAAATGATGACAGTGAGCACGATGATAGTGAAAAAAGTGTTGGAAATGAATGAATATAATGAGAATGAAGAAATATGAGGAAGAGGATAAAGAAAATGGAAGACCAAGAGCGGACAAATGATGACGGCGAAACAGAAAGGCTCTGAAGATGAAGGCACATCGACCCGAGGAAATAGGACAAATGAGGCAGGTCGAAGTATTGAAGAAAATGGAATAGTCATGACAGCTTATCATCACTATCATGACACTAATCAACCTCACAGACGAGCCAAGAAATATAAAGAGAATGGTGCGAGAAAGTGATAGAGAAAAGGACCCTCAATGAAGAACAAAGCCAAAATGAGTGCAAGTGAGGGTGGAGGGTAGTGATTAGTTTGAGAGCCAAGATGACAACTCGTGAAAGCAAGGATGATGATGAGGTTAAAGGTCGAGAAACTGCGACCCAATGGAGCGTCCAGTGACCCATGCAGTGCCATGAAAAAGATGAAAAAGGCTTGTGACTTCGCATCGCGACCAAGGCACCCTCACATCACTCCTCTCACATGCACCTACCACGAGAGAAAAAGAGATGTGTTTGTTGCTCTCAAAAAGGTGCAAAAGGGCCATCCCTCCTCCAGCCATCAAGCACAAGGACAAAGGCGAGGAAAATATGGACAAAGGTGAGCAACGAGTAAAGGTAAGGATAATCAAACGGATCAAGAGGACTTCTCGATGGGCCTCGAGTTACGTTGATCTAGATAGTGGCGGTGAGGGCAAGGAGATGAACACAAAGGAAATTTCTTATCCAGCAGAAAGATCCACGGCTTTGGGAGTGGGGAAAGCAGAACTTTGAGATGGCACAACGTGTCATCCAATATTACAAAGAGTGAGCATAAGCATTTCAAGGAAGTAAAGAGATGCCTCGCCCTACAAAAGAAAATTACCAAGCATTATGCAAGGAAAAACACGTGTCTTGTGCCAAGGCGATGAAGGCCCTCATGGGCCAAAGCACCTAAAAAGAGAAAAAGTGTGGGAAAATCCCTATAATTTTGTCCGAGGCTTCTCAAAAGGTGTCCAAGACCTCTTGAGGGACCTGTCCACAAATTTTGAGGCAAGTTGGACAACTTTTTGTTTTTTCTCAGCTTTGACCCTACGTACGCAACACCCATAGGCGTTATGCAAAACAATGGTGCATACTCGGCTCTCAAATTTTTCATTTTTGGATTTCTCCACATCACTAGTGAGTCTTCTCACCAATTTTCAGATCATTTGGAGCATTTTTACCCCTCAAAAGGTCAAGAAACATCAAACATTTCGACCTTCTCGCCTCATTTTCATACTGCACGCGACACACACGGCGGTGCTGGAGATTTGATTTTTGGATAGGTAACTAGCATCTACTTAGCACAACTAAAGAATTTATATAAATTATATTCATCGATCTTTCCAGACGAGCCATCACGGAGCCAAATCCGGTGTCCAGAAGGGGTCCAAAACTTGGCGTAAGAGACCCTATTTTCTGGCACCGAAGTGGCGCTGAGGCTCGTAGAGCTGCGCTAGTGTGTTTTTGGACCAAAAGTCACCAACAAAACACACTCATTTATGTGCAAATAGATATTTTTGAGTTTTTTTAGTGCAAATTAAGCTAGAATTAGGTGGCAAATAGTTATTTTAGCATTTATTTCTTGGGATATTATGTGCCTTGGGCCTCGCATGGTCTCTTGGCCATAAATGATATTTAAGGACTCTGTTTGACATTTTCCTACCACATTTAGGGTTTTAGACCTCATTTTCTCCATAAATAGATCATGATTCTCCTATGTATTTTTGCTAGGATTTGACGAGATTGAAAGAGAACATACATGGTTTCATGAGCTTGGAGAAGAAATTGGTTTGCAGAAGTGGATGAATGGCTTGTTTGGCTTGATGATGGAGAAGCTTGTTTGCGAGGATCTCCCATAGCTTAGTGAATGGTGATGCCTTCCTAATTCATTTATTTTTTCCTTTGTTATCATTATGTTTCATGTTTCTCGGCTGTTATTAAACAGAAAAGTACAGGTTGAGACATGTTCTTTGAGGCACCTCAGCTGTTTGTCATAGCTTTTATGTTTTCTCTCTCTGCCATCTTAAGGATTTCTTGATCGCTCCTTAGGTCCACCATTTTGTTTCCCTCATGTATGGTTAGGTACGCTAGCTAGTGCAAGTATGATTCATGGTATGCGCTTATTTGAAGCTTTTCAAAACCCCATCTTGAAGCCTTTACGTGAAATATTGATTATTAGGTTAAGACAAAGAGGTCTCAGCTCAATCTTGCCCTTTTTTCCATGCTTACAAACTTGTTTCAGAGTTCCATGACTTGATATGTGTGTGTTTAGGAGTTCCCTTCTCCACAAATTGAGTTATTTGTATTGTCTTATGTGTTTCACTCAAAACTACGAAGGTGAATTTCTTAAAAGTTAGAAGCTCTTATGCTTTGTATGTTTTCTCGTGAGTGTTTCTCTTGGATGTTTTATTAGCTTTAGGAGTATTGTTTATTGAGATTAATTGTTTTCCCCTACCTCATGAATTGTAACTTTTAAACTCTACATGTTTAAGGACCTCTTAAATGTATTTCCCAATCTTAATGTTCGTACACCTCATACATCACCTTAAGGATCCGTGTAACCTTGCAAAGTACGGCCTTTGCAAATCACACTCTATTTCATCATTTAGACACTCTTCGGCTTTCACTTGACTCCACTAGCCCACTTTATTTGACATACTTTCTCACTCCGACCTATTTCATTTCGACCATCTTACCCAACCAAAAAAATCACTGCCCTACAGCCTAAAGTAACCAGCCTAAAATCAAAACTCTAGGAGAAAAACACATACATCTTTCCTTTGCACCAATAGAAAGAGATCCCTCTCTCGGGTCCAAGAAGGCCAGGTCCTCGGACTCCAAAAGCTTGGTCCATGTTACCCTCGTCATTTGGTCTCACCAATCTGCCAAATCATGGGACCCTAATAGACCCATGGAGCAAAGGCGAAAGAAGATGGATGGGGGATGACAAAGCTATGAATGATCGGTGGAAACCACTCGTGGTGGAGCTCCTAACATAAGAATCCTCTGCGGCTAAAAAATATACCAAAAGCCGAAGGGATGCTTGGCCGGCCATTACAGGATACAACTAAATAAGGGACAACACCCAAAAATTCTTACCAAGAAGACATAGAAGTGTCGTGGCCAAGACAAGGGAAAGGAGAAGCAGTAAGCCTTGCTACATATCTGTGACACAGTGACATTGTGTCCTTTCGTGTTCCTTCACCGTAGGGAAAGTCGGAATGAAGTCGTGAAAGCGTAGGAGGACGTGAGTGTGCCCCAATCCTCAGCGGGGCATCATTAGGAAGAGGTGACTCCATTAAAGAAACGAGTCTCAACTTACATGACTAGAAGAGACCATTGGGGAACTTACCCTTTGCAAAACGAGCCTTGAAATAAGAGAAATGCGAGCTCGAAGGAAAATAGCCTGAGACGTCGAAAGAAAATGAAGAGTGGCATGCGAAAGTAGCCTACATAACAGAAAAGAAGCATGCCCAAATCGACCACTCGAAGAGGAAGAATGAAGCGTACGAGAGATTAGACGTAAGAGGAACCTAGTCGGGCCCGCCCAGATCATCCGGTCGTAGCAGGAGGCTGTGCACCAGAGAAAAAGTTGATTTTTCTATTTGCGCTCGCCTCGGTTGCTCGCATAGGGACATGCAAGAGTTTTGGTGTGAGGGAGATGTTAAGTCTAAACTTTACCCAT
This sequence comes from Pinus albicaulis, assembly GCA_034641835.2. NCBI lineage: Eukaryota > Viridiplantae > Streptophyta > Pinopsida > Pinales > Pinaceae > Pinus > Pinus albicaulis. The sequence continues at coordinate 839,159,862 of CM076582.1, read as the reverse complement.
TTTTTAGATTCTATCTCGAGCCTTGCCTCCTCTATTTTTGAACTTTTCGCTCTTTAATTATACCTAGGTTCGGCTATGTTATCTAGTTTTGGCTAAAAAGGGTACCATAAACCTAAGGTATGTCAAATTATCATAAGAAGTGTCACTTTTATCTAAATTTGAGTATTCTTTTATCTAGCTATGTCTTATGTCAGCATTACTACTCTAACTAGTACGAGAAACCATGCCACAGTTTGCTAGATTCAAGCAGTACCCGCAAACTCCGCAAACGACTCATGCGGGCGCGAGATTCCCCACGATACGTTACGGATTTCCGTAGACACGCCCGACTGAACGTCGCCCATGATTACCTCGCAACGAGATCGATGGGCTGGCCACGGTTCCACCCATCGTGTGACCGAGTAAAGACACGGTTTTCTGAAGGAAACCCTTTCTACGCATAGTGGAAGCTATCCTATTCGGGCTAGTACGCAATCCTTCTTTTGAGCCACCCAAACTTCCAGAATATTTCTCTCATGCCCACATGGAGAAACAGCTCTCATCTCACGACGTGAAAGGAAATCAACACATCATCTAACACATGCTTCTAGTCATGGATTGGTACTCTACGCGTAGCTTTACTTTGTCAATTTTGTATACCTTGTATCATTATATGTAGGCTTAGAATAGTGATCTACTTTGTTGAGAAAACATGGGCTCTGAGAAATGTATAAACATGATGTATTTCGCTTTGTAAAAGGAGGCACAAGCTGGTTTGGGATTTCCTTTTGATAGCAAGATAATTGGAATGTACTGGAATGCACTTTCTAGATTAATAAATTAGTCTATGTTCTCAGTATTATCTTTCTCAGACAACTTCTTCGTAGCTTTCTGGAAGGAGTTGTGAGTGAGGGAGCCTCCTTCGCTCACAACTCGTGTAGCATAGTGTGTTTTGTTTTACTTCTGCTTTATTTATGCATTAGTAGTTCCTGTAAATAACTAGTGCTTTATTTCCTCGCATTTCTGCTGACAAGAAGCTATTAATTGGTTAAGTGATTTAATTCTTTATGTTAATGAGTTCGAATTTCATTTGATCAATGTTTGGATTCATGCTCTTGGAAGTTGGATTCTTTGATTATGGTTTATCATTTATATTTTCCGGATCAACATCGTACAAACCCAAAGTGTTGCAGAGAGATGATATATGCCACTCCATATCCATTCCTTGCAAAGTATTGATATACGGTGAAAGAAGCATGATTTGTTGATTGTTGTTTGATATTTATCTTTTCATGATCAGCATTAGCATTCCTTAGTGGCCGTAGAGGGATGATACATGTCACTCCATAGCCATTGTTGCCAAATTATTGACATAGTGAAAGAAGCATTAGTCGATGTGTGTATATAATTTATTAACACTTGAAGTAATAAACTCGGTGCATACTATCACGCGCATCCTGTACCGCCTTTACATATTCCTAGGTTGACAATTTACGATTGGAAAATTATAAGAATATAATTTGACTCAATAGGGTCCCTCATGTAGTCCTCATTGGTTCACGAAGTCTCGTGGTGATGGACAACTATTGTGGTGGCCCACATGATCTTGTTAATTTCCTGCACAAAGGCGTTTGGCTGTAAGGAATTAGTTGTGAAGCCAATTTTTGACGCATTAAACTTAGCATGTGAACCTTCAATGTCAACCCAAGAAGTCATTTAAGTAGGTGATTGTGTTGCAATCGATGTCAACAAGGTTTGAAGGATTTGACACGATGATCGGAGGATTGATGACATTATTTATGAGGTGATTATTATCATAAGATTTATGACATATGATTTATGAGAAGGTTTTTTCGGATTTTTGTAGAGGCTTTATAGGTGCTCGGAGAAGCATTGAGAACCAGCACTTTGTAGAAATTTTGAGCGGAGAGAGGAGAGTGATCGGCATGGATTTGTACTGCCATCATCTTTGGGAAGTTGAAGTTACGCTCCAAGAAAATATGTTTCTAATGTTCCAAGGATTCCCTTATGCTCCCGGAAAATTTCTATCACAGGAGGCCTATATTGTCCCAACGAATGTATATTTTTAGAGGAAATTCTGAATTACGCACACACATCAAATAAAAATAAGTATTTCCCAAGGTAATTTCCGCGTATTTTTTGATGGGTTATAGTTTAATTGATTTAACAATCATATATAACATTATTAATTCAAATATGATAATTTTTAGTGATGGATATCTATCGCACCTTCCATAAATTATAAAATCCTTGCGAGCGTGCATGAAGAAGAGGTTAGAAAAAGAGACAATGTGAGCTACGAGGATCCAAAGATAGTATGTAAATCAAAGATTAGATTTGGAGCATATTTCAAAGGATGATGGAGCTACAATGAGATCTAGATGTCTAATCTATTTGTGTGCAGATTGCTACCATTTTTTTGCTAATATGGAGATCAAAGTATTGTTCTAGTTGCTATCGTGGGAGATTTCGGATCATAGTTTATGTTGTTGATGTATTTGTGCTGCAATATTTTTTAATGGAAAATTCTTTATTTTAGGTTCAGTATATGATTTTTTATATGGTTTTTTGAGTTTTAGTGTGGCTGTAGAGTGTGTATATTAAATTTCAAATTATTTTTTTGTTGTAGGGTTTGATATTTTGGACAAAAATCGTAGATGAGATCGTGTTGGAGAGTTTTTGTATGGGGATTGGTGATTGTGTATGCAAGGAGGATTATTGCATGGTTTTGTAGACCCATATAATTTTTTTATCTATTATTTTCATTTTGTCATTGAGGGTTTTCTTTTTTAATGTCGGTTGTATGTGAGATCCATAGCTTTGTATGTATTTTCATAATGCGTTGAGAGTTGGATTGTGGTGAGTTGATATGTTTCTAATGTATTGAGAGTGTGTATGCAAGATATTTGATGTGTGAATCAAATTTTTTATGGTGTTGTAGGATTTAAATGTATGTTGTTGATTTTTTGTGATCGAGATTGATTGTTGGAGCGACGTTATTCAATTTTGTATGAGTTTATTGTATGATGTGGGCCATTGTATGAAATTAGATGAAACACGGTCCGTTGGGGTCCTCGACGATTTGGCGTATCGTGCATGCCAAATGACAAGGCAACATCAAAACCGCCTTTATAGTTCTAGGACCTAGCCTTCCTAGTCTCAGAGAGAGGGATCTCTCAACTTTTTTTCAAAGATATGACTTGTTCTCTCGTAAAAGGTTTGATCTCTAGCGCTAGTTATTAAGCACGAGTTTGTTTCGATTGTGTTGGTTGGACATAGTGATCTAGGTAGTATAGATAGAGTAGGGAAATCTATAAATCATTGGGCAATGGAGTTTCAAGTGGAAGTTGTAACAAGTTTGTAAAGGAATCAGTGTCAAAGGGAAAATCTAACTTGGCTAGTGGATCTACAAAGTCTTTTAGGTGAAATGAAATGTACATCGATGGTTTAGGAATGAAAAAGTAGAACTAAGGAGCAACTCATAATCCTTAGTTATATGCACTTTCTCCAACAAAGGGACTTAAAACATCATTTCCGAACATGAAGAGGCATTCCACAGGCCAAGGGGCATAACCATAAATTCTAGAAACCATACTTCAGCAAATAATAATAATTCCAAGTACAAACTTCTCCCAATGAAATATAGAAGCGAGAAACTCACTTTAACTTCTAGTGATTTCACCTTCAATGATAAGAGAAACATTCCAAGATTTACAAATAAGCTATCTGCACATTCATAGAAGAAGAACCCTAGACATACTTTGATTATAGCTATAAAGACCTTCAAAACAATTATTTAAGCAAGAACAAAGGGTATGACCAAAATAAACCTCTTTGGTAGAGTGTAAACAATGGTACTTTAAAGGGAGATTTCGTAAACAACTTTTAAGTGGCGGCCAGTGTACGTGGAAAACCACAAATCATTCTTGAGACCAACCGTATTGAAACTCATTTAAGAAGTAAACAAGCATAAGGGTTCAAGAGAGCAATTAAGAATTCTCTCGGAATTCCTCGGCCAGAGGAAAACACACGATGTTGAAGAGCAAACGAGGCCCAAGGTGCTTCTGAGAGACATTTCTTATCCTAAAATTTTTACTCTACTACAGTAAGAAATGATGAAACGAGAATGGAAAACAGGAAAAACATTGTGATTAAGAATACTTCACCAACAACCAAAGCTCGAGGAGATCCAACGACGGATATGTTCTCCATTAACAAACGAGTTAAAACATCCACGGGTTCTAGAACATCAATTTCCTTTCAACTTTCGAGGCGAGCTACAAGTATTACTTCTAAAGAGTCACCAAAATGACCACAACACATTGAGTTCGAATGCAGTATTTAGCGCACACGAGGAGGTGGAAATGATCTCATGGTTTGAGGGTTATTAATTACGTAGCAATGTACTTTCTAGCCTTGAAAACCCATACGCGCACAAAGTAGAAATAGGTGTGCAGTGCTACTCCTCTGTTTAGTAACTCATACTTGAACTCGCTAAGTGAAACATAGGTGGAAATTTTGACTTTGCAAACCTGTTTCTGTCTTTTACAATAGTCGCTGACGGCTTTTAAAATATATTTCTACCTAGCGCCTTGACAATTTAAAATATCTTTTTATGCAAATAAGCGTTTCGATTAGTCCTTGTAGGCAGAAAGTGAGCACACGGTGTGGCGATTAGACATTTCGGATGAATAACTCCGCATACGGTTGATTGGAGACCAGTTGCCCTTAGCCTCCTATCTTTTCCTTCATTTCATCATTAAACCGTAATGGGCCTTTAACTGCGATTTTCCTTTAATATTTTTAGTCTCATCGCTTTTATGACTGGTTATTTATTTTATCCTTTATCCTGTAAAACCTTGATTAGGCACTAATCCTTTGCTTTAAGGCTTTGATATTGCCTTGAGCTCTCGATAATCATCCTTATGTTGTCTTTATCTGCTTTCCGATTGATTCAAGCCTTTATTTTTTTAGCCTTCTTTCCTTTGATCTTTAACTTTTACTTGATTTTTTGTGCACGGGTGTCTCTTTTTGCGGTAGCGGGATTTGCCCAATGCGACGAGTCGATGTTATCCTGACATATTTCGGTGCGAAATTGGAGCTTAGGCCACAGGTCCCTTATGCTACGTGTATTTTGGCCTGAGGACTCGCCATGTCCGATTGTCGTACACCTTTGTGGATACAGCTGCGTCAACCTACATATTTGGCTTCCAATAGAACTCGTCAAATAAACATCAAAATCGATCATACACCTCGTGTTTGCGAGGTAGCGGCTAGCAAAGGCGATGGCGAAGGTGGAAGAGAAAATGCGAAAGGAGAGGAATGCGCAGGATGGGATTTCGTGGCGAAAAAATAAGAAACCAGTAGGTTTCCAAATTTGATTTGGGTGCGAAATCAGGGCGAAAATGGTTTTGGAAAACCACTTTGGCGGTTTTCGTGTCGCGCTGCCCAGGTGGGTGGTTTGTGGTTTTTCCCCGAGGGAAACGCGATGACGCGTAGAGGTTGACACGTGTCCCTCTAAAACCGCCTATTTCGCGTCGCGAGACGCACGTTGGAGGCTTCTGGGCGATTGGAGCATGTCATCCTCGTCCGTCCGCGGGATGCGGAAACGAGCGGTGGTAAGTGAGTGCGATGGGAGGAAGATGCTCGGGTGAGGAGATAGTGGAGGATAGGTGGCGTGAAAGGACTGGACAATGATTTCATGTGGTGGAAGCGCCGACGATGATGTGTGTATACATCGCGGTAGCGGAAAGGCTAGGGTAGAGGCGAAAAGGCGGGTTTGGATGATGGCTATTGGACTCGATCCGAGATCAGTCGTGGGGATCTGTTACGACTGCACGGGCCGCTTTCTTGCTTTCGTGCCTCCACGGTAGAATCTCAACCGTAGATCCGAGATCTCACCATAGTCGGTCGTCAAAGTCGCAAGGGAACCAAAGGGTTGATCTTGGACCGAGAAGTGCCGCACGAGTGGGGTGGGGTAATGGTGATGAGTGGTGGCAGCTAGACCGATGGGACCGGCGGTAGGGGATTTTTTGGAGAAAACGAAGGGAGCAAAGAGAAAATGAAGTAGAGGGGCCGGGTTGAGGCACGAAAACAAGTCCCTTGGAGACAAAGGAGTCGAGGAACTTATAATAGAGAATGGGCCAAGACCTGACGGCGGTCCCTTAGGCCTTGTTCTGCGTGGAGGAAAAGGCGGTTTGGGCTTAAAGCCACAGGTGCTTAAGACCCATATGTAAAAAAGGGCTCAGAAAATAGGTCGGAAATGGGTTTTTTTAAGGCCTAAAACGTGGTTCCTTTGATAGGGTAAAGAGGGTATTTTTAAACCAAAAGAGGAGTTTTTATGGTTTAAAAGGCCTTTTTAGGGAGGGAATGGAGGTTTTATGAAGAGGAAAAGGTATTTTTAGGGGGAAAAAGGCCGATAGAAAAATAGGAATGAGTGATAGGATGGAGGGGATGAAATGTAGGTAAAAATGGTGGGAAATGGCTGAAACAAAGTTTCCTTTTGATACAGAAGCAGTGATTTTTAGAAGGCATAAATGAAGGTTTTAGTGGTACCGACAGACTTACAACAATGAAGACCATGAGCTTTAGATCTCACAATGTTTCTGAAATATTGTTTCTAAAAATATGATTGCCAACTTAGTCATCTTTGGATGGGACTCGTAGCACGATGACTAACGATGGCTCCACTCGGAGTGACAACTATCTTTCTAAGGTGTCGAGAACTCAACTTATGAAATCTCGCGAGTTTACGGCAGATTAGTGCCCCTATCCATTGGGAAAAACTTTCTTTGTTTTCTTGCTAATATTTCTCTAAAATGACAACTTTTATCAATCTACAACATGTAATCTCTTTTAAAACAAGCATCTCTACCTACCCAATCTTACTTTTTCCTAGCATTTTTTCTTCCTTTGAGTGCATTTTTGAACTAGCAAACTCTTTGACATTTTATTTTTTGAAAATAGAAATAAAACTATCTAATCCTATCTCTTGTCTCTTTCCAAGATTCCGGATTAGCTTCGTTGAACTCTTTATTTCTCTACCCATACTAAGCGATTTCCAAGATTAAAGCTCGTTTGGCAATTTTTATTCTCTAGCTATTAGACATGAAAATTTAAAGTATGGTTCAAATCGTGATTAGACAGATCGACCAACCATGGTCGTGGCATTTGGAACATGTCGCACAAAAACATTATTTGCATAAAAGATGACTCAGAAAAGACAAGGCCATGATTTGTCATTAGCATGCATCCTTATCTATCTCTTTGGTTTTGCTTTGAGCATGCGGAACCAATTTCTTCATATTCTCTCGATCTACTCTTCAACCAGCCAAGCCGAGTCCTGAAATCAATTTCATCAATCAATGTTTCTACTAACTTATCAACATAAATTTAAAGTATGTTCAGCCACGATTTGGCTAGATGATCGGAACAATATATCATTTTTGTATCGGTAGTGGCACTTCTGTGACTTGCTCACTTTTAGAAATTCTCTTTTTCGTATGGGGTTGTACCTCTTTTTGAATGCGCTCCTCTTTTCTTTTTCCGTTCTTTTTATTGTTTTTGTATTTTTTTCATGATTTTCCTTTTCAAATGGGTTATGTACAATGAATAAAAACTTCTTGAATCTCGGGACTCTTGACAATAGTGAGTGCTTGTTAGCATCGCACGTTGACGGGACTCTCCAAATATGTCTTCTCCATTCGGATCTCTGCAGAAAGAATGCATTATGACCCACGATAGAAAGAATAATATAGGGCCCTTTCCATAGATTCTCAAATTTTCCATGTTTTTCCTTTTCTTCCCTTCTAGAATCCCACTTTAGAACCATATTTCCAACTTGGAAATCATTTTCTTTAGTTCTCTTGTCAAATAATTTCTCGATACTCTCTTGCGGGCCGTCCGTGTTCTCTCGTACACTTCTGCTCCTACGTACTACCGTAAATGTAGATGGTCCGATCGATCCTACCTCTCGCATTTCATTTTCTTCATTTTGTACTTCTTGAAGGAGTTTTGTGACGGAACTCCTAAAGATGTTTGGAAGACTACATCCATGCCTCATAAAGCCAACTAATAGGGGGGACATATTTATTGACTTTTTGGTGGTTAATCGACGTGTACGGCCCATATGGCATGAATAAGCTTGCTATGCCATGAATTCGTATTACTGCTCCAATATTTTTGCAGTAATGTTGACAAGGCTTTTGTTGGAGGATTCCGTCAATCCATTTCCTCGGACAGTAGGCGATAGAATGACGATGGGATATGATATTTATCTGCAGAAGTCGACCATTTTTATATTTTGATGCGCGGCATTGTCGCGGCGATAATTTTTCTAGGACGACCAAATCCGGATAGTATGTTGGTTTCGAGAAATTGATAATGACAGAGTAAGTAGCATTCCTAGAAGGTATGGCTTCTATCCACTTGGTAAAAGGATCGCGTGGTGGTGAGGGATCCACTGTGTAGGCTGAAGAAGATGGGTCGAATTTCCCCAATGAAGTCTGGGCTTCCCATCGTTGACGAGCCTCAACACCGACGGGATGTAAAGGTAGAGGTGGGGAGTTTTCTCTTCCTTGCCATAAAAAATTTGACACTTGTGTGTCAAGACTTGACAAGTTTCTCGAGCATCCGGAAAAGGGTGAGCCAATAGTAACCGGATCTAAGGATTTTGTTTTTGTATTCTTCCGGTAGAACATGTCCTCCACATTCTCCCTCATGCAATTCATGAATGATTTTTCTACAGTCAATCCTCGAGCAAACATTTAAGCAATATGCCAACAACATTTTTTCCAATATAAGACCCCTCTCTAACATGCACACTTTAAAGCCTTCTCGCTTCAAAAATCTAGCTTTGTGACAGAGAAGAGAGGGGTATCTGGGAGCAAAGGCGCAGCACATATGCATGATATCGACATACCAAGGAAGATTTCACAAAGTTTATTCAATAAAACGGAGCAAATCGTGAATTCTTCTTTTTTTCCAAAATATCAACCATATTCATATATAGTGCTCGAAGTTTGACCTACGGCCATGAGTTTTGCCTAATCCCTACCCTTTGATTAGCTTTGATGGTCGGCCTAATTTCTGAGTCATATTCTCACAAAATAACGAGCAATCCATTTTTCCCCTTTTGCCATCGTGGTCTTCGAAACTTAGAATATCCTCGGTCAACATTGTGCAGATGTGGGACAAAACGGTAAACATGTGAGAATGCAAGATACAGACTCTGTAAGTCTTTCAATGCTTTTACTTATGCTAGCAGGCTTGTTTCTCCATGATGCTATATTTGGAGTGGAGCAATCTCCAAAGGCCCTACTAAAAAAGGATATTGGTTGTTCTTGCCCCATGACATTCTTTTGTCACAGTCACACGCAAGTCTATTGTATGTTCGGTACGCAAAAGAAAAGATGATGAAAAAACTTTCGTAAAACTCGGGACTAACAAGAAATGGTGTCTGGGTTAGAGCTTGTTTTACTAGTCTCAAATGATTGTTTAGCTTGTATTGTCCATTTTAACACCTATCTCCTTTCTTTTAGCATGCTTGTGATATTTCTCGATAGCTCATCAGGGTTGGGAATGAACCTCCTTCCAAAAAATTATCTTCAATGAGATATTGTAATTCTTTGAGGCTTTCTAGGATGGCCGATCTTCAATATGCCATCAATCCTTTCATAGGGTCTGCTTTGATCTCCCTCTTCGTGAAAATTATATGGCCAAGAATCTTTCCTTCACTAGAGACCAAGAGAGCATCTTTTTTGGATTCAAAGATAAGCCATATTTCCTACATTTCTTTCTAAAAACTTTTCTTAAATGAATCGAGTGTTCTTCATTAGTTTTAGAGAAAACAATAATGTCATCAAGGTAAATGATTATAAAATAGCCTATGTCTTCCGAGAAGGCTATGTCCATGGCCCTCTGGAAGGTGGCCCCTACATTCATTAAAGCGAAATGGAATTTTGACATACATGAATGTACGATGTGTAGTAAAAACGAGCTTTATGTTGATCACTTGGGGAGTACTAATGCTTGCTGTAACTCGAGAACCCATCCAACGATGACTCATTTAGACCCAAACCACCCTTTGAAGTATGCGAGTCCATTTTTGGCAAGGGATAGTTATCTTTAACGGAGGCTCTATTTAGATTTAGAATTGTTTTGGCCTATCTATATTTCTCTACCATGTATTTCATGTGTGATTCCCTCGTATAACCTTCGAAGCCTAGTTAACATGCGATGGTGGCATAAGAGCAGCTCCATTTGAAGGCTCCTTTGAAGTTTGGCTCCGATGATCTTGACACAAAGCATGCCATACTTTGAGAATGTCAACTACTACTATGTCCATTACTAGTACTCTTAGCAGAATTTGTGCCAACCTGACACAAAAAATCTTTGATTAGGCCTAAGCATTTCGACCCTACTTGAATCAAAGTGAATATAGGTCCTTATATGTTTTAGTAATTTCTAAGCCTCAGGATTTCCATTACTACTGTTTTGGGCATGAGGTTATGTGAAGCTCGAGCAGTCCAACATGGCCATCGTGCGAGATCTTATCATGTATATTTAAGATGACATAGTAAGGGAGTGGACAACCCCTTCTCTGGTATTTTCTCTTCAACCCGGGACCAAATAACAATTCCTAGCTTTATCATCCTGGTCAAGTTTAAAGTACCGATGGCAACCTTTGCCTATATTCAAAGCTTTCAAAACTTCGTTTTATATACATCCGGAGTTACTAGTTCAAAGGCCTAAGGACGTGGTGATTTTGATCTTGGAAATTTCACTTCAAAGGCTGAAAGGAACTATTGCTCCTAACATATTTACATCTATTTTGTCATTTTACAACTCTTTCAGGCAATTCCGATTTGGTGAACTTTATTTGGACGTAGTTTATTTGGGACAGCATTTGTTAGGGCCACTAAAGTAGAAGTACCTAAGGCAACTTTGTTACGACACTTTGTCGACCGTTTTTGTCTTCATTTAGATTATTTTTCGTGGCAGAAGTGTTGGTGTTGCTGGAGTTCCCATGTTTTGGCAAGTTTGGCAATACCGAGAAGATGAGACAACATCGGAGCCACTTTTAGACCCCGAGATCTCAGCCCTCTCCGGGTCGAGGAGAGGGATCTCTCTATAAGGCCAAGATATGTGTCTTTCGAGATTTCGCTTTAAGATTTTTAGGCTAGTTATAAGGCACAAGGTTTGTTTTTGTTTTGTTTAATTGGTTGTTGAGAAGCGGAAGGCAGGGTCTCACACACAAGAAAAAGGGTGAGAAAAGAGGAATTTAGGAAAAGGAGAAATAATCGAGAGAACACTCGAGACCATTGGGCAATGGATTCAAGAAAGGGTTTACTTGCTATTCGCATTCAAGGCTTTCAATTGGGCTAGTCATCTAAAGCACAGGATCCTAAAGATGATAGTGTGGCATGAAATGACGAAGTAAGGTGAATGACAAGGAAAACTTGAAGGTGACGCTTAAGAAATAGATCTGAGGGACGAGGATACATGCCATTGGGCGACCCATGATCCCACCTCCTAAAAGGTTAACTCTTCGCACGAAAGGAAAAATTGAAATATTTAAACACAAAGGTGAAAACACTACGAGACCAGCAGAAAGGCTTTGAACTTTCAATCCTTCGGCATTCAACTTAAGTGAACTTAGAAAGGTTCAATTGATAGAAAAAGACCCTAGTGAGACATAATCAACATTCTAAACTCGACTATCCCGATTCTTTCCAGTTAAAACCCAACAAGAGACATTCGAAGAACACATTCATATAACTCATACATCGGGTATAGCGAGTGACACGACGGCTACCACCTTTCGGTTAAATTATCTTGAATTAGGACTCGATAACACATATTTAGTAGAAAAAATAAAAGGTAAGGAGAGTAGAAGCATTGGGGTACCATGTGAGGGTATATCCTAGCGCGCAGCTTTCGCATGCATTGCGAGAGAAATGAAATGGTAATGAGTTACGAAAAGGAAAACAAGAGACGACATAGAAAAACATCACCGCTACTTTAAACTCGAGGATCCAAAGAAAATGTGCTTGCTGGTATTAAATAGCAAACATCATTCATGTAAAAGAAATCGTCCAACAGCTTGATATTCTTTGGGCTTCTGAAAAACACCTTCCCCACGGCCTATATTACAACTTCTCTCTTTACACAAAGAACTATATCTCAAGAGAAACAACTTACAATTCACGGATATCGATCAATAACCAACAACAATGTCCTCATGAGTTTTGACATCTAAAAGAGAGGCAAAGGGAGGTAGATGAAACACCAATGAAACATTAAAACAAAGTAGAGAGAGAGTGGCTCCGAGAGCGTCCCCGTCTTAATATCTATGTATTAATCTTCGCACTCTTTGGACGAAAGAGTGGTCTTCGACAAGGCTGAAATTTACATCCGGGCATGTTCTTTGATGTACTTTGAGGTCTGTAGTACCACGCAATACTCGAGTGAATAGAAAAAAGGTAGATAAATGAATTCTGAGGTCTTCCATCATCGCATAACAAATTCTCTCCTCGGGTAATACAGGGACTTCTTTCGGGGCGTGAAATATTCTCGGGAACACGATGTAGAATAAAGGCAAGAGTGGGCGACCTTGTGTCCTTTCGGGGAGGAAACTTCCGGCCGATGTGAAACACCGATAATATTATTTTCTATGTGTTAGGCCTTATTAGGGCCCTCCGTGTTAATCACAAGGTCTTCAAAATAAAGCATTTTCCCTTTAATCATTGAACCGCAGCTTAATATCTTCAACTGCTGGGCTTTACGACTCTTTGATTCTGGCATCGATACTCTTTCGTCGCTTCATGGTACCGTCTCGACACTTTGTGAACTTTGAGCTCTAGCGAAAGCGAGAGGTTTAACGCGGAACACTTTTCCTTTAATGAAAAATTATGTTCCTAGCAGATCTTCCCAGGACATTTCTCTGTGATCTCAGCTTTGAAAAGTGCGCTATACGCCTTGTGTCCACTATAACAGTACTATGAACAATGGTGAGCTTTCTTTGCTCAGCAACCCCGCTAAAAGACATAAAAAATGCTAAGAAAATCCATGCGTGTGGGAGGATGGATGCGGTGGAATGCACGTGAGAACGGTAGCACGAGCGAGATGTAGCAAACAATGTGGATGCAAGCAAAATCAGCTGATGAAAAGTGCGGTGTAATGAGTTGAAACATACGGTCGATGGAGGTTTGGTGAAAAAAATGGATCGTGGGACCGTTCGATCGGATCCGGGAGGCGATGCATCGATGGTGGAGACTAACTAATGGAATGACTTTGTAGGTTGGGTGAAAGAAAATAACTTTCGTGGGCGCACATAACCTAAAATTTTGATGTTAGAGCGGAATGTTATAATGTTTTAACATAAAACATTAAAACTTTAATGCAAGCGGATGACAAAGGTTTTCAATGTAAAACATCGGGCTTTCGACTCTTTGTATGAACATACGAAAGGAAATGCATGAAAATGCAATGAAATGGGCCGATAGGTAGTATGGTGGACTTTGCATGGCGAGAGGGCGACTTTAACATAGACCATTAGATCTTCGAGGAGATCAACGGTACACGCGATGATCCGAGTGCAATGCCGTGGGTGAGCGCGATGAAAAACTTGAATGGAATGCGAGATGCATCATTGGGTCGTTGATCACGCGGATCAACCGCGTCGAGATCTCGTAGATGAAATTTCCTGGAGGTGAGAAGTGGGGAAGTGGTTTTTGGGCAAAAACCACTCGCGTGGTGAAAATGGAGGGAGGCGTGTTTTCACTTTATGAACGCGATATGAGGTCTCTCGGGTGACACGTGGCATAGAAACCACCTATGTCACGCGAGTTTGAGCTTGCACGTTTCGGATGAAGGAGGAAAATGCGTTATTGATGTGGGCACGCTGGGATTTGCTCGTGAGATCCGATGGTGACGGAGAGAATGTGGACACGAGGAAAGTGCATGAGCCGGGGACAGGTGAGGTCGAAATGGACGGTGGTTTTCATCGTGAACGACCGTCCGTATCCAGGCGAGTGGACGCTCTCAAGACTGCGAGAGGAGAAACAAAGGCGGGGAGTTGGTTGGTGGTCGGAAGAAATATGAGCTCGGCCGCATCGAGAGGAACGAACAGCCTGCTGATCCAACCGGAGGGAGCGATGGCAGGGCCGCAAACTTCGATGGGCGATGGTGTGATTGCGTCCGTACTCCATCGATCGGCGGCGGACCCACGGTCGCGATTGGACGCGAGGGTGGTGAACCGAGGACGCGGGCAGAATGAGAGTGAATCATGCAGCCATTGGTTCTTGTGGATTCAACGGCCAGGAAAGTTGCACTTCCGGGAGACCGCAATGCGAAGCGAGGATGGCACAACAAAATTCTGATTGGCGATAAAGCGATTGGTGCTCGGCGCTGATTTATATGCGAATCAACGGCGTGAGATTATCACCGGAGGGCTTTACAAAGGGAGGAGGTGGGGCATGGTAAGACCATGCGTGGGCGGGTTAGATGCGCACGTAGATCCGCGGTTGATATCGCTCCCGAGACTTATAGAACAAAGTGCTCACCGCATCGTGATTTTCATTATAACACGAGGAAATGCACTCGAGCCATCCTTCCGAATCAGCGATAAGTGCCTTATGCCTTAGCGCTTGGTCTTAGCGCCTCGGTTTTATGAAGTTAAGCTGAGCCGAAAGGGGCTAAGCCTATGTACAAGAAAGTGCTTTTTGAGGCTTTAAAAATGTTGTTTTTAAGGCTAAAAAAGAGGCTTTTCGGTAGAAGGAAAAGGGATTTTTAGGCCAAAAAAAGGTGTTTGTAAGGTTGAAAAGGTGAGATGGGATGATTTAGAAGACTTAGGAGGGATTTTGGGAAAAATCTGAGAAAATGGGAAAAAAGGCTAAAATGGGGGAAATTTGCAAGGATACAAAGGGCAAAATGGAGGTCTTTCGAGCATAATTTTTTCATAGACGAATGAGAGGCTCTTTTGGATGGAAACAACAGTGAAGATCTTTTCTCAAAGGAAAAGGACATACGTAGGGCTTCAAGAATGATATTTTTTCAGTAGGAAATGTATTTCTTGAAGGCTCATAAAAATATTTAGCCACTGTTTGTTTGCCGTGAAAATTCATAGGTGGCTAATGAGGCTCAACATGATGGCATCTTCTTGAAGGTGTCAAGAATTCGAGAAAATGATCTTTTGGAGTAGGCCGTATGCCTCATCTTTGAACCATATTTCTTCTTCGATTCATCTATTACAAACATGATTGATATTGGATCAAAAAAACATTCCCCCAAACAATCTACTTACCCATCCTACAATCCAACATGTTTTTTCTTCAAGGCATTTGAATTTGCGTACCTTCTTCATCATGAAAGCGTAAAAACACACTAGTCTAATTCTACCCTTATTCCTCCATGAGACATGCATTAAACTATTGGCTCTGTAGTTTTCTATACCTAATCTAATATTTGCTAGGATTAAACCGTCTAGCGATTTCTTCTCTACATTTTACAACAAATTTAAAAAATAGCAAACTAGGATTAGACGAGCCTAGTTTGTTGTGGATCCATGGTCATAAAGGCAAATTTTGCGACATGATGAATGCGGAAAAGTTATATTGAAGGCTTTGAAATCTTGAAACTTAGCATTCCTTCTTTCTTTTGTGACTGATGTTTTGAGCTTGTTAGAGTCACTTTCTTCTTCACTTCGACTCTTGTTTTGGGCTTGTTAGAGTTGATCCTTCTTTCTCCTTTGTTGGTTTAGATTTTGAGTGTTAGAACGTTTGCCTTCTTACTTTTTGGCTCAGGGCTTTGATCATATTAGAGCCAATATTTTGCACTTCTATAGGTTCAATTTTTGAGCATATCCGAACCTCTCTTTCTCTTTTTTTAGAAAATTTTTCTCTTTTTTCTTGAAAACAAAACACTGCAATGGTATTTACAATGGAAATGATAATTGGAAATTGGGAATCAACGCAGTAATAAGCTTTTGAGTACTCGCCATTGACAGACCCCCAAAGCAAATTTTTACCATTCTAGCTCTTGGAGTAAAAAGGAATTTGGACCAATAGAGGATTGGATGATGTATGAGACTGCTGCCACAAAGCTCGACAAATTTTTCCATGTTTTCCTTTGTCTTTCTTCTAGAGTCCCACTTTAAAACTTTATCTACAATTTTGAAGTCAAAGCTTTTGTTCTTTTTGAAAATAAACTTATTTATATTTTTCCGCACTTTCGCAGCTCTGACATATATCTCTTCTCTGTTTGTTGGAGATGAATTGTTTGATTTATCCTTTATCATCATCTGTCCTCTTATGTCCGAATCTTCTGACTAGTTTTAATCACTGTGCAACTCATGTCGTTGGAAACACGGCTCATTTGTTCCATAAACAACTGATATGGTGACATGCCAATGGATTTCTTTGTTGTTAGCCTCGCGACACAAAACATGCACTCAACTTGTTATGCCATGACTTTTTGTTCTCTTCAAGCTGCTTTCTTTGATGATGGTCACTAGTTTTGATTTGATTATTCAACCTAACCCATTACCTTGTGGGTAATAAGCCGTTGAATGACCAAGTGCTATCCGATACTGTGACAAAAAATCAATCATTTTTCTTGATCCAAAAGCAACGGCGCTATCGATGATTATTTTTTCTTGGGCAGCCAAATCTAGAGAGGATGTGGTCTTCTAGGAGCTTAATGATATGAGATCCAGTGGCATTCCTAGAGGGTATGGCCTCTATCCATTTTTTGGAAGTAGTTTCAGGGTGGGTCAGTAAGGATCCACTTGTGTGTGCGGAAGAAGCAAGGTGTATTTATCCTATGAAATCTAGGCCCCATTGTTGGAAGGGAGCCTCAACAGTAATGGGCTTGCATGCTAAAAGGAGGAGCTTTTCATTTTGCCCTCCAAAAATTTGGCACTTATCGCAATCAATTATCATTTTTGGATGTCATTGAAAAGTGTAGGCGAGTAATACCCAGCTTTGAGTATTGTTAGCAAAGGGCTTTCCGAAGTTTAAATGGCTCTCCACACTCTCCTACATGGAACTCCCCGTTTAATCCTCTCTCGCTTTAGTTTCGAAAACATTTAAGAAATAGACCATTTGCATTTTTTCCGAGTATAAACATTCATTTAGTATGCAATAGTTTCTAGATTTTAACTTTTAGGAATGCCTTAGTCTTTGATAAATCAGAGGGGCATTGAGGTTTGTGATTGCATACGGGATATCGAATACCAAGGAGAATTTTGAAATTGTTCTTCGATCGTAGGATCTGCAATCCTTCATGTTCATCCAAGGCATCTACCATGTTTCATGTCAAGGGCTTGTAAATTTGATTCGCCCGTTAGTTGAGCTAAGCCCCGACCTTTGATCGAGTTTTTGTGGGTTTTATTTCCAAGTCATGCTCTAATATTACAACAATCCATCGTTTCCGCTTTCCATCGGGATCTTGGGACAAAAATGTCTTTAACCACTATGTTGGGCATGTAGGCAATGATGTGAGAATGCAGTATATACATCCTAAAGTCTTCCAGGGCCTTTACCAAGGCATAGGCCTTCTTTTCCATATGTTGTTATATTTCAAGGGTGCATCCCTCAAAGCCTTGCTAAAAGAAATCAATAGGGTTGTTCCATTCCCTCTAGATTTTAGCGAGTAAAACCGGCAACCACTATATGCTCGTAGCGCAAAGGAAAATATCGGGGAAATCCTTTGAGAAATCTTGGATAATTAGGACGAGTGCCTGGGTATGCAAGTTTAGCGATTCAAAATATTTTTTAGCCTCTACAATCCACTTAACTCGCACCTTTTTTCAACATGTTTGTCATATTCCCAGGTACCAGGCAAGTTGGGAATAAACCCTCCTAAGAAGTTAATTTTCCCAATAAAGGACCGTAACTCTTTAATGTTTCTCGTGGGTAATATGTAGTATTCCCTCAACTCTTTGTGGGTCTATCTTAATTTCCTTCGCTGATATAATATGGCCAAGAAGCTTGCCTTTTTGAAGCCTCTAATATAGTCTCTCTTGGGATTTAAAGACAGTCGAACCTTCTACATTTTTCAAAAACTCTTCTCGCATGTTTTTAGGTGCTCCTCATCAGCTCTTGGAATAGACTATTATGTCATCACGATAGATGACAATGAAGTGCCCTATTTCCTCACGAAAAACTTCTATGTCCATCGCTCGTTGGAAGGTCGCACCGTCGTTTATCACCCAAAGGGCATTTTTACGTACATAAAAGTGCCCCATGGAGTGGTGAAAGCTGTCTTGATTTGATATTTTGGGAGTACTGAAAACTTGGTTATAGCCCGAGAAACCGTCTAACGGGAGATCCGTTTTGAGCCCACTACCCTCTGTAGGATTTGTTCCATCTTTGGTGAGGGTAATTATCTTTAAGTGAAGCTCCCGTGAGTTTCAAAATTGATTCACAATCTGATCTCACCTGTCTTCTTCCTCACGCGCTACAAGATTGGAAACTCCAATCGAAAAAACCTCACGAGAACTATAATTCCTACCTCATACATCTTTTTTGATTTCCTTTTCGACTAGAGGTAGTTGTTTCGGGTTAATCCGTGAAGTTTCGCTCGAAGGGTTTTTTGGTTTTCTTTTCAAAGGTATTTTATGCTATATAATTTTTCTGTATCGTAGGCCTTTAAGTCTTCATAGCTCTAGGCAAACACATCGATGAATTCTTTAAATAAGTGGACATATTTATTTTTCATGTCCGTGCGCAGACTTAGCCAAATCTATCATCTTAGTCTTATCCTCGTGTTATGTTGCACTTCTTGACATCGCAGTTTGAGTTTTCTATAGTGGGTTTTTTCGCTACGTCGTCAAAATCAAAGTTCCTCTAAAGGTGCCGATCCTCTGCGGTATATTCTTATCTCTGTTGACCGCACAGACTCTATTTTCCTCTTTATCTCGCGTTATTATATTCTTCTGTCAGCATTTCCAAGTTCTTCAATTAAAGTGTTTATTTCTACATTATGGGGTGATTTTTTCTTCATCGAGGGGCTCTTCACTCAAACAACTTTCATCGGATTTAGAGTCCCGAATCGCAGAATTCCAAACTCGTTTCCTCGCCAAGCGTAAAAAGTCCTCCTATCTACCTGTCGCCCTTAAAGGCTTTCGCTAATATTTTTTGTTATTAGGAACTGTGAGTCTATATTTTGTTTGGATGATGATTTTGTTTTGTCACCGGGAGACTTATGATATGAACTAGCTATGCGAGCTAATCCATTCGCAATTATTTTCTCGAGTCTCGGAACAAAAAACCGGTTTCCATATTCTACAAAGGTTTTCAATAAATCCATAGCATCGTTCCCCGTACACTCTCAATCTAGGGTGTTTAGCCGTATACTCACCGTTCACTTGTTTTATGATTAACTCGTAGTCTCCATGTACAAAAATCCTCGTGGGCTCCTAGTTTTTTCAATAGATTTAAGCCTAGGATGAGAGCCTCATATATTCTGCGATATTGTTTGTACATTTGAAGTTCGGTTACAGGCATGACTCTCGGAATAGTCACTCACCGTATTATGCAACCACACTCACCTCTCGCGGTGTTGCAGTGCGAAAGACCCATCGTAAATTCATTCTCCATAAGGGATCGTTTTCAAGTTTATTATCATTTTCCTCCCTAACGTTGGTTTCCACCGTTATGTTGTAATATGGGTTCTACATCGTCGTGTGGAGTGTCTTGTTCTTGTTTACTCTAAGTTTTGCGTTTCGGTCAGAGTACGTCCCAAGGTTTCTTCTTCATTTTCCTCATGTCAGAGTAGCCATTATGTTAAAATCCATGGACTCTACTCTATTGTTTGCAGCATCTGCTATCTTCAGCCTGCGGCTCATCGATGGATTCATCGAGTAAAGGATAAAGGAGTCCGGATCTATGTGTACAGTACCGAGGTGAATTTTCGGGTTTTTGTAGGGCATTTAACCATAAATTTAATTTGTGCTTTCTCTATACGCTCTCCTAAGCTTGCTAAAGATAGGGATTGTGGCATATGAACCATCCATTCACATTGTACCTTGCAACTCTGGCTCCCCATGACCTCGATTGTAACATGCCATACTTAGGTGGCACATCGCTCACTACAACATCCATAACCATGCATTTTTCTAGAATCTGGGTCGGTGTTCACACAAAAGATCTTTGATTAGGCTACAGGCATTTTACTCCTCGCTAGAGTCAAATGAATATAAATCTTTATAAGGACGTTATATCTCAGGCCTAACCTCTCCATAACTACCTTAGGCATCGAAGTTGTGTCAAGCTCGAGCTGCATTGCATTGTGAAGGATCTTGTCATGGATATTGAGGCTGATATAAAAAGGAGGTACTACCCCTTCTCGAAACTTCCTTCTATTTGGACCAAACAGTATAGGCGAAGTTGATCATCACTTAGATTGACAGGTGTCACTGTTTTCACCTAGATTTAAAGCTTTCAAAATTTGGCCTTTATATACATCCTATAGGTACCGGTACCGGAGAATGGGACGAGAGATTTTTAATTTTAGCAATCTCACTCCCAAATTGAAGGGAGATTTGATCTTTGTAATACTCAACTGTTTTGTTAGCCACTACTTTAGTGGCAGAATCAACAGTGTTGATTCTCACTATGTATGGTGCTTTGACTCGTTTTATCAGAACACTAGTTGCGGTGCTAGTGTTGTTGGCTTGTTGACTTTGTTTATTAGTATTTTTGTCTGTCTTTTTGTCTCTTATTCTTCCCAAAACTCTCAGTCGGTCGATTTGTTACTTTCGACCACTTTAGAAGTTTTTTCCGTATTTTCTTAATGGTAATCTCGAAGCTTTGGGTTTGAAGTGTTCAGTTTTTTGCTTCTAAGTTCATATCTGTTTTCGGACTTGCATGATGTCATTTTCAAACCCCATCCTATAATCCTTAGATTCTAACCTTTTTCATCCTAATATGAGTGTGAGGACTGATGCCGTTCTCAGGAATGGTATAGTGGATTGAGTTGTCTATTTCCACAATGTTTATTATGGTTCCCTCAGACTCTCTATTATCCTCATATTCATCAAGGAAATTTCTCTTGAAATGGAGGTATGACTTGTTGATCCCAGTCTCTGCTCGTTAGAGGGCTGTTTCTCCTAAATTCTAGTTCTGGTTATGATTTTGGTTTATGTTCTAGTTGGCCGACTTGGACAGCCAAATTTTCCACCATCTTTTCTAGTCTCTCCATGGTTTTAGCTAGACTCGTCATATTTCGGATCGGATGTGGAAGTCGATGTTTCATCTCTATATGTTACCCTTTTTCTCAACTCATTCGGCTTTCGTCTCAATCATGTTGGCCTCTACACTCACCGCTCCTTTTTTCATATCTTCCGCGTGTTGTAATCTCTCCCTAAGCCGGTAGGCCATGTCGGCATCAAAGCCTTCGGTGATATTTCACTCAGAGCCGGCCTTGGGGAGGTTTCTATGTGGAGGAAGAGCATTGTAAACACTATTAAACCTTGTAGAATAGTCATGGAAACCTTCCTACATTTCTTTTAAGGTTCTTGTATTCGGCTAAGATTTGGAGAGGGTTGCTCTTGACTTCCCATTTGTTTATAAAGGTCTCGATATAAGAGGGAAGATCCTAGATACTATTAGGAGGTAGGCACTTGAACCACTTCTTCAATCTCCTCTTAAACTCGGGAAAAGATTCTCATCTTGACCGTCTCATCATCTATCTCCACTATAGTCAAAGGAATCTTCCATCATATCTACATGGTGCTAAGCCGTGGTAGACTCTTTTGGCGATGAAATGTGGGATCTGGATCGATAATCATTGGGTAAAGGCACCAGAGGGTTGTGGTAACACCCATAGATGCATACTGTGCTGCCATAATGGTGTTCGTGGGAGGTAATGGATTGGCTTGAGTAGCGAGTATGTGGATGAGAGGAATATTAGGACCATCAACACTTTCCGCTGAGCTAATTTAGGGTGAAAGAGCCCCAAGTTTTGAATGAAATGAATGTTCTGTAGGTGTAGATGGAGGGTCTCTCTATCCCTAATGTGTTGACTAACCCACCTAGATATGGTGAATCGGGAAGCTCAAGGTCCGTTTGGGTATCCGGAACATTGAATGACCTAGCTCTTCGGTGGCACCGCTTTGTAGGTTGAACGAAAATGATTGTCCGATAGAGTCCCAGAAAATTTTTCACGGTGCGTGAAGTTAGCTCTATGATGTGTCAGAAATAGTTAGCTTTCTAGGTGTAGGAGATTTCTTGAGAATTATCTCGGGGTTGTCAACTATTTTCGGGTGGTTTTGGGTTAGGATAAGCTCTTGTATGAATGGTTATTAGGCTCGGTATGTTGTCTCCAAATAGCGACTTTAATCCTACTTGTTACTTCAGTACGGCCGATGTTGTAATGCAACTCGGTCTCCCGAGTGGAGTCTTATGAAACCAAGATAACCGGCAGCCCACGTCACCATTGGAGTCTTTAATACAATAAGGAACTATGGAGTCGCCACGGGGAAGGTTTAGGAATGTTTCAAGAAGGTATACTGTCCCACCACGGTGATTAACCACCAAACCAAGGCTACTATGGTCTTCTTTGAGTCTCTTTGAAATGTTTAAAGGTGTGTTTTTACTCAAGTTCCCCGCGGAGTTGCCATTATGTTGGAGACTACAATGGGACACAAGACCATAGTATAGCGCTTTAAGGGCACTCAAATTTTCTTCCCCGTGGATTCGCCATTATGTTGGAGACTAGCAATGGGACACAAATGACGAGATATATCGATGAAGCACTCAAATTTTCTTCCAAATGGAGTCACCATTATGTTGGAGACTACAATGGGACACAAGACCGATATAGCGATAAGCAGCACTCAAAGCTTCTTCCAAAGGATTCACCATTATATTGGAGACTACAATGGGACACAAGACCGGACATATGCTGCTAAGGGCACTCAAAGTTTCTTTCCAAAGAAAGTCGCTATTATGTTGGAGTTCCATGAGCTAGCAAGTTTCGCAATACCAAAAGATGAGACAACATCAAAACCACTTTTAGACCTCGGATCTAGCCTCCCTCCCGGGTCCGCAGAGGGATATCTCTATAAGGCAAAGATATGTGTCTTTGAAGTTTCGAGCTTTTAAGGTTTTAGGCTAGTTATAAGGCACAAGGTTTGTTTGTTTTGTTAGTTTGGTTGTTGGGAAACCCGGAAGGAAGGGTTCAACACAAGACAAAGGGTGAGTAAAGAGGAATTTAGGCAAAGTAAAAATAATTAGAGAACACTCAAGACCATTGGTAAATGGAGTCAAGAAAGGGTTTACTTGCTATTCGCAGATTCAAGGCTTTCAATTGGGCTAGTCATCTCAAAGCATAGGATCTTAAAGATGATAGTGTGGTATGAAATGATGGGAAGGAAGGTGAATGACAAGGAAAACTTGAAGGTGATCACTTAGGAAACGATCTAGGGATAGGACATGCCATTAAACACCTATGATCCACCTCCTAAAAGGTTAACTCTTCAGTACAAAGGAAACATTAAAGATTTAAACACAAAGGTGAAAACTTGAGATCGATAGAAAGGCTTTGAACTTTCATTACTTCTGCCTTCAACTTAAGGGAACTTAGAAAGGTTCAATTGATAGAAAAATACCCTCTAGTGAGACAGAATCAAACATTCGAAACTCCCATTATCCCGATTTTTTTCAATTAAAACCCAACAAGAACATCTAATAATAGATTAATAAATTTCTACATCAGCTAGTTGAAAGTGAATAGCGCCTACTACACCGGTTAAATTATCTTGAAAGTTAGTACTCGGGATAACACATTTAGTAGAAAAAATCAAAGGTAAGGAGAGTAGAAGCATTAGGGTACCATGCGAGGGTATATCCTAAGCCGTATTTCGATGCTTACCGTAGAGAAATGAAATTTAATGAGTTACAAAGGGAAAACAGAGACAAAGATAGAAAAACATCACCACCGCTTTAAATCAGATCCAAAGAAATGTTCTTGTCATATTAAAGAGAAACACGAGTCATGTAAAAAAATTTTCCAAAAACTTGATATTCAATCTAAAAACACCTTTCCTCACCCTATCTTACAACTTTACACAAAGAACTATATCTCAAGAGAAACAACTTACAATTCACAAGACTATCGAATCAACAACCAACAATAACATTTTCTCATGAGTTTTATATCTAAAAGAGAGGCAGATGACGTAGATGAAACACTAAATGAAACATTAAAATAGAGTAGGAGAAGAGAGCTCGAGGCCCATTCTCGTCTTAATATCTATGCATTAATCTTTCAGTACTCTTTGGATGAAAGAGTGGTCTTCGACAGCTAACATTTACCTGTGTATGTTCTTTGATGTACTTTTCGGTCGTAGTACTTCACAGTCACTTCGGTGAATAGAAAAAAAGGCGATAAATGACTTTGAGGTGTACCATACAAAGCATAAAAAATTCTTCGGTAACATAGGACTTTTGTCGTGGCGGAAATTTTCTCAGAACACGATGTAGAATAAAGACAATATGGGTATTGTGTCCTTTCTTGGGGAGGGAACTTCACGATGTGAAACACCGATAATATTATTTTTTGTGTGTTAGGCCTTATTAGGCCTTCTATGTTAATCACGAGGTCTTCAAAATAAAAAAATTTCCCTTTAATCATTGAATCGAGCTTAAAATATTCAATTACGTGCTTTAAGACTCTTTTGATTCTTCACTCGATACCTTTGTCGCTTCATGATTGTCTCGACCTGTGAAATTTAAGCTTTAATGGCACCGGGAGAGGTTTAACAAGGTTAAACACTATTCCTTTAATGAAAAAATTATGTTCTAACACCTTCGAGGTGTTTCTCCTGATCTCGGTGCTCGAAAATGCTTCTGCGCGTCCGTGTCACTATAACGAAAGGATCTGTGAACAATGGCGGTTTTCACCGCACCGTAACACCGCAAAAAGACATAAACCATGTTAATAAATCCATGCAAAGGAAGGTTGTGAGAATGGAAGCGCGTGAGAGATGAAAACAGTGGATGCAAGAGAAAACTAATGAAAATGCGTATAATGGTGAAAAATGTAGTCGATGGAGGTTTGGTGAAAAAAATGGACGTGGACCGTTCGACCGGATCCTGGAGGTGATGATTGATGGTGGAGACTAACTAATGGAATGACTTTGGAATGTTGGGCGATAGGAAAATAACTTTAGCGTTACAACCTAGAAATTTTGATGTTAGGCGGAATGTTATAATGTTTTTTAACATAAAACATTAAAACTTTAATGCAAAGGATCACAAAGGTTTTCACGTAAAACATCAGCTTTCGACCTTTGTATGAAATACAAAGGAAATGCATGAAAATGCAATGAAATGGGCCGATAGAATGGTGGGACCCAGGATGGCAAAGGGTGATTTAACATAGACCGTTAGATCTCAGGAGGAAATCAATGACTGTGATGATCCGGATGCAATGCCGTGGTAGCGCGATGAAAAACTTGGAATGAATCGAGATGCATCGTGGCCGTCGATCAATACGGTATCAACGATCAAGATCCGTAGATGAAATTTCAGCAGTCGGGAAGTGGGGAAGTGGTTTTTTGGGCAAAACCCATTGTTTTCGCACGGTGAAAAGGGAGGAGGCGGTTTTTCACTTTATGAACGCGATATAGGTCTCGGGCGACACGTGGCTTTTAGAGAATGCCTATATCGCGTAAGTTTGAAATTTTAATGTTCGGACGCAGGAAAAAACATGATATTGATGTGGGCCGCTGGATCCGGGGCAGCGTGAGATCCGACGGTGATGGAAGAACACGAGTACGAGGAAAGTGCATGGTCGGTAAGGTGGGGCCAAGCGACGGTGGTTTCATTATGAACTCGTCCGTATCCGTGCCATGGACGTATGAGATCTACAAGAGGAGAAACAAAGGCAGGGGAGTTGGTTAGTGTTCGGGAGAACATGAGTCATCAAATCAAGAGCAACAAATAGCTACAATTCAATCGGAGGGGAGCAATGGAAGGGCCAAAATTCCGATGGGTGATGGTGCGATCGCGTCCGGACCGTTGGATCGGCGCATCAACGATCACGATTGGACCCGAGGGCGGCCAATTGGGAACACAGGTAGAGCGAATGAGAGCAAATCCCGGCCATTGGTTCTTGTGGATTCAACGACTAGGATTGCATCGGGAGATCGCAATCGGGGAAGTGGAGGATGGCACAAATAAAAATTCTGATTGGCGATAAAGTGATTGGCGCTTGAAAATTAGATTTATATGCGAATCAACGGCGGAGATTATCATCCCTGAGGAGCTTTAAAAAGGAGGAGGCAGGGGCACGGTAAGACTTGCATGGGCTGTTATATCCGTATATATCTACGTTGATATCGCTCCCGAGACTTATAGAACAAAGTCTTCATCGCGTCGGGGATTTTCATTATAGCACATAAATGCTCTCCCGACCATCCTTTTTGATCGCGATAAGTGCCTTATGCCTCAGCGCTTGGTCTTAGTGCTTGAATTTATGGGGGGAAGTGATTAAGGGGTTGGCCGTAAAAGGGGCTAAGCCCTGTGTACAAGAAAATGGGTTTTTAGGGCTTAAAAATGATGTTTTTAAGGCCGTAAAGAGGCTTTTGAGAAGGAAAATGGATTTTAGGCCAAAAAAAATGGTGTTTGTAAGGTTAAAAGGTGAGATGGGATGATTTAGAAGACTTAGGAAGGGATTTTGGGAGTCAAAGGGGGAAATTGAAATGTGAAAAAAGGCTAAAATGGGGAAATTTACAGATACAAAGGGCAAATGGAGGTCTTTTTTAGCATAATTGTTTCACAAATAGTGAGGATTTTTTGAAGGAAACAACAGATGAAGATATTTTCAAAGGAAAAAGGAGACATAGAGGCTTCAAGAATGATATGCTTTCATAGGAAATGTATTTCTGAAGGCTCTTAGAAAAATTTAGCCACCCTCGTTTGCTTGCCAAAAAAATTCATAGGTGGCTAACGAGTATTACCGGTTTCTTTTCTTAGGTCGATTTTCGAAGTTTTCCTAACGACGAATACTAGTTTTTTTTGTCATTGGAAATCTCTCTGGCTCCCTTTTCTTCTCGCATTATATTGTTTGTGTACCTCCATGATTGCATTTTCAAACCCCAATCCGTAATCTTCGTAATCTTCATGGTTGTTTTCAATTTGTTATGAGGAGAATAATCCTTGTTCTTCTTCGTGTGAGAAAAACATATGTCTCATCGTCGTATCCTATCAATTTTACATGATTTTCTTCCAAAATTTCAACTTTCCTTTCTTCTTCTTGATCAACATATTTTTGTTGAAAGGGAGGCCTAATCTTTTGGTCATTGTCTCTTTCGCCTATCTTGATTAGGGTCTCTTCTAAAATTTGGGTTTATATTTCGTTTTGGGGGTTGTTTTGGTTTTCTTTAGGAGGCACTCTATCATTCAGCATTTATATTTTCAAGCATTCTCTCCATTACCTTCACTAAGTTATCAATTTTAGTATCCGATGATGAGGTTGATGCCATTTTATCATCCCTATATGTAACTCTTTTTTCTGATTTCAATCTAGCTCTTTTTCTCAATCAAATTTTCTTCCACACTTAAGGCTCCCCTTTGCATATCTTCTAAAGTTAAGGGTCTCTTTATCTTAGCCGGTAG
Source organism: Pinus albicaulis (assembly GCA_034641835.2). Classification (NCBI taxonomy): domain Eukaryota; kingdom Viridiplantae; phylum Streptophyta; class Pinopsida; order Pinales; family Pinaceae; genus Pinus; species Pinus albicaulis. The sequence goes on along the minus strand of CM076582.1, from coordinate 839,132,236 downwards.
GCCATTTCGGTGATCAAATCCCTCTCGGAAATTTAGCCAAGGCTAAGCCTAATTGAGGTTTCATGTCCGGGGGAAGTGCATTATAAACACTATTGAATCTAGTGCAATAATCTTGGACACTTTCCCCAATGTTTCTTTTGAGGTTGGTATATTCTGAGAGGATTTGGAAAGGGTTCTTCCTAAGTTCCCATTTGTTTATGAATGTTTGATATAAAGAAGGGAGATCATTTATGCTATTAGGAGTTAAGCTTTTAAACCATTTTTTGGCTTCTCCTCCTAAACTTTGGGCAAAGATTCTCATCTTCATTGTCTCTTCTTTCTATTTCCATGTAATTAAAAGATCATTCATTTTATCTACATGTTTTTGGGTAGTAGTAGGTTCATTTCCGATGAAATGGGGAATTTTGGATTGATATTCATTTGGTAAAGGAACCAGAGGTTGTGGTAACCCTAGAGGGGCATACCATGCGGCCCATGGTATGAAATAATGGGGGATCTACAAGAGGTAGAATTACAAGAGGGAAAGTGGGCCGAGTTGGAGTCTTTTGATGCAGTATGTGTGTACAAGAGTGGAAGAAACATTGGGGCCAACAAAGGTTGTTGATGAGTAGATTTGTTTATGGAAGGAGCCGAAATGATGGAGAAGCCGAGAATCAGTGGAGTAGAAGGTGAATCTTCTCTCGCTAAAGCTCTCGTTGCAAATATGTGGTTTCAAAATCAGCTTGGTTTAAATCACTTTGAGACTTATTTCTAAATAGGTTATTTGTGTGAGGTAAGTCAAAGTGAGGATCTTTCAAGACCGTAATATTTTCGTGAACGTACCTTGTTCTTGGGATGGTCCTATCGCCAGCGTTAAATTTCCGGATCTAGAGTTTTGCCACAAAATATTTTCTAGGTCATCAATTATTGTAGAAGGATTAGGGAGTCCGGTGAGATCTAGTATAGATCCTATGTGAAGCCTGCATTTCAATTTTTCCAAATTTTGGAGAGGGTAAAAGCTTAAGGAATATTTTCTCAAAGGTTGACCTCTCATGCTGATTTTTATAATAGGGGACTAGATTTCTAAACTTCTCTCAGTGTTGGTTAACACAATCCTAGGGAAATCTGGGAGGTCTAGAAGAGTAATAGGCCTACTAGGGCTAGTGGAGCTCGCCAAGTGGAAATTTTTAGCTTTCTAAAGGCAAACTTTTTTTATGGTCCACCACCAATGGTTTATTTTGAAAACCAATCTAAAGTATTTTGGGTTTTTTCCGAGCTTTATGTAGTTCGATGGTTGTGAGAGTGTCCTATACCCGATTCAACACTTAGCTAAGGTGATTAAAACAAACGAGAGTCTACTCTATGGCTTTATCAAAATCGATTTCTTCAAGGTTTGATAAGGGTCTCTTAGAATCCTAAGGGTTACTTAGATTTCCACTAATTCAGATAGGTCCTATCATGATTACCATTATGTCAGTAGTGCTTGAAGAAAGCTATAGTTCACTTGAATTAATACTCGAGTGTCTTGTTTAGGGACTTTTACTCAAAAAGGTCCCGTATGATCGCCAAAATGTTGGGGTCCTGTGATTTGGAAGATTGGCATACCAAATGACAAGGCAACATCAAAACTAGTCTTTAGAGTTCTAGGACCTAGCCTTCCTAGTCTCGCAGAGGGATCTCTCAATTTTTTGCAAAGATATCACTAGCTTTCTTGTAAAAGGTTGATTTTAGGCTAGTTATTAAGCATGAGTTTGTTTGAATGTTTGGTTGGACATAGTGATCTAGGTAGTATAGATAGAAAAGGGAAATCTTTAAATCATTTGGAAATGGATTCAAGTGGAGTTGTAACAATTTTGTAAAGGGATTAGGGGTATCAAAGGGCAAATCTAACTTGGCTAGTGGATCTACAAAGTCTTTTAGGTGAAATGAAATGGACATCAATGGTTTAGAATGAAAAGTAGAACTAAGGGAAACTAAGAATCCTTAATTATATGTACTTCTCAACAAAGGGACTTAAAACATCATTTGAACATGAAGAGGCATTCCATAGGCGGGAGGGCTAACCATAAATTCTAGAAACCATACTTCAGAAAAATAATAATTCCAAGACAAACTTCTCCAATGAAATATAGAAGGCGAGAAACTCATTTAACTTCTAGTGGTTTCACCTTCAATGATAAGAAAACATTCAATATTTACAAATAATCGCATTCATAGAAGAGGGAACTCCTAGACATCTTTGATTACGAGCTATGAAGACCTTCAAAAAAATTATTTAAGCAAGAACAAAGGGTATGATCAAAACAGCCTCTTTGCAGCACCGTAAACAATGGTACTTTAAAGGGAGATTTCGAAACAACTTTTAAGTGGCAAAGTGAGTAGTGTAGGAAAACCATAAATAATTCTTGAGACCAATCGTATTGAACCATTTAAGAAGTAAAAAAGAATAAGGGTTCAAGAGAGCAACTAATACTTCTCTAGAATGCCCTCAACAGAGAAAACATAAAACAGGTGAAGAGTAAAACGAGGCCTAAGGTGCTTCTAGGAGACATTTCTTATCCTAAAATTTTTACTCTACTATAGTAAGAAATGATGAAACGAGAATGGAAAATAGGAAAAACATTAACAAATTAGAATACTTCACCAACAGACTCAAGCTCAGGGATCCAATGAAAGAGCTTTCTCCATTAACAAACAGGTTAAAACATCCACGGGTTCCGGAACATCAATTTCCTTTCAACTTCAGCAAAGCTATGTATTAATTCAAAGAGTCATCAAAATGCCCACAATACATTGAGTTTGAATGTAGTATTTATGCCGCAAATGAGGCGGTGGAACTGATCTAGGGTTTGAGGGTTATTAATTACTGAGTAAATGTATTTCTAGCCTTGAAAACCATGCAAGGCATAAGGTAGAAATAGGTAGTGCGACGACTTCTCTATTTAGTAACTCGTCTTAACTCTCTAAGGAAAGATAGGTGTAAAGTTTGACTTTGCGAAAACTTATTTCTATCTTTTTACTAATAACTCGCCTGATGCACTTTAAATATCTTTTATCTAACTCGCTTTGATAGTTTAAAATATCTTTTGTGCAAATAATCGTTTTTGATTAATCCTTGTAGGTAGAAAGTAGGCTATAGGTGGAAGTTGGATATTTTGTATGAATAACTACCTCTGTTGATTTATTTGAGGCTATATTTAGCCTATCTTTCCTTCATTTCATCATTAAACTATAATGGGCCTTTAACTCTAATTCTCCTTTAATATTTAGTCTTATCGGGTTTATGACCGATTTATTTATTTTATCCTTTATCCTTTAAAACCTTGATTAGGCTTTAATCCTCCGATTTAAGGCTTTGAATTTGCCGTAAGACTTTATAATAATCCTTATCGTCGTCTTTATCTCCTTTCTCGATTTATTTGAGCCTTTATTTGTTTATCTTCTTCCTTTGATCTTTAACTTTTACTTGATTTTTTATGCACGAGTGTCTCTTTTTTTGCACTCGGAGGGTTTTGCTCGAATAGTCAATATTCATGACATATTTGACCGAAACTTGGAGCTTAAACCCCCGGGTCCCTTATCCGCGTGTAGTTTGGCTTGAGGATCGTCATCCGAAGCTATGTCACCGTGGACATGACCGTGGGTCGGCTCTGCATATTTGGCTTCCAATAGACCCCCGCAAATAAACATCAAAATCATCATAAAACCTGCGTTTCGAGGGTTTAACTTCTAGCAGAGGCGATGGAAAAGGTGGAATAGAAAATGAAGAAGAGATGAATGCGCATAATGGATTTCATGGAAAAACAATAAGAAACCATAGTTTCAAATTTTATTTGGGCGCGAAATCGGGCTGAAAATGGTTTTGGAAAACCACTCAGGGTTTTTACATGCTGCAGATGGGTGGTTTGTGGTTTTTCCCCGGGGGAACGCGATAGGGTTTAGAGGTTGATGCATATCCCTCTAAAACCACCTATTTTGTGTCGTAGATGCATGTTGGAGGCTTTGGGCGATTGGAGTGCATCGCGTTGTCCGATTTTTAGGGATGCGGATCAACGGTGGTAAGCGAGCGCGATGGGAGGAAGATGTTCGGGAGAGAATATAGTGGAGGACAGGGTGGCGTGCGGTGGACTAGACGATGATTTCATGGGTGGAAGGTGGGGCCGGCGGTGACATGTGTAGTTCGCTCGGGGCAGCGTAAAGGTTGGGAGTGGGGGCGAAAAGGCGGGTTTGGATGATGGTCGTTGGATCAATCGAGATCAACGATCGAGATCTATTGCGGGGGGACCAAGGGGTACGGGCCGGTTCTTGGCCTATGCCTCCGTAGGGAAATCTCGGTACCGTAGATCCGAGATCTACCGTAGCCGGCCGGTCGGCCGTGGGGGCACCAAAGGGTTGACCGCAGCACCGAGAAGTGCCCGCGGTTGGGGTGGGGGAATGGTGACGATTGGTGGCCGTTAGATCAATGGGATCGACGACGAGGATTTTTTTGGGAGAAAAACGAAGAGCGCAAAATAAAAAATGAAGTAGAGGTCGGGTGGAGGCATGAAAACAGAGTCCCCGTGGGGACAAAGGACCGGGAGCTTATAATAGAAAATGGGATAAGACTTAACGCCTAGTCATAGGCCTTGGTCTTATGGAGGAAAATGGTTTGGGCTAAAGCCAAAGGTGCTTAAGACCCATATGTACAAAAGGGTGGAAAATAGGTCAAAAAATGGGTTTTTAAGGCTTAAAACAGTGGTTCCGATAGGGTAAAAGAGGGTATTTTTAAACCAAAAGAGGGGTTTTTTATGGTTTAAAAGGCCTTTTTTAGAGGGAATGGAGGTTTTATGAAGAGGAAAAGGTATTTTTAGGGGGGAAAAATACCGGTAGAAAAATAGGAATGGGAGTGATGATGAGGGGATGAAATGTACGTAAAAATGGTGGAAATAGCTCGAAACAAATTTCATTTTGAAATAGAAGGTGATTTTTTTAGAAGGCATAAATGAAGGTTGTAGTGAACTCGATAGACTTGGAATAATGAAGGTCGTGAGATTTTTAGAACTCACAATGTTTCGCAATATTGTTTCTAGAAATCGGGATTGTCAACATAGTCATCTTTGGATAGGATCAAAATTATTGATGACTAACATGATCCATGAGATGTCTCGAAGGTTGGGTATTTCAATGATACAAGTGTTGTTCAACACATCTATTGAACTTATTAACGAGACTTTGTGATGTTACTTATTCATGCATAAACAAAGTAAACAACCATAAATAAGATCGTGATATTCAATTACAAATAAAAAATGTAGAAAGTATACAAGGAATATGTATACCAATGGATTCAATATGATCATGAAATATAATATAGAAATATATTGAATCCTTCTACAATTAATTTTTTTGAAATTAAACATGATCTCACAATCACATGCAAGTAAGAGAAAGAAGCAAATCAATCCACAACACGGATATTTTTTCCTGGGGAAAGCTTGTTGCTCAAAACCCTTCTATCTCTATTGTATAATGAACCAATGAATCATGAAACAATACAATGCACTCTTCTCACAAGAGTCCGGTACAAGATCTCGATCGTCTCACGTCGATCTAGACAAAATTGGGCTAGTACTTAGCCAATTCTCAACCTCTCGCTCAACCTTCCTTGCTCACGCAATCCCTAGGCAATTAATCCCTATTAAATAGGATAATTAGCCTTCCTTGACTACATAATACATCATGGGCATCCTATGGTGGATATAATTGTGTCTAGGAAATTTTCTAAAAGTACAACCGATAGATAACTTCCCTTTAACCTCTCGTCTCAACCGGGTCTTCATCGAAGTGACATGCATCCGGATATTAATATTAAATCATCAGTCACTTGACATATCATCGCATGTGAATTAAATCTAATTTAATTCTCTTGACCTCTCACTAGTGCAACAATCAATTACAACTAGTTAAACTACTTTTAACTCAATTAATTTTTTTTAACTCGATTTCTCATGCATTAAAATAATACACTAACTCGCAACTTGGACTCTAAAACAAATATAATAACTCTACATGCCTCACCAACCACCCTCAACTCGAAATTTGTGAGCTAACTGATTCTATCACACTCGATTAACTATTACAACTCGATTATGATATAAGGTTGCAATTTATTTTCCAATTTATTTAAGGGATAAATAAATTTGACACACATTTCTTCTAATTTGATTAAGAAATAATTAAATCAAAAGCCTCCGTGGTAGCCATTTTTTGGATTCCATTTTCCGGATGTTATTTCTGGATGCCAATTTCACTTCGTTTCTTGTTGCAAATTTCAGCATTCCCCTCTCAACAAGAAAGGAATCAATCGTCCTCGATCCGGTACCTTTGGAATGTTCTTTCATGCAACACTTCTCTAGTGTTGTTCTGTACATGAAACTATCCTAAAACCGAATGGCCTCCAAACAACCGAATCAAGCATAATGCATCCGTCATCAATGTATTCATCGACCGTTGGATCCTACCGCACATGTCTATTGGACTCTCTACGTTGCTAACATCCGCATCCATGCACTCTGTGACCGTTGCCAACTCGATCTATGCTCTAGTATCCGACACATCACTCCGATTTATGTCTTCCTAAAATTTGATCGCATCAATCTAACCTATCCTTCCTACTAATTTTGTACTCGTAGGATCCTCGTAGCTAGGTTTGATCCATGAGACACACCATCTCAATGGACCCTACCCAAATTTCTTCTTGGGATTAATTTCGCACATCGCCCCCACCTCACACCTAGAGGTATAGCTTCATGTACTCCCTCTACCCACCTGGGCTCGAAATTTCCCCTCCCGGGAGGTCTATGCTTGAGTGGACTCTTGCACTCGGTCTCCTCTTTTCTTCTCCAATTGTGGTTGCTCCCCAAATTTTCGAGACTTCTTCGAGGCTACATGTTGAGAGATAATTTCTCCCTCTCAACCACCAAGTCATTAACCATTTATTTTCTCCTCAAAGCCTTGCATGCATCCTCAACCTTGAAAGCATATAGGTTCTTGACTCTTGAACCTATCGCTTCACTCGTCCCGTGTTTCGTGTTTTTAAAGAACACCTTTCCTTTTCTAAACATCACCTCATAACCACGGTCTTTCAATACTTCTATAGACAAGATTCTTCTTTAGGCCTAGAACATAAAAAACATATGCTAGTCCGAGATGAGAGCCATTTTCCCTCCGAAAGTTAAATGTACCTATGCCGGTCGCAATATACCTCTCGTCATCTCCAAACTCTATGTTTTGCTAGAGGTCCTTCTCCTCCAAGTCACCGAAGAGATATCTATCCCCCCGTCATATGGAACGAGGCACCATTGTCTAAATACCACATGCATCCCATTACAGAGTGTTGTCCATGCATGCAATGAGAGTAAAATCAATCTTGAACTCGTGAAGCCAATGCTTCACCCTGCTGCAATTGCGTTCCTTCTTGCTTTCCTTCTTCTTTGGATAATTTGTAGCATAGTGCCCATGCTCATGAGAGTGAAAAAATCTGATCTTGGACAAGTATTTCTTTCCCACTTCGTCTTGGGATTTATTTCCCTTGGCCTTCTTTTCCTTACTAGCCAAGGCACAATATTCCTTGTCATTAGTCTTGGATGAGGATCCATCCCCGGTCACTCCCAATCCGGTAACTTCTCCCTCCCATTCACCGACTCCTCGGTAACTATGCCGGCTCTTGGGAAGGCCTAGAAGTGCTAGGCTCACCAATTCATCATCCGATACGGTCACACCAACACTTCCAAGCTCATCTTGACATTGAGTGAAGTTTGCCAAATATGTTGGTACCGTCTCGCCCTCCTCCTTCTTGATTTTCCTAATCTTTTCCTTCGGCGCCAACTTCCTTTGGTCACCGATGTTCTAAAAAAATATGTCAAGGCCTTCCACATAGAATATGGAGTCACCTTTCCATGGAGACTCGATACAATGTGATATCAAGATCCCTCTAATAATATCCTCCTTGCCCTTGCTACCTTCTTTTGTTAAGAAACAAGAAGAGTGCCGTCTGTTCTGTCGCGGGCTTGGGAATATCATTATCAATGAATTATTTCAACCCATTGTCCTACGTAAATGCATCCATTCTGTCTTTCCATGCAATATAATTATAACTTCCCTTGAGTGCATATTCCAATCTTGACCAATTGAAATCCATCTTGATCCGCTTGTTGCAACAACGAAAGTATCTGCAAGTTTGAATATTATTCAACACAAGCTCAATTTCTTCTCCACTATAGTGTTTTCTAGTGTTCCGATGCCATGTAGAAATTAAAAAAGCAATATGTATACTAATAGATTCAATATGATCATGCAATATAATAGAGCAAGATATTGAATCCTTCTACAATTAATTTGTGGAAATTAAGCATGATCTCACAATCACATGCAAGTAAGAGAAAGAAGAAAAATAAATCTACAACACAAATATTTTTCCTGGGGAAAGCTTGCTACTCAAAACCCCTATATCTCTATTGTATATTAAACGAAGGAATCATGAAACAATACAATGCACTCTTCTCACAAGAGTTTGATGCACTATCCTCGACTATCTCACACCGATCCGGACAAAATTGGGCTAGTACTAGCCAATTTTCAACCTCCGCTCGACATTCCTTTCTCACGGAATCCCTCAAAAATTAATCCCTATTAAATAGGATAATTAGCCTTCCTTGACAGTGCAATACATCATGGGCATCCTATGGTGTATATAATCGCACCCCGGGCAATTTTCTAAAAATACAAATCGATAGATAACTTCCCTTTAACCTCCGTCTCAATCGGGTCTTCATTAGAACCGACATGCATGCGGCTATTAATAGTAAATCACCGGTCACTTAACGGATCATCGCATGTGAATTAAATCTGATTGAATTCACTTGACCTCTCACTAGTGCAACAATCTGTTACAACTAGTTAAATAGATTTTAACTCAATTAATTGAGTTGACTCGATTTCTCATGCGTTATGTTAGGCCTCTGTAGTTTGCAATATTGGAAAGAAAAAATGTTGTAGAGCCAACATCAAAACCACTTTGGAATCCTAGGATCTATCCCTCCCTGGATTCATAGAGGGATCTCTCTTTATAAGTGTTTTCAAAGATATTATCTTTAAGGTTTATGAAATGATATTAGGCTAGTTATAAAGCACAAGGGTTTTTGTTTGTTTTGGTTGGGATGAATATCATTAAAAATGAAGGAAGTATTTTGAAGGGTAAAGTTGTGAGTAGGTTGAAAATGGTTTAGCTAATAGGGTAAGTGAGAAACAGGTGTCAATCCATTGGGCTATGGAGTCATAAAGGATTTAATTGCACAACAAGTTTCAAGATTGGTCTATGGGGCAAGTCATCTATGTCAACGGATCTCTTTAAGTTGATTTATGGTATGAAACATTAAGAAGTGGTGAAAGAATCAAACATATAAGAAAACAAAGGGTAGTTTAAGATCAATTAAGGACTTTTAACCTAGCTCGCTTTCAGACATACTCAAAGGAAACAAAGAATAGCTTAAGATCAAATAAGGACTTTTAACCTAGTCTGCTTTCGAGCATATTCTCAAAAGAAAACATTTCGGATAAAAAAAGAATAGCTTAAGATCAAGTAAGGACTTTTAACCTAGCCCTGATTTCAGCATATTCAAAGGAAAACATTCAAGATTAACATAAAAAGTAGTCTAAGATCAAGTAAGGACTTTTAACCTAGCTCGCTTTTGACATACTTTCAAGAGATCTTTTTCAAAGCAAATCTGTTGGAGAAGATACTAGAGGATAGGGCTAACCATAAACTTCTCTAATTCAACTCTATTTAGCAAAATTTGTAAGAACATTCAAGGACATAATCTCAATTTTTACTCGGCAAGACAAGGGCTCACCAACATTCCTTGACTGATCACACTCTATTGAATTATCCTCAAATACACAATTAGCGAGAAAACATAAAGATAAAGATTTATCGTTGAGATTTAGGGTACTTGACGATGAAATCCTAATCTATATTTGTTGTTCTTTATCAAAGAAAAGGGACATTATGAAAAACATGAGAAAATTAACAATTTACAATAAGAAAAAACATCACCATTGACATAGACGAAGATCCCATAAATTAGCTTGTATTTGAATCTTCAAACGAATTACAATCTTCAAGTCCAAATGGGTCTTTCACGACTTCAAACTTCTCATCTCAACTCTATCTTTCTTCTATTACAAAACGGAGCTTCAAATGAGCTTCAAAGCTATTTACACTCAATGAGTATTTAAAGACCAACCCTTACAATGTGCTTCTCCCTGCGAGTTTTTATAGAAGAATGAGGAGGTCAAGTGTAAGAAAGGTTCATTTGTTCAATTAATAAAGAGTAAGTGCTTCTCGGCCTTTAGGAGGCCCAGTGGAGAAGAAATGACATGTATTAACTCTTATTAATTTATTTTACATTAAATTTCATAAACCTTTGTCACTTTTGTTGACTTTGGGGGCTCTTGGTAGGTCGGGCAATTAATTCTAGATCGTCTTTGGCAAATATCTCTCGATCGTGCATTCAATTTGTATTCTTTTTTGAGGAGATAGGTTGGTAGGTGGCATTTTGAGGAGTAATTTCCTCACCGATGTGGCATTTGGAGGCTTCCTTTGTTGATCTATCATCTTTAGTGGCATAAAACACTATTTTTAACTCTAATTTTGTGTTTTAAGGTTGATCATGCCTTCTTTATTCTTCTTTGGTCTTTAATTGTCCTTCTGCTGAATTTTTAACTCGATTTAGGCCTTTGATACAACTTTTTAAGGCTTAATAATCATCTTTGGGCCTTTAAAATTTTTCGGTTGACTTGCGTTTACTATTAATCATCCCTTTCTTTAATTTCTTTTTGGGCCTTCTGTCTTTAATCCACCATATTAACCTTTAATCTTGCTTTTAGGAATTTATAGCTATCTTTCGGGCTTTATTCAAGGTGTTTATCCCTTCAAACTATGGATTAAGCCTTTTAATCTTCAAACTTTGCGCTTTAGCCCTTGACTTTAAGCTCAAACCTTCAATCTTCGATCTTTGTTTCTTCGTTGTATGTGCGGTGGCTTTGGCGCTTTGGAGGGTTTATAGTGTAATCGATGTCCATGAAACACTTATTAACCTTAGAAATTCAAACCTTTCATCCCATTTCTCGCATGATTTTGCCTCTATTTGGACCGCAAAGGTCGTCACCTTCACGCTCTGTCCTTTTATGGACTATAGGGGGATTTCAGCCTTAAAAACCTTGCCATCAAACCCGCAAAAAACCAATAAAGCATGTTATTAAAATCCTGCGGGGGTTGGAAGATACTACTTCAAAGGCTAGTGGAGGCGGAGGAGCATGACGTGCGAGTGGAAGAGGAGTTTCCACGGTGGAGGGGTGAAAACTCGTGAAAACGGGGTTCAAAATCGCATTTGGCGTGAAATTAGGGATTGGAGATTTTGCAAAAACTATGAATGGTTTTCACGTTTATAAATGGTAGTAAGCGATTTAGCCTAGAGGGAACGTGATCCAACCAAAATGTGCCATGTGGCTCCCGCAAAACCGAGCAGTCTTGCGTAGATTTTGATTGTTAAACCGTGGTAGAAAAAGTTGCGCGAAACGCAACGTAGGCTGTTGGATCAAGCGAGAGCGAGATCCAATGGTGGAGGGATGACGGCGATGGCGAAAGGTGATCGAGAATGGAATTAGGTGGGAGCCGGTGGCAAGCACTAATTGGATGGGCGCTTTGCGTAGTGGATGGTAGGCCCCGGCGAGATTTGATGTCGGGAGTAAACAAGAGCCATCGGATCTCATAGATCAACGACGAGAGATCGTTTGTAGGGGTGAAAGGATAGAAATGGGTCGAGTGATCACCGGGTGAAAGGGGTGAATGCGATGACCATCATATCGATAAGATTGATGGTCAAGATCGCTTGGGGGGATATGCATAGCGAGGGGAAATTTCAAAGGGAAATTGTGTTTTACAAAGGGCGCGAGGGGTAAATAATAGTTGAGGGGAGGGGGGCTAATGAATAAGGAAGGGGAGGGTCCGATGGAGGGATAAGGTGACCAAGGGGAAAAGGATAAAGGAGCTAGAGGGAAGAGGGGATGGTGGGATCGACGGGTTAAACGAGGGCCATCGGATCCCTATGAGATCTACGGTGTAGATCTCGTCGAGCTTTGCTATCGGTGTGATAAGTTTTACAAATAAAATGCGGGTTTTTAATGGAAATGCTAATGCGATGGGGACTTAAACATAAGCACTGGGCATGGTCCCATGGAGGAATATGTGACCAAGGGCCCGGGGGAAAAAAAGGGGCCAATCGTATCGGCGGGGGAAGGGGGAGTAATGCGACGGAAAATGTAATAGCGCCGATGTGATGGGGGCTAAAAGGCTTGGTCGCGGGTGCAAGGTCTTATGACGGAGGAGGACCTATGATTTTAAGCCCTCGGGGGCTTAAAAGTCACGTGTTATAAGAAAGGGTGCATTTAGGCCAAAAGAGGGGGTTTTTTAATGTTTTTTTGAGGTTCCAAATGAAATAAAAGCTTTTTTTAAAACCAAATAAGAAAGGGTTAAGTGGCTTTAAAGGGATTTTAGAGGAAAATAAGGATAAATGAGAGAGGAAAAGGGGAATTTTTACAAGGAAAATAATTGATATGAGGGGTGTTGTATGGAGATGAAATGGGGGGAATGAAATGATGTAAATGGAGCCTTTTTAGGAAACAATTTTCTTTGGGAACAGCAGAGCTTACTTGGTGGGAAAAGAAAGCTAAGGAACAAAAGTGCTAAGGAAAAACGAAAGCTAAGGAACAACACGCTAAGGAACAAGTAGGGCTAAGGAACAACACTACTAAGGAACAGAGAGGCTAAGGAACGAGTAGTTTAGGGAACAACGATGAAAGATTAATTTTTTTTAGAAAGGAACATAAGGCTTCAAGAATGAGAAATTTTCTATGAAAATAATCTCTTGAAGGCTTAAGACCTATTTTACCATCATTTGTCGTGACAAAATTTACTTGATGGCTAACACATTAAACTAATACACTAATCGCAACTTGGACTCTAAAATAACTAAAATCACTATACATGCCTCTCCAACCACCCTCAACTCGATATTCATGAGCTAGCTGATTCTATCGGACTCAGTTAACTATTGCAAGTGATTATGAGATAAGATTACAGTTTATTGTCTAATTTATTTAAGGGATAAATAAATTTGACACACATTTCTTCTAACTTAATTAAGAAATAATTAAATCAAAATCCTCCATGGTAGCCATTTTTGGATGCCAATTTCACTATTTCTTGAAGCAAATTTCAACCCTTAGTCAATACAAACATTCATAAACAATAAGTAAAGAAAACACATCGGAAAAAACTCAATTCTAGCCAACAATTCTTTCATTAATACTTGGATCCTTCCCATACATTTAGTTCCACCCAAAGCACACATAGCTACGGGGGTATGCGCATGTAGTCACGAGCCTTCCTAAGGTCTCTCGTGCAAACAAAGTGAAAGATACTTTCCTCTAACCCAAAACATAGACTTTGACTCAAAAAAAATATTACATCCGGATGCATCTCATTAGATCTATCGTTTAATATTATTTCCTTCCTTTGACTTACATCTAGACTCCTTATATATATTTTTTCATTTACAATACCATGGTCTAAAACCATGGGCGTAGTCCAACGTTAAATAAATAATCCCATCCCATTCAAAATAATAAGAATCTTTGGCCCACCCCAAAGCCCCTAAGACTCAAAATAGACTTTGTGTTGCGTGCTCCGATCCTCGATCTATGAAGTCTTTCTTTGCTTCTTACTTCGCGAGGATCCCATCTCCAACATGTTGATGATTTTTGTTGTTGTGCTTTGATGCTCATATGTTTCTTATTTCTTATGCATGTTGTTGATATGATTTACATGCTTATGTGATGATATGTTAATGCGTTTTTGGTTAAATAATGTGTGACTCGGTAAAAGTTTAAGAAATGGTAAAAAATGGTTCATAAATTACACTATTGATTCACCCGCCCTCTTAGTAGTGCTCAAGGTGTAGAAATAACTTGAAATTTGCGACTACTAATGAAATCGGCTCGAAAATCAATAGACATAAATTTCTTCTACTCAATCTACGTAAAGGAAAGCATACAATAGAAACACATGCAATCATTCAAACACAATGAACACAATATTTTTACTAGGGAACCGAACTGGTAAAAACCCCTCCTTTATTTGTATTATATCGGATGATAACAATGATCTATTACAACGACAAATTCAATCCTTGAAGCTCAACACTCGCACTTTGCAATATTGATGTCCTCCCGAGTCTACTTTGGAAAATATTTCGCCAAAACGGGCCTCCTACTTCCTCCTATTTCCTTGTGAAATTCATGATCCTAAAGAATAGGAAGATCTCCTATTTTCTTGTGCAATCTGTTAGTATGAATTCTTCGTCGAAGTGTACGAAAAAGAACCACTTTAGCTACGCATAACTAATAGCCCTAACAACAATAGAGGCTGCCAAACATCTTCAGATCTACGATTAGTAATTAAAATGCTGCAACGAACAGATCTATAAATGGAAAGACATTAAACAGTAAAATAAAGGGTTTACTCCATACATCCAACAGACAAGACAAGAACACGATTTTTGAATGAATTTTTATATTACAGGGCACCTGGGAGGAAAACAAGAAGGTGTATCCAGATCTCCTCAATGGGATGGGTTCTTTGTAGTCCTCAACACTTCAGATCTAAGCTTTCTCTCTCTTGTAGATGTAGAAAACCCAATGTAGAAGGTAGAGCTCAATGGGAGCAACAATGGCAGAAAATGAGACCGAGTGTATAGATCCAGAGTGATCTAGTATGCAACAAAAGGTGAAGAATGATGGAGAAAACCCTCCTATTTATAACAAAATATTGGGTCCTTCTAGATCTTGGTGCATGATTAAAATAATGTTAATCACATCTAGATCCACCTCTATGGAATATTTTATTATTATTTGTTGGAGGGAAAGGGTGTTTGACTTGGGTCAAATCCCTTGATTAGTGAAAAATAAATAAATAAATGATTTATTTATCTTTTTAAGGAAGTGGTTAGGAGATAATCAAATAAATAATGATTTATTTGATTAATGGTGGGTGATTTGGTCATATTTAACAAGGAATATTATCTAAATAAGATTTAAATAATTATTCCTAGAAAATAAACAAGATAACTAAGGGTTTATCTCATTAATTTCTTTGTTTCTGGGTTAAACATGACTGGGAATAATAATTAAATTATGGTTTAATTAATTATTCCATGAGGAAAATCAAACAAATATGGGTTTGTTTAATATTTCCTTTTGGGGTTTCCTATTTTAACATAGTGAAAGCAGTTTTACTTAGGGTAAAGCTGGTCTTACATGGTGTACTTGGGTCCATCTAATGATAATAGGTTAGATGACCAAAAAATGGTGTAACAGATTGCCCCCCAGCGTGCGAGTGTCAGGAGCAAATCGTATGACCGAAGTACGTTGTAAGAATACAATCACTAGACAACAAAAAGGGATGTCGGAGAGAGAAATGTGAGGTAGATAGTGTGCTGAAGGACTAGACCCTGAGGAGACGAGACTCGCAGGTGCAACAAGTCTCTTTTTATGAGAGGGTACCTGTGCTGAAGGCGGCGGGGGAGGCATACCTATGCCCGCCGTGACAAAGTACAAAAGAATAGTGTGTCCAGTAAACAAGGGACCGAACTATAGAGTACAACTGGCATAATCAAGAGCCAGATAAAAATACAATGAAGAGTCTCACATACATGCTGTGCCTGGGATAACAGCCAGGACTAGTACAATAATATCTGAGTACATGAGATAAATACAACCCAAATGCCCCATGTAAATGGGGAAGGGCTCGCAAAATCTGACTGATACATGCAAATCAAAGAGGTGCTGCAAGTGGCTAAGGCCAACATCATCAAAATCTGGAGCGGCATCGAAGGCTACAAAGAAGAGGTCATTCGAGCATGTGGGGGGCTACCTGCAGGGCCACCCCCTCATGAGGGTTGAGACATCTCACACATACCCGGGAATCATCAAGAGCTGCTGCTGGGTCACTGGGCCGTCAAGTATACGAATCTCGATCATGCGGAAAGGAGCTGGAGAAACAATCAAGTCAAAGGGAAATGAGGGATCCCCCTGCCTGATCCGAGGCACCGAACAATAGTGGAAGCTGGAACCAAGGTACACCGCCCTCTAGACCTGGCTCCTGGAATGAATGTGCTGATGTCGATAGAAGGAGGTCCGCCATAGGTGAGGTAATGAGAGATCCTCAACTAAGGCACGAGAGAAAAACAATAGAGCGACGGACAGACTGACACTAATGATGATAGTGGAAATGGGAAGGACTGAGTAGCGACTGGACGACTTCCCTTGTTAGAGCATAAAGAGCATGGATGACATGGCAGTGACTGACACAAGATCATAAGGGATAGGGGATAGTGAGACTGAAGGTCATAATGTGCGACACAAGAGAGAGATCCAGCAATGAAGGATGGAGGGCTATAGGGGGGTGCAAAGGGACGTGGTATAGACTCCATGGATGCAATGATGACTCAACTTGGATGTTCTAAACAAGGGCGACTCGATGGTGCTGCCACACAGTAAAGGTCCTAATGGGGACCCCAGAAGCATGAGTACAAGGTGGGCACTCATGACGAAAATCGACACGAACATGGACAAGTAAGGGAGTAATATGGTGCCCCAAGTACAAGTGTCGTAAGTGGGGAAATTCGATTTTAGGGAGCGGTGAAGTGACCCTTCTTGGGCAAAATGTGTCCGGGTGAAGTATCAAATCACCAAAAACTAACAGAAACCCATTTGAGAGCTCGGTGAGAGCTTTCCAACGGTGCTGACGGTTCGTCGAACAGGGCTACGGTGTGGTCGCAGCAGGCGAAAGAAGAAACAGTGGTTCTCTTTTAATAAGGCAGTTTTCCCTCCAAAATCATTCATTTGCTATTGTTGCTGTGGTGAATGTGGAGAGGAGAGAAGGCCCTAAATCTTGCGGCGAACGTAGCGGACAAACCGACTGTTGGAATCGAGATCCGTCAGTTGGAGGTAGGAGGCCTAACCTTTCTCTTGCATTTTGATGGATTATTTTTTCAGTTTAGGGCCCAAAATCCCAGAAACAACCCCTCCTTCATCTCTACGGCCGGGTCGCACTTTTTGGGGCAAAAAGTGTGACCTAGGACGCAGGTTTAAAGGCAAAAAGTGCGACCTGGTCCAGAAAATGGCAGAAAACTGCGACCTGGGAGATGAGGGGGTTTTGGTGCTGTTTTATGGCTGGAAGTTGGGTTTTGGTGTTTGGTTATGGTTTTCCCGATCTGAACGCTAACAAAAAGGATGTGTTTGTGCAGGTATGGCAGAGTTACGGGTCAACTGGAGAGAGAGAGATCTGGGGACACTTCGGACATAGATCCAGGCGGATCAGGGCGTCCGTCGTGTATTGGCCAGATTTGGGGTTCTCAAGTTTGTGGAGAACCCATTGATGAGAGCAGGGGAACCGTTACTGGCCCGGATTATCAGTTATTGGGATCCAGATCAGGAGATCTTTGTGGTGCAGGGGCACAGGATCGAACTGACGGTCCAGGACGTGTACTTCCTGACTGGTCTCCCGCCATTGGGGATGGTGGGAAACACACAGCCAGTGTTGCCGCGGGGGCGACATATCATGGAGTTCGTGGAACGCCATTGTCGACCGGGTCTCCAAGTCAAGGGGACTCGAATACCGATCGGGGATCTAGAGAGGCTAGAAACCCATGCAGTGGCCGCAGCTGTGCTACGCATCTTAGGCAGCGAGGCGTTCCCTCACATCACTGGGGGGAAGATGATGTTAGTGGAAAGTGTATTGGGTGGGACCTACTATGGGTGGGCCCAAATGCTGTTGGTGTCGCTAAAGCGACAGTTGTCACTATGTAGGCGGCAGGTGAACCATGACTGTGCATATGGGACTTTGTTGTGCGCCTTCTTCTTTGAGAAGATCCTGACCTTGAGGCCTCATGTACAGCTTCCAGATGGGGGCCCGAGAGAGCCCAGGATGCGCCGTTGGGGATGGCTACTGTGCAGAGGAGGAGGAGGGGCGGTCGGGCGAGTGTTTCGACCGGAGTTTTTTGCGCATTGGGATCAGATGCCTTTGTACATAGATGACTATCCCTATAGTGGGATGAGCTATTGTGGAGATCCGGACCTGCCACTTCCGCCTGGTCGAGTCTGGGGGCCCGATGGTAAGTGACAGATTGCTATTCTTGTATGGGCATGTTAAAGTAGTTTGAATAGTAATGTAAGGTAATGATTCATGTACTTTTTGGTATGCAGATATAGCACCGGTGAAACCGGCCGGATATATGGGGCGACCGGCAGCGTCTGGAGCTACAGGGTCGAGAGCAGTGCAAAATGAGGATGCAGCTGCCCTACTGGAGGACATTCGATGTAGATGTGAACGGTTGCTGACCGGAGTATCAGAGCGTGGATGGCAGGACTTAGATGACCAATTCATAGAGCCATGTGTTGGTCTGCCCTCGGAGTGGCGAGGTATCATGCGGCGCATGGAGATAGCCGGTCAGGCGATGCGTGATCTACAGGCTACAGGGGCAGCGCCATTGGCTCGGGATCCTCCAAATAGTGATTAGGGGTAGGGGCATGTGGTGCCCCTTTATGCTGTATGTAGGGGCAGGTGGTGCCCCCAGTTTTGGGTTTTTGTTTGTAACATGCTATGGGCATTTCGTATGTATCAGAGTGGATGGACTCTAAACATATGTTTTGCGACACATATTATGGATATGCATCGTCTTTTGATGGTTGATTTAATGTTATTGTCTTGAATGAAATGTGTGTGATAAATGCCAATCTAGAACATGGTTTGCAATACTATCTACATAGTGATTCTGTTCTCGAGGTACATGGTTGAAAGTTATGGTTTCAAACGCACGTATTAATATTTTCACTCGTAAATAGCGTCTAAACAGCACAGGGTTATGCACACGATAAACACCATTTAGTTGCATTACAAGAAGTAGGGAATCCAAACGAACGTGCAGATGGAGGATGCGATGAAAGAGGGCATCGGCTAAAAGACCACGCACTGCATCATATTCAGCCTGATTGTTGGTGGCAGAACCAATGCATACCCCATTAGAGAGAACAAGGGCATGCAAGGGGGTGAAGATGGCCCAACCTGCCGCGGCGAGATTCCTGGAGTAGCGACTTGCACCATCGGCGTAGCCGATAAAGGGTGTGGACGGGGGGTCCTGCAGAATGGTGTGACAAGACAATAAATGAGGGGATGAAAGGAAATGACGGCAGCGTGAGTGTACAGAAGTCATCGGGCGACAATCGCGGGAGGGAGTGTAAGGGGCAAGATGACCAAGACTCAGACAAGGTGGTGTATGAGGGCTATCGGAAACATGAGGAGGACTCGGGCTGCAAAGGTCAACAGAGATACAAGTGGAGTGATCTCGGGTGTGAGGGGGAATAGGGTGATCAATGGACACAACAGGGGAGGATGCAGACGGGCTAGGCTCCGAGTGTCGTGCAGAGGAAGATAGGTAAAGGATGGTGACCGTAGACTCCGTCATCTGAACATCAGGGGGGGGAATGTCGATGAGAGCGGGGGGATCCTCAGGCTGGCCTGAAGCATACTGCGCGAGAATGGGAGAGGCAGATTGATTTTGTTCAACCTCATACTCGCGGATCACCTCTAAGGAGGCGCGGTAATGCGTCAGGTGAGGACAATGGTGGGAGTAGTGGCCATGGACACCGCAAAAGGCACAGGGTTTGTTGGTGCGAATAGTCTTGGGGTTCTTGGGAACGGACGAAGAAGGAGTGGAGGCTTCAGGGACCGTAGAGTCAGGGAACGCGACTTTAACCATGGGCCGGATACGGGGTAACTCGGGACAAGCATGGGTGGCATGACCGGTGACATCACATAATGCACAAGGCTTCGCGGCCGGAGGAGGAGCCGGGTCGGTGGTGGTGGTCTGGTCTTTGGGTGCCCCCTTGCGGGCTTTGCCTTTCTTCCCGGGAGCCGTCACAATAGGAGAAGGGTCCTGTGGGGGTGCTGGGGGCACAGTGGCTATGGAGGAATCGAGGGGAACTGGTTGAACCGGTGTCAAAGCCATGTAAGGTTTGGGGTGACCAGGAGGGGTGGCGGCTGGGGGATCAAGGTACCAGATCGGAATGCCCAAGGTCAAGTTAGGGAGGGAGAGGGTGGCCATGACGGGGATAGAATATACGCCGGGAGGGGGAACTAGGAAAGGGATCTGCCCAGCAGGGAAATGACCAGGAGGGACGGCTTCAAGATGGTTGAGGCCAGGAGGAACTGAGCCGGGAGGATAAAGAGGTTCAGGGATACCAGCTATAGGGGGAGGGCCAGAAGGAGGAGGTCCGGCTGGCTGAGATGAATGGCTAGGAGCGGGTTGCGGAGGGCGGGGGGGAGGTTGCTGACTAGCCGAGGCAGGCCGCTTATGGGCAGCCTGAGACGATTGCATCATGCAAACATTTGACAAGCTGGGATCAGTGACAGGAGGAGGGGGAAGATGAGGAAAAGTACCAAGCAGGGTGGAATCTTTATAAACGCCGGGGGAGACACTGGTCAAAGAATCGACGGTTTGCTTGTTGGCTAAAGAAGAGATGGTCGTCTCGGAGGAGGTCTGAGACGGTGGCTCATGATAAGATAGCTGGTCAATGGTGACTATCTTCCCATTGTGTGGGAAAGACATCTTGCGGAAAACCGCGGATGGGACAACAGACATGGCGTAGGTGTAGCTTCGCCCCAATAGAATGTTGTAGTCTAGAGGGGCGTCAATGACTTCGACATCAACGCAAACAGTCTTACCGGCGAGGGTGATGGGACAGTTACGAAACAGGCCAATGGGTTGAGAGGCATGACCGTCCCACGCTCGAAGGGTGATCGTGGAAGGGGCCAGCTCAGGGGATCCGAGTTGCTTCCAAACCGAAGCGGACATCACACAGGTGGATGCCCCCTCATCAATTATACACCGGGATACATTGGCGTTCCGGATTTCGACGGGAATTTGGAAGGCGACGGAAGGAGGAAGAGGAGGATGGTCCGATTGAGCAGCATCGAAAACAATCATTTGGTCATCAGCAGGATCAACAGCACCCACGGCCAATAGTAGAGCCTTCTTTTGGGAAGGGCACGACTGGAGGAGTTCTAGTGTGGAAATGGCAGCAGGGGATTGCGCCAAATCATCTACTATACTATACGAATGAGCAGCTCGACCAAGAGCAGCATTTCGACGTAATGGTCCCTTGGGAATCTTAGTATGGACCTCAACTTTGGGTGGAGGGATATGTAAGGGACCAGGGGATGTCGAAAGAGGCTCTGTAGAACCTGCAGAGGGAGGCTCGGGTGCAGACTGAGCAGGAGGCTTGGGGTACTGACGAGACCGAGTTTGAAGGTGAAGATCGACGGGCGAGGAAGGATCGAAGTGCATCATAAGGATCTGGTAATCAGAGGAACCAGAAATGGAAGGTGGGGCGGCTACCTGGCTGTCGGGTGGTTGGGTAGCCACGAATCCCTGTTGAGGGAAAGGATCAATAAACACAACTGGCTGGGTAGTGGCCACATTAGGAGGAGCATGAGGGGAGGTGTGTTGTCCGCGCAATGTGGTTTGAGACTCCCACATCTTCCGCATCTGGGGTAAGAGAGGACAATCGTGAGTGTAATGACCATAAACACCGCAACACGAACAGGGCTTATTTGTGCGAAGCGGCCTGTCCGGCTTGGGCGGAAGGCCCTGTTGCTGGTTGCTAGTGTTAGGGTCCATACCAGAATTGGGTCCGCGGTTACCAGGG
This sequence comes from Pinus albicaulis, assembly GCA_034641835.2. Classification (NCBI taxonomy): domain Eukaryota; kingdom Viridiplantae; phylum Streptophyta; class Pinopsida; order Pinales; family Pinaceae; genus Pinus; species Pinus albicaulis. Next base: position 839,110,393 of record CM076582.1, on the reverse strand, counting down.
GCAAATTGGTTTTGGTTGCCTCTCCGCCTTCTTTGAGAAGAAGGGGGATTAGTCACGCCCTGCTGTGCAAATACTTGCCCTGGAGGAGGCTGTAAGTGCTGTTGCGGGTTGTGAGGAGGCAAGGGAGGTGGAAGCGCATATGCTGGAGGAGCTGGCGCACCAGGCTGTGGATAAAGGTAAGGGTTGGGTTGAGCAACATTGAGGTAAGGAGGAGGTTGGGCAAAAGAGGAGGCATGCCGTATCCTGGATACATGTTGCCGGGAGGGGGAAGAGTGCTCGAGGTGCTGGCCCCTCCCTGAGGGAGACCATAGCCCATAGGAGGATGAGCACATGGATGGGAAAGAGATCCAACGATACCGTCGGCGGAATGAGATGCCCCCGGGGCGTTAGCGCCACCGGGCCTGGGGATGTCAGGAAGGACGGTATAAACATAACCAGATTGTGCGTAGATCAGGTCATATTTTAAGGCTATTTGGAGGGCAGCTTCTTCAGTTTGAGGAAAGTGAGAGGCGACATCTTTGCCGATGGGAGAAGGAAGGGTGCGAAGGAACCAGTCCATGTAAACCCGATCTTCAAAGGGAGGGGCTCGACATAAGCTCTGTCTTCGTCGCCATTCCTGAACATGGGCAGAAAGGCGTGTGGAAGAGGATTGCTTAAAGGAAGTCAAGAGCTCTGTGCCAGTGTCGTATCGGAGAGGGAGCTGGATGTATGATAAAAAGGCTTGGGCAAGGGTCTCGAATGTGGTATGGGAAGAGGTGGCTTGCTCGACATACCATTTAGAAGCTTCGCCGGTAAGCGTGCATTGGAACAAACGAAGACGGATGGAGTCATCGGTAATGGAATTGGAGGAATACCACATGTGGAAAGACCGGACGTGATTGGTTGGATCTTCTCCATTAAGGCCCTCAAACTTAGGGATGTCAGAGGGCAGCTTGGTTGGCATAGCGGGCCAAGTAGCATTGTGGTGAATGGGGTCATTAATCAACTGATGGAAATCGGGGAGGCTGAGGCCTGCAATGTACGGCAGCACAGGGGTGGCTGAGGTAGTGTTGGTGGCGGTTCCGCTAGAAGTAGGGCCGGCATTGGGGCCAGGAGAACCGCTAGCGTTAGGCCCTGGACCAGACATAGTGAAGGTAATAGGGGGAGAACCAGGAGGAGAAGGAGGACCCGATGAATCAGGAGAGGAGTCGGAGTGCGGACTCGAAGGTGGACTGGCTCGATGACGGCGGTGCGGAGCAGGTCGATCAAACTGAAACTGAGGGTGAAGGCCAAGAAGTCTCTGGGAAAGGCGCCTTGGGGGCGCAATGATGACAGGAAGAAGGAAACCGACAAGGGCAGAGAGGGACAGAATCAAGTAATGTCAAGGGCAGATAAGGTGCAGTGACAATTGATTTTAGAGTCTTTGCCAGGCAGTGTTAACCAGGCGCTTCTTCGCTTAGGGTCAGTGTGTGGCATGCGTTAATTTTAATTTTTAAACCCTTTCCGTTGTTGAGAGCAAGAAAAAAGTGTGCTGCGTAGCTGAAAATAAACCTACAGAGAACAGAATATAATGCTGAAATAACAGAAAAATAACAGCTACGTGTGCATCTATCTAACCCAAGAAGGTGGGTCTCTCAAAACTATGCTGAAAAGAAAGGGAAAAACTATGTAAAACACACATAAAGGGAGCTCAACAGATCTAGGGTCGAAAGGGACGGGGATCTGGAGGATAAAGCTGCAGGCAAGAGGTGCAGATCACAGCCAAGAGACAGAGGCAAGGTGGCTGGAAAAAGGAAGGAAATCAGCAAAAAACCGGAGGGGCAAGGCGGAGGCCTTTAAAGGAGGTCCAAACAAAACGACAAGGGGTGATTTGAAAGGAAAAGAGGTTGATTTCAAAGGATCTGAAAGGGAGGTAACAGATCTGGAAAAGAGGGGGCTGAAGCTCTGAAAAACCGACGGCTGAAACAGCTAAAACTCTTCCACAAAAAGTGGAGGGTACTAAAGCCCTAAGGGGCTGGGTTCCCACTTAGATGAGTAAAAACAGATCAGATCTTGGTCAAGGCGGGCTGAAACAGAGGCTGGAAGACCCTGACAGAAGCTGCAGCAGAACCCAGAAAAATTGCACAACAATTGCTGGAAAAAAGGCAGGTCGCAATTTCTGACCTGATCTGAGTGCAGGTCGCAGGAAACAGGCTGAAAAGTGCGACCTGGAGGGCCAGGTCGCAGGTTTAGGGCCAAAAAGTGCGACCCCTCGTTCCGGTTGTCTCGGCGGCAGATTTTCAGAAAAGTTGCCGTCTCAGGTGCGGCTGGTGTCGCTTACCTGCGCAATAGGGCCAGAAACACACGGAAGTTAGAAATTTGGAATTTTTAGGGTTTTATGTGAGAAAAATGACATAAAAAGAGGAAAACTAAGCAGCTGAAAAGAAGCCCTAGGGCCTGAAGTAGCTGGATATGCAGGAATATGAAAAACGACAGCGGTCGTAATTTAAAACCCGTGTGGAGTCGCTATTTGTTAGTATGAATTCTTCGTCGAAGTGTACGAAAAAGAACCACTTTAGCTACGCATAACTAATAGCCCTAACAACAATAGAGGCTGCCAAACATCTTCAGATCTGCGATTAGTAATTAAAATGCTGCAACGAACAGATCTATAAATGGAAAGACATTAAACAGTAAAATAAAGGGTTTACTCCATACATCCAACAGACAAGACAAGAACACGATTTTTGAATGAATTTTTATATTACAGGGCACCTGGGAGGAAAACAAGAAGGTGTATCCAGCTCTCCTCAATGGGATGGGTTCTTTGTAGTCCTCAGCACTTCAGATCTAAGCTTTCTCTCTCTTGTAGGTGTAGAAAACCTAATGCAAAAATGAAGCTCAATGGGAGCAAATGATGAAAAAATGAGACCAAGTGTATAGATCCAGAGTGATCTAGTAGGCAACAAAAGGTGAGCAATGATGGGGAAGAACCCTCCTATTTATAACAAAATATTGGGTCATTCTAGATCTTGGTGCATGATTAAAATAATGTTAACCAAATCTAGATCCACCTCTATGGAATATTTTATTATATTTGTTGGAGGGAAAGGGTGTTTGACTTGGGTCAAATCCCTGGATTAGTGAAAAATAAATAAATAAATGATTTATTTATCTTTTTAAGGAAGTGGTTGGGAGATAATCAAATAAATAATGATTTATTTGATTAATGGTGGGTGATTTGGTCATATTTAACAAGGAATATTATCTAAATAAGATTTAAATAATTATTCCTAGAAAATAACAAGATAACTAAGGGTTTTTTGAGAATGTTGGCTTGTTTAAAAATAAATGTTTTAGTTCATGCTGTAAGTAAAAAAAATTCTCAAGATTCTTATATAGCACCTTCCCTATTGGGATTCCCTGCAAGGATGAATTGTTCACTTGTTCTTTGGCAAACTCTCTTATCTTTTTATCATAATCATCCTGCTTCATTAATCTATCATTAATAACTAGAAGATTTAGAAGGCCTTTTTGGCTTAGAACATCAAACTTGATCATGAACCTTGTGATAGAAATCTCCATGTTCTGGAATTTCTCCTCTAACTGTGTCATCAAATTTTTCTTGGAGATTACCTTTCTAGCTTCTAGGATGGTCTCTGTTCTATCATTAATTCCAACTTCTTCGAGCTCTTGTCTATTTTTGGAATTAAGAAACTTGATGATTTGTAGAGATTCTTCAAGTTTCCTACCAAGCTCTTCTTTGATCTTTTGGATTGCTTCTCTTGCTGATTTCACTAAGTCTTTCTGCTCATATATGAACTGTGTGGATGGCCAAATATCATTGACTACTTCAATGATATTGGACCATAGCTGCTGCTTGACATGTGCCATTGGTTCCTTCAGTGTGATTTATTTTTATAATTTTTTTAGTTTCTCATTCAATCTGTTGGCTTTTTTTTCTTCATTTGTAGCATTTATTTGAGCAATTTTCTTAGCATCTTCAAGATTTTTGAGCTGTTCTTTTAATCTGTTTATCTCATTGGTCTGAATAGACATATCTTGCATAGCCTTTAATAGTTTTCTTGCTTCATCTGAATGTTGTGCTATTGTTGTTGAAGATTGTGTGGTTGAAATTGTAGATGAAGTAATTGGAAGTGTTGTGGCCATTGGGACATTAGGAGCCAGTGATTCTACCAAAGTAGAAGGTACAGTTGTTGTAACTACAGGGATGGCAGTGGCAGGAATTTCCTCTACTTTGTTGGCTTCTTTCTCCTGGACCAACTTGTCCATTTCAATTTCCATTTCCTTTATCTGAGCTGTTAACTGTAAAATGAGACTCATCATCTCATATTTCTGATTGGTATCCTATAAGAACTCCTTGGCTTAAGGATGTTCTATAGGGGGTAGCTTCAATTGTTTATTAAGTGCAACAATGTCTTACTTTTTCTTTTTTATCAATTCCGCTGCAGATTTTATATTTTGAGGATCATATCGTACTTCAATTACTAGTTCTTCCAACGATTTGATTCTAGTGTCCTTTGCATATGAAGATTCTTTCTCCAATTTGAGCTGATCTCTTACATTTACCAGAGTGTTTTGAATTTTCTATGCACTCATAGCCTTGGTGGTCATTGTAGAATAAATCATCTATCCTGCCTGCTTATGAAATTAAATTTGATCCAGAGGATGAATATCCTGGACTGGAACTTCAAAATCTATCTTTTTGTAATCAAAGGATGATTTAGGAGTTTGAACTATGGGCTAAAGAACTATCATCAACATCTTTTTATTCTTGTAGTCAAAGGCTGAAAGTAGCCTATTCTGAATGCTATGATTTTGCTTTAGATACTGAGAATATATTTCATTTTTAATTTCTTCATTTTTGGCCTTGATTTCTTTGTATCTTTCTTTGATATCCATGTCCTTTTCTGCTATTTTCTTGGATGAAGAAACTTCAATACTGTGTTGTTTTTGAATTATTTGTATCTTAGAAGTAGTGGGTTGTTGTTCCTCTTCAATTATTGTAGGAGGTACATTATCTTTTTCTGCAATTTCTGTATCAATCACCTCTATTGTCGCCTTTTCTTTATTGGAAGGATTTATCTTTGGATTTTTACTATATCTCAATTTGAATTTAGTCTCTGCTTTATAGGATCCTTCCTCTCTATTTCTCTTCACATTTCTGTCTTCTTGGGCTGGAGTTTGCAAAGTTTGACTAGTATCAATTTTCTTCTCTGCCTCTACCAATGTGTTCTCTAACCATTCAGATTGGTTTGAGAATTTCTCATTCTCTGTCTTCTTTTCATGTACATATGGAGTTAGTTTGCATTTAACACTCATTTTACTAATAACACCAAGGGGATCATAATACCATAGGAAACTAGGACTGAACTTGAACTCATGCAATTTTTTTTCTGCCTTTGGACCTGCCTCTCTATTATCACAGATAAAAGGGCCAACCTGATTCTTCAACTTGAACTATGTTTTCTTCTTTGCTATTAAGAAATTGATTGCATCTAAATTTAGAATCTATCTTACGTATTCCAGGGCAAATAACCTCATAGGAAGGTATTTGGGTAGTTTATAAGGGATAAGAATTTATCCATAAAATCTTATTTCAGTGTGATTTTGGTACAAGTACCAATAGCCTGTTCTATTATGCTCAGAAAATTGTAGGAACTTTTTTATTTCATTACTAATTCTAGGTTGTATGCTGCTGTTCAGCAAATTTACCAAAGGATAAATGAAGGAATTTGTAAACTCTGAATAGGAGAAATTATTGGAATCTTTCCTTATCAAGGAAGTCCAAAACATGACTGATTGTGGATTTCCTTCCACATCAAGATTCTGAAGGCTTATATTAAACTTCTTAAACTAAAAATATAGGAACATGTGAAATAGGAATGAAGAGTACTTGAACACACCTTCAGAAATAATTTTAACTAATTTCTCATGGATATTGTCAGCAATATATTGGGCAAAGTTAAAGATGGTAGCAGGAGGCTGACAAGGTGTAAAATTAGACAAGAAACCAAGCACTGCAACATCAACATGTTCATCTGTAAAATAGCCAAGAATGAAAGACAAAATGGAAATAATATGTCTTGTCCTTTCAAAGAATTTAGTAGAAGAGTATGGAGGATTCAACTTGGGAATTTCTACATAAGAAGGAATGAATGTCTGAAAAATCTAGAACCTCTTGGGGAAGTCTAGATCCAAGTATAACTAAGTGAGGGCTTTAATGGAAAAAGGAAATTCATTTGGACTAGGCTATATGTGTAACATCTGGTTTATAGATTCAACTGTAATGGTAAACAAAACTTCTTTTTCAGGGTTCACTATGACTCTTTGATCAGAATAGTAACATGATTGGCAGAGTCTGATTACTTTTGGGCATTGGTAAGTATGAGGAACAACATATTTTGGCAAGTTTTATTCCCAGATAAACACTTCATCAACCTGATCTATGGATTCTTCTTGGCTCCAGCAGTGGAGCTCAAGAAGGTTGAACTTTGTCACTGTATTAGTAATCTTAAAGTCTACATCAGCCAGGGGAATATTATCTATATCTACAACAGGGGGTTGTATAGAATTGACTACTAGAATGTTTTTGGAAGCCATTTCTGTAATATCTGGGGATATCTCTAAAACACAAACAAACTCCAACCAGAGATGGAATGGGAGGGCGTTTACCAGATATTTCACCTCCTTGAAGAGAGTGAGATATGGAGGCTACCTGGCCCTTTCCAGACTCTATCTAAGAGTATGAAGTAAACACACAAAGTGGTATAGAACTAGAATGCCCAAAAATACATAAAAATAACAGTAAAGAAAACATGCAATAGCATAGGTAGAATGTATGAAAAATCATCCAGAAATATAGAGAGAGAATGCTAAGCCATTTTATTATACTAAGAAATATAATGAAGTAAAATAGGTGATCAGAGTGATGGCACCTAATCTTGCTCAAGGAAAGTGAAGAAATACTCTCAGAATATCAAGAAATGGTTGCTCTCTGAATTGCGTCCCAGCTGCTGGAAAACTGCTGTGTAGCTGCTACTGCTGAACTGAACTAATGACTTGGGGCTGATCCCCTCACCCGAATGAGTTGAAAATCTGGAATCCACCTCTACTCATCAACCACAACAAAACCTAGAAATCATATATGAAATGGCCGACCCCCAAAAATCACCCCCTTGGGGAATTACGCTGCCCTCCAAGGCTCTGCGTAGAGGCTGAATAGGAACAACTGAAATACGGCCTCAACCTCCACCAAAATCCTCCCAAAGGAAAAGGTTGATCCTCTACTTTATCTCTAGGCTCAAAACCCCTGCAAGAAACTCAACTCGGAGCTCCTCCTGAATGGACTGCGTCCTCCCTCTCAATGACTACGCAGTCTCTGAATGCATTGCTCTGCAACAAACCCAAACACCAATCCTCCCAAAAAATGCCGAATAAACTACCTTGCCTGAGCAGGCACTCGAAGTCCCCCAGGGCTAAGCGCGAGATCTCCGATCGAAGAGACTCAACGCACTAAACAGTGCTGTAGACAGGCTAAACAACCAACGTGCCCAAGAAGTCAAAACGACCAGCTCAATATCATCAACAACGAATGCTCAAAATGAGGAGGCTCTCCCCTCTATATAGCATGATCCCCTCTCAACCCTAAGGCTCACCTCCTCCAATGTTGCCACGTGCTCCCTCTTGGCCTACATAGTCCCTCCATGTGTCTACGTTGGTCCCCCCTCTACGTGGTCTCTTGGCCCCCATGGCTCACTTAAGTTACAATGTTGTGCTATTAGGGAGTGAAATTTTATTTCTAAAGTGAGTTATGTCTTCTTTACTTACCTTTTTATTTATGAATAAACTATAGGCGGAAAAATTGAGAAAAACCGAATATTCCAATTAGCCATAACTAATTAGGAATATTACAGTCTCCCCCGGCAAAATGTTGCTTGTCCTCAAGTAACTGAAGTGATGGATGCAGAAAAATTTTCTCACTCTCCCAAGTGGCATCCTCATCTGGAAAATTCTTCCACCTCACCAAGAATTTCTGGACTGTCCTTCTCTGTAGCTGCCTCTCCCTGATATCAATAATATCCTCTGGCTGCAACATCAAATGCCCCTCATCATCCATGGGTGGTAGCTCATCTATCACTGTCACCTGTTGCCCCAGTGCCTTCTTCAGGCATGATACATGAAAAATGTTATGAATCTTGCTGCCTTGGGGTAGCTCCAACTCATATGCAACCTGTCCAATCCAGCGTATCACCCTGTATGGCCCGTAAAAGCAGGGCTTGAGCTTTTCAGCTCCCTTCTGCTTCAGTGACAACTGTCGGTATGGCTACAATCGTAGGTATACCAAGTCCCCTACCTCAAACTATCTCTCCACCTGACCCCTGTCAGCATACAACTTCTGCTGGTTTTGCGCTGTATCCATATTGTCCTTGAGAGCTTGGAGAATATCCTGACTCTCAAAGGCTATAGGGCGACCTCCCTGCATCAATACTACGCCGATCCCCTCTCCTAATGCATCACACTCCAAAACAAATGGCTGCGTAAAATCTGGCAATGCAAGCATTGGGCAGCTGCTCATCACCTCCTTGAGCCTATCAAAGGCTCGCTGCGCTGTATCCGACCAACTGAATACCCCCTTCTTCGTCAAATCTGTAAGGGGTGTAGCAAGCTATGAGAAACTCTTGACAAACTTCCTGTGATAAGTAAAAATTCCAATGAATCCTTGAAGTTCTGTTACGTTCCTCGGCTCCGGCCAATCTCTGATGGCCCTGATCTTCTCCTCGTGGACTCTCACTCCGTCCACCCCTATGATATGTCCCAAGTACAACATCTACGACAACCCAAACTCACACTTGGATAGCTTGGCATAGAACTACTACTCCTCCAAAATGCGCAACACTGCCTTAATGTGCTGGAGATGCTCCTCCCAAGTCCTGCTGTAAATGAGGATATCATCAAAGAACACCAACAAAAACTTCCTCAAGTGACTGCGGAAGATGTGATTCATGTAAGACTGGAATTTCGATGGTGCGTTGGTTAGCCCGAAGGGCATTACCAACAACTCAAAGTGCCCATAGTGACACTTGGAGGCAGTCTTGGGAATGTCTTGTTCCCTCACACGAATCTGATGGTACCCCAATCTCAAATCAATCTTTGAGAAGAACTGGGCTCCTCTCAACTCATCGATCCTAGGTATAGGGTACCTGTTCTTTAGGGTCTTCTTGTTCAGGGCCCTGTAGTCAATACAGATCCTCAAAGTGCCGTCCTTCTTCTTCACCAACACCACGAAAGAAGCAAAAGGACTCGTGCTCAGCCGGATGTGCCCAAGAGCCAGCAACTCCTGGATGGCCTGCTCAATCTCATCCTGATAGGCTTTGGGATGCCTATAGGGTGTGGTAATCACTGCCTAAATACCCTGCTCCAACTCAATAGTGTGCTCAAACCCCCTTTCCGGTGGTCAGCCTGGTCGTATATCCCCAAACACTGTGTCATACCTGTCAAGGATGGCTTGTATATCAGGATGAACAGCCTGACCGGTATTCCTTGCCTCTGATGCCTGCAACTCAACTGCCCACTCTATATCTCCCTTCCAGAAATCTGCCTCCATCTGGTGAGCCAAAACATTCTGAGGTGGGTAAGTGTGCATCCCGCGGATCTTCTTATGCTTCCCGGTCTTCTTATCATCCCACTCCATCTCCAAGGCCTCCCAATCTGTGGTGACCTTTCCCAGAGTAATCAGCCACTGAACACCCAATACCACATTGGTATCTGGTATGTTGACCACAAAAAAGTGGTCGGTCACGGTGTAGGTACCCATCGTCATTGCCAACTCTGGAACATACTGGGCACACTGCATCGTCTGAGCTCCTGGGACTAAAACTGAAAATCCATCGAAGCTCTTAGTCAGTATCCCTCTCTGCTCAAACATCTATGCATCGATGAATTTGTGGGTTTCCCCACTGTCAACCAAAACTGATACTCGTTGACCACGTATTGTCCCCCATACGTGCAATGTCAAATACTTAGGAACTCCTCACAATGCCGCAAGGGTCCCCCCTGTGGGTGCAAAAGATGCACCTCCTACTCCTGGAGGTGGTGGTGGTGGCAACTGATCCTGGGCTGTCTAACTGCCTCTTGCCTCCACATCATCATCCTCATCCTCTTCCCCGCTACTCTCGGAGAAGACCTCAATAAAATGTGCTTTGCCAGTAGTACATCTGTGTCCTGGCGCCCACGACTCCTGACAGGTAAAGCACAACCTCTTCTTCTTCAACTCTCTCCTCGCATCATCATCTAGTTGTACCCTACCCTGATTCCCCTTCGGAGCCAGAATTCTCACATCCTTCCCCTTGGTAGGAAACCACAAATGTACGGGAATTAGGGATTCTCACACGTGGGTGTGGGGTGTAACCATCCCATGGAACCACCAGTCTTGGGCCTCACCATCCAAATGTAATGTCGCCACCTTGATGGCCTCTACCTCCGGCATCTGGTTAAGATGGAAATAGATATCCAGCTTCTCCACCCAAGACTTCGTTGAACTGTTTGATGAACCATCAAATGTAGGCAAGTGGAATCTACCAGTTGTGCGGTGGGTATCTCCGTCATGATAATGTTGGTTCCCTCTATGATGGTCGTGGGGTCTACTGTCCCACTGAAGCTAAACAAAGTCTCTGAACGAGAGAGCATCCTTGAACTCCTGCCCATAGGCCTGATACTCTGCAAAATAATCACCCACATGCCTGGGCTCTGCCTCCTGCTGGGATCCTACCCCTGTGTCTGCTCCCAAGAAAGAGGGCATGGTAAAGCATGTAGGTGCATGTGAAGCCATTTGCTGAGTAGTATCACGCTGCGTAGCACCATGCTCCAGAAAATGGTGAGATGTACCTGATCGCTCACCTACCTAGAAAACCCGTGGCGTCTCACGCTGTCTAGCCTCCACAATGGTGAATCTCTGATCCATCACCTCAATTTGTCTCGTTAGATCTTGCACTGATTTGAGGAGTGCCTCCCCAAACCGTTTTGCCTCACTATCATCTACCATCAGCTCTCTCTACTCTGAATCTAACACAGGCTCCTCCTATTCTGTGTCCACCACCCGAACACAATCTCCCTCTTCGTAGGTGTTATCCAACCTATGCTCATGATCTCTGTACTTTCTACCTCTATAAAAAATGTATGGCCTCTTCCCTGGTGTCATAGACAAATAGCTCCACAGGCTGAGCCAAAACTATGCTCTGATACCACTATAATATCACGTTTCGGGGATATCTCTAAAACACAAACAAACTCCAAGCAGAGATGGACTGGGAGGGCGTTTACCAGATATTTCACCTCTGTGAAGAGAGTGAGATCTGGAGGCTACCTGGCCCTTTCCAGACTCTGTCTAAGAGTATGAAGTAAACACACCAAGTGGTATAGAACTAGAATGCCCGAAAATACATAAACATAATAGTAAAGTAGACATACAATAGCATAGGTAGAATGTACGACAAATCATCCAGAAATATAGAGAGAGAATGCTAAGCCATTTTATTATACTGAGAAATATAATGAAGTATAATAGGTGATCAGAGTGATGGCACCTAATCTTGCTCAAGGAAAGTGAAGAAATACTCTCAGAATATCAAGAAATGGCTTCTCTCTGAACTACGTCCCAGCTGCTGGAAAACTGCCGTGCAACTGCTACTGCTGAATTGAACTGATGACTTGGGGCTGATCCCCTCACTGGAATGAGCTGAAAATATGGAATCCACCTCTTCTCATCAACCACAGCAAAACCCAGAAATCATATCTGAAATGGCTGACCCCTGACAATCACCCCCTTGGGGAATTACGCTGCCCTCTAAGGCTTTGTGCAGAGGTTGAATAGGAAAAACTGAAATACGGCCTCAAACTCCACCAAAATTCTCCCAAAGGAAAAGGTTGATCCTCTACTTGATCTCCAGGCTCAAAACCCCTACAAGAAACTCAACCCAGAGCTCCTCCTGAATGGACTGCGTCCTCCCTCTCAATGACTGCGCAGTCTTTGAATGCACAGCTCCGCAAAAAAACCCAAACACCAATCCTCCCACAAAACGATAAATAAAATACCTTGCCTGAGTAGGCACTCGAAGTCCCCCAGGGATAAGGGTGAGATCTCCGATCGGAGACACTCAACGCACTAAACAGTGCTGCAAACAGGCTAAACAACTAGCGTGCTCAAGAAGACAAAACGACCAGCTCAATATCATCAACAACGAATGCTCAAAATGAGGAGGCTCTCCCCTCTATATAGCATGAGCCCCTCTCAACCCTAAGGCTCACCTCCTCCAATGTTGCCACGTGCTCCCTCTTGGCCTGCGTAGTCCCTCCATGTGTCTACGTGGGTCCCCTCTCTGCGTGGTCTCTTGGCCCCCATGGCTCACTTAAGTTACAACGTTGTGCTACCAGGGAGTGAAATTTTATTTCTAAAGTGAGTTATGTCTTCTTTACTCACCTTTTTATTTATGAATAAACTATAGGCGACAAAATTGAGCAAAATCGAATATTCCAATTAGCCATAGATAATTAGGAATATTAAAATATCTCTGCTTAATTTATCAATTTCAATACTCTTTTGACATTTAAAAACAATGATTTAGGCCTGTAAGAACACCTCTGAAAGTTATGACAGTTATACAGAAGGATTTGGATATAACAGGGGTTATCTATTGCCTGTAAAAAGGTTTTAAACTCACTCAATTAACCAGGCTATAATCTCTGTAACAAAAGAGCAACTTCAAGACTTTAGAGCTTCTGCAAATGATATCTAGGGCTTATAATGCACTCTCTGTGATAAAAACAATCTTAAGACATCAATTTTATGCAAAAAGGATGCCTAAGAACTATAGGAAAGGGTTTGAAGGTCACAGAAGGCTTTCTCAAGTTTGCAGATGGCTTAAACTTCTTCAATTTACTCAATATTTGATTTTTAGTAGTCCAGGGTTTTAGAGTATGTGAAAGGATTTCTCATGGTTTACAGAATAAACGATTTAAGAAGAAAATGGGGTTTTCTTTAGGTTTAGAGGCTCTTAAATGATTCAATTAATTATAATACTCTTTTATATCGATGAATAAGTCTGTTCTTCTGAAGAATACCTAAGAAAATTGAATGTTTGTTGTGCAGGAGGGTTTCTGGGGTTGCAGAAAGCTTTCAAAAGCTTTTGTTGGTCTTTATAACACTTGGATGTCTTCTACACTGTTTGTAGCAGTCAAATTGGTGAATTCTTGTAATATTCCCAATTTTTCACATCATATTTGGAATATTAGAGTGCTTGATTTTATTAATAAATTAGGTAAATAAAAGGGTGGAGGGACCCACAAACATTAAATATGAATAAAATCCACTTTTAATGTGTGAATGTGGATATTCTAGATCTAGATCTAAAAACGTGGAGTAGTGGAGTAGCTCCTTTAATGTAGATCATGTCTCATTTATGAGATATATGATGGAGGATGAATCAGTCAAATAAGGTCATGGATATTAAATATTAAATCATAAGGATCTTTGATAAGGTCAACTGAGATCACAATGCATTCAAAGAAGATCATTAAGCAATTATGATAAGATAGTGGAGGAAGTGATGCATTTAATGCATGCATGATGGAGAGGGTGATCACCCCATGTGAACATGATGGAGGACATGGATCAAAAACCCAATCAAACATGGAGACTTTTTCCACATGTACAACGCGGATTTGGAGTGGGCCTAGGCTATGGAAGGCTCATGCATATAATGAAGGTGAAGGCACAATGGAATGCATGATTTGGATTATGCATTTCTTGATTTGTTTAGATCCAGATTTGTCTTAGGACATTTCTATGCAAGCTTGGGTTGTTTAGTAGAGTTTGTAGTGCTGTTTAGCACAGGGTGTTCCCGAGCGTGAATCCCACCTCTTTCTTTGAGTAGCTCTGGAAAGAGGATTGTTCTTCATTCCTTATTAGGCATTGGTGCCATCTTCAGGAGGTTGTTTCTAGCATTCAGCTAGGAAACCAGTAGATGATTCATCCTACCACTTTGTTCTTCAGATATAGCCTTTCAGGAGTAGCAGATCTACATCAGGCATTTAGGCCATTCGTTTTTACCTCCATGAAACAATAGTCCCTTCAAGGATTGCGCAGTTTAGTCCTGTAGATCTATTGGAGGGAGGAAGTTTCCAATATTTTAGCTGGAAATCCTATGAGGGATAACCTCCTCACATTGGATCTATTGTTTCCATCACCCAAGAGCTAATTTGACATATTTGGCAGTAGGCTAAGGAGCCTCCCTCTCTGACAGCACAGGTTTCTATGCCTTGACACTTATTTGCAAGGGGATCCTTCACTAGGAGCACCTCTTGATAGGAGGAAGTGTTCTCTCAAATATGGGTTGCATATGCATACTTGGCTAAGGAGGGAGCCTTGGGAGAAGCTAGCACAATGCAGATAATATCTCAAGCATTCAGGAGAGAGATGAGCAGTTTCCTGAAAGGGACATTCCAAACTCCCATTCAAATACCTGCACTGAGGAAGGAGAAATCAGAGATATATGATGACATGAGAATGAGGGCACATGGCAACTCCATATCTTTGGGGCAGCCCATGATATCATCATTCACAAAAGAGATTTCTGAAGAAGGCAAGGGAATCTTAACCCTCTTGTATACATGGGCTAAAAGGAGGAGATTTCAGAAAACTAGAACTTTCCAAGGGGAAGTTGATTTCCATATGCTCCAATATTGTATTGTGCAAGAACAACTGCAAATGGGGTAGAAAAAGGAAGAGTATGATGCTCCAACATGTGATCTTGATATCAAGTATGTCAAAGATGGGAGCCATGAGAATACAGGGGCTGCATTTCAAACCTCTACAGCGTTGTCATTCTTGGATAGCTTGGATCCTTGTTGGGATTCCCAACTCAAGATGGAATACTCCAAGGACCTTTTCACATGGGGGATTCTTGAAGGGGAAGTAAAGGATGAAAGGTTCAAGGTGGTAGATGGAGTTATCTATTTCTACAAGCTTATTCTTTTGGCTGGTGACTCCAAACTCAAGGAAGGACTATTTGATGCCATCTATGAATTCCTGCTTTCCAAACCCACTGGTTTTTTCAAAGAATATCATACTCTCTTGGGTGGATTCATATGGGAAGGATACAAAGAAGATGTTTACTCTCATATGAAGAAGTGCATGGACTACCTGGTAGAGGAGGAGGAACATAGCTCTTGGGAGGAGCCACCATTCACACCTTCTTATCCTTTGAGTGTGAGAGGGAACTCATCCATGAGTTACGCCAATGATGTAAAACAAGTATATAGAGAGACTCATCCTCTTGAGCATTATTTTTCATCTCCTATATGCTTATATTTTTCTGACACTCATTTTCAGGGCCTAATTCCAATATGGGGCACTAAGTATGATGAGGTTCATGGGCCATCTAAGGCCATGAATTATGTTGATGCAAGCCATTCCTTGGATAACCTTGGGAAGTATTTACATTCCTCATGGTGTGATTCTTTCACACCTACCATGATGTCCATTCTCCAAGAATTCCAAAGACATGAAGCAGCAAAAAAGTTTTGGGGATGGCACTTGACATATCTTATTCTATGGCAGTTAAGGATAAAACTGCGTTGGTTGCACATGAGGGAACATCTTCCTTCTTATCTAGCACACATGGTAGCTAGCATGCTTCTACTCATGATCCCACAAGATGAAGATGTCCTTATATTTGTTGGGGGCATAGTTGGAGGAAAGGCACACTTGTTGAATGTGCCCTTGGGAGGAGGAGCTCCCCATTACATGCTTCCATGGGAGCATGATATTTGGTATGGCTACTATGATTACTCACTTGTCTATTTTTAAGGTGAGCCATATGTTGGATGGTGACATGCCTCTCACATGTATTAGGGAGGAGATCTTCTATGGATTGCCAAGCTTGGAGGTAATCCACCTCATTTTGATGATGAAATGGGGATGGGAGTCTTTCATGGATCATGAGAACCCATGATAGACATCAATTCTATCTTGAGAAGGCCTTGGATCAGCAAGAATGTTTCCACAACAACCTTCCATTTCTTCATGATGAGAGCCTTTGATTTTATTCATCAAGGTCCAACTTGCATCTTAAGGAAGGACCATTGGGAAGACAAAGAAACTGCAAAAAATTTAGAGCAATGGAGGAGACTATTTGATGAGGAGGCCACAAGAAAAGAAGGAGGAGTTTTGCAGCACCCTTGCAGTTGCTTGAGGACAAGCAACATTTGGGAGGGGGATACTATAATGTTCCTAAATTAGCTTCAGCTAATTTGGAACATAAATTTTTCCCTACTTACTTTGTATTCCATGTTTTATGAATAAATTGTAAAAGAGGATGTCTAATCCTCTTGCAAATCAAGAATAAATCAGTGCCCATGGGAAAAGAGGAATAATTAGGCCATTGTAATAAAATATTGCAGGTGTGAAAGGGCCAAGACCACCAAAGGAGATCCTATTTGACCAAGTCAACAATGCTATCTAGGTTCATTGAACCTCCTTGATGGACTGCGCTGTTCTAGAAGGGGTTTCCAAGTATGAAAGGAACCAAAAGAGGAAATTGGTTTAGGGTTTTCCAAGGGACTCAAATGTTATAAAAGGAGGATGAAGGCTCATGAGGAGGTTGTTGATCATATTTCATTTTCATAGCTTGCTAAGGCAACTCCATTTCTCTTTGTTGTTTAGCAAGGGAAAGAGAGGATCTCCTGCTTAGGAATCCTCTATCCTTATTTGAGTAGCTCTTGGAGGGAAGTGAGATATATTGAACCACTATCAGGTTGGAGGCCAAGCTATGATTGCATTGACAACGCTGGTTCATTGAGGGTTTTGCTGCTGCAGCAAGTGTGGTAAGTGGAAATTCTAGATCTGCAAGGATCTAGTGGTTTTGAGGGATTTATCTAAGGGAGGGTGTCCTGTGACCACCCGGAAGAGGATCCCTGTTATATTTTCATTTCAGATCTGTATATTTTACCTATTGTAACATTCAGCTCTAGCTACTGTGCAGTATCCTTTGTCTACTGCATTATTTCTCATGTACTGCTTCTCTATTGTCTAGATCTGTCAGTGTACTTGTTTCTGGTGATTGAGGTTTGCCTCTCAGCTTGAAGATTAATGAAGTATCTTGCTAATATATTATGTTCAGATCTGATGTATATTATGAATAAATTCATCTTCAGAAATTACTAAAGCTTTCTGCAGTTCTGTGTATAAAAAGTTAGATCTACACTTTCTAGTGCATTATTTTGTAAAAACCTTAAGGGGATCTTGATTAGAAGGCTGAGTAGTTTCCAGATCTGATATGGATATGATGTTTCAGCCATGTTTCTGATATAGATATGTAATCTAATGCTATATTTCTGAAGCACATTTAGAGGTATTCTGTCTATTCAGATCTACACTTTCTACATGTATTGCAGCTCCTATTTATGAAGATTTCTTGCTTATTTCCTCATGCAACCTACTGTAATTCTTAAGGAACTCATTAAAAGTCTGATTTTATGATGCTATACTGTTATATATGTCTGATTTATATTTTTTAGTGATTCTCTGCTGAAACTGCGCAATTCTGAAGTGGGTTCTTCTTCATTCCATCAGCTCTTCTCTTCAACTGATTTTTAACTAGTCAGTTTCGTGGGAGATCTGTTTAAGGCACTTAAACCCATTTTTTTTTGCTGAAACTCTGCATGGAGGTCCCAAAAAGCCTATAATAAGGGAAATAAACCTTGATCAGTGTTATTATTGCACCATTTTTCTTATACCATGTTTTCCCTGAGCCTCTTGCAGTTTTTCCTAGTAGTGGAATTTCCCGCTTCTCTCTTGTTTGGTTTTTGCTTCTCTTTGGATCCATTATTTAGATTTGTAGATATAAGGCTCCAAAGGGAAAAAAAATCCAAGAGGAATGTGTCATTCCCACACTTTTTGTGTTTCATCAGTATTCTATAGACAGAGTCTAGAATGGGCCAGGAAGCCTCTGGTTTTCATCCTCTCCTTAGAGTTGATATAACCAGTAAATGCCCTACTAGTCTATCTCTGGTTTAGAAGTTACTGGTGTGTTTTCCACACTACTGTGATCCCATAGAGGAATATCTTAAGATATTCCCTACTGTTCCTATTTTTCCCCATTTGGGACATTACACATGTTCACTTGTTGAAACCCCTCTCAACCTAAGCATTTATATAAATTGTGATCCTCATATCCTCCTTATGTAGGGATTTCGCTATCTAAAATAGGTCATCATGGAATTTACGCTCTAAATTTTTTTCTACAAAGGATCAGAAGTTGAAATTTTGACGAGGTGAAGCCAAAATTCTGAGGAAGCTCCTGTAAAAATTTTAGATCAAGATGCACAATATTTTCGGAGATATGATCTGTGGAAGTCATTTTTTTGCAGGGTCCTGAAATTCATCTCAAAGAAGTGACCTTGGGAAAATCATCATAACTCTCTCTCTGAGTATCAGATTGGAATTCTATAAAAATTGGTAGATAGTGCATGGATTGTAGCTTTTTCTGTATCAATTTTAGAGTCGAATGAAGAAACAGTGACATGTGGCACACTGTAAAAGTTAGGTCTACTTAAACAATCCATAATTAGGGCATTGTAAGAGATTGGGCATAAAACTCTCTTGAAGAATCCAAATTGGGTCAGACCTGTGGCATTGGAAAGAAGACTCAGAGGAATACTACAGGCCAAAAATCACATGTTGGGGATCTGAAATAACAGAGATACACCATATTCAATATCAAGCTCCTAGAAGGAAAGAAAAATCTAGATCATGTGTTGTCAAGGGCTGCAAAGGACCAGACTTTCTAGGGCAGAACAACAAAGGAAGGTGTAGCAGAGGGTAGCATGACAAGAGCAAAAATAAAGGTGCAGAATAGTAGCAAGAAGCTCATCACATGAAGTCTTCAAGTGGGTAGCACTAAATACAGTCACTATAAAGGTATCATTGTACTAAGTCATTGTAAATAGTAAATACATTATTGTAAAAATTGCACTAGTGTCTATCAGCCAAGAGTTGAAGAGGCAGTGTCGTCTAGGATCATCATTAGGTGGTTGTGTCATATTTGGGGTTATGGTCTAGTGTGTCTTCTTATTCTACATCATTCTATATCATTGTAAAGTTGACCATTTTCCCTAGTGCAGGAGTCCATTCTTCTATAGGGTGGTAGGGTGGTGCTAGGCTGGTGCATGAAGTCACCAATAGGTTCAAGCCTGTGAAAAATTAAGGGTGGTAGGGTGGTGCTAGGGTGAGTTGTAGCTCATTAGGTGTTGGGGCATCCGTTCAGTTGATTACTGAATAATATTTTGCATTGGAGAATCCATCCAGTGGGAGCTGGAGAAGAATGATTTTATAGATTCTAGGAAGTTGGAGCTTTATTTTCAATTGGAGTTGAATATTAAAGAATTATTAGAAAAGCATTAGGTGGTTTTTGTCCCTGAGTGGGTTTCCACCTTAAAAATTGTGTGCATTTGTGTTCCTTTTTTTTACTGCTATCATTGTACAAAAACTGATAATAATTGAAGATTAACTAATGCTCTAATTGAAAGGAATACTGACTCACCCCCCTATCAGTTTGTAGTCTCTGCTATATAGGATCCTTCCTCTCTGTTTCTCTTCACATTTCTGCCTTCTTGGGCTGGAGTTTGCAAAGTTTGACTAGTATCACTTTGCTTCTCTACCTCTACCAATGTGTTCTCTAACCATTCAGATTGGTTTGAGAATTTCCCAATCTCTAGCTTCTTTTCATGTACATATGGAGTTAATTTTCATTTAACTCTCATTTTACTAAGAACACCAAGGGGATCATAATACAATAGGAAACTAGGACTGAACTTGAACTCCTGCAACTGTTTTTCTACCTTTGGACCTCCCTCTCTATTATTACAGATAAAAGGGCCAACCTGATTCTTCAACTTGAACTGTGTTTTCTTCTTTTCTATTAAGAAATTGACTGTATCTAAATTTAGAATCTGACTTATGTATTCCAGGGAAAATAACCTCATAGGGAGGTATTTTTTGCAGTTTATAAGGGATAAGGCTTGATCCATAAACTCTTATTTAAGTGTGATTTTGGTACAAGTACCAATCACATGTTCTATTATTCTTAGACAATGCAGGACCTTTTTTATTTCATTACTAATTCTGGGTTGTATACTGTTGTTCAGAAAATTTACCAAAGGATAAATGAAGGAATCTATAAACTCTAAATAGGTGAACTCATTGGAATATTTCCTTATCAAGGAAGTCCAAAATATGACTGATTGTGGATTTCCTTCCACATCCAGCTTCTGAAGGCTTATATTAAACTTCTCAGACTGAAAATATAGGAACATGTGAAATAGGAATGAAGAGTACTTTCACACACCTTCAGAAGGCATTTTGACTAATTTCTCATGCATACTGTCAGCAATATATTGGGAAAATTTAAAGATGGTAGCAGGAGGCTGACTAGGTGTAAAAGTAGATAAGAAACCAAGAACTGCAACATCAGCGTGTTCATCTTTAAAATAGCCAAGAATGAAAGACAACATGGAAATAATATGTCTTGTCCTTTCAAATAATTTAGCAGAAGAGTATGGAGGATTCAGCTTGGGCATTTCTCCATAAGAAGGCATGAAGGTCTAAAAAATATGGAACCTCTTGGGGAAGTACATATCCAAGTATAACTGAGTGAGGGATTCAATGGACAAAGGAACTTCATTTGGCCCAGTCTATATGTGTAACATCTAGTTGATAGATTCAGCTGTAATGGTAAACAAAACTTCTTTTTTCAGGGTTCACTATGGCTCTTAGATCAGAAGAGTAACATTATTGGTAGAGTCTGATTACTTTTGGGCATTGGTAAGTATGAGGAAAAATATATTTTGGCAAGTTTTATTCCTAGATAAACACTTCATCAGCCTGATCTAGGGATTTTTCTTGGCTCCAGTAGTGGAGCTCAAGAAGGTTGAATTTTGTCATTGTATCAGTAATCTTGAAGTCTACATTAGCCAGGGGAATATGTTTTATATCTAAAATGGGGGGTTGTAGAGGATTAACTGCTAGAATGTTTTTGGAAGCCATTTCTCTGCTTAATTTATCAATTTCAATACTCTTTTGACCTTTAAAAACAATTATTTAGGCGTGTAAGAACACCTATGAAAGTTATGATAGTTTTGCAGAAGGATTTGGATATAGCAGGGGTTATCTATTGTCTGTAAAAAGGTTTTAAACTCACTCAATTAACCAAGCTGCAATATCTGTAAAAAAAGAGCAACTTCAAGACCTTAGAGCTTCTGCAAATGATATCTAGGGCTTATAATGCACTCTTTGTGATAAAAAAACAATCTTAAGACATCATTTTTATGAAAAAAGGATGCCTAAGTACTGTAGGAAAGGGTTTGAAGGTCACAAAAGGCTTTCTCAGGTCTATAGATGGCTTAAAATTCTTTAGTTTTCTTAATCTCTGATTTTTAGTAGTCCAGGGCTTCAGAGTCAGTGAAGGGATTGCTCAAGGTTTACAGAATACATGATTTAGGAAGCAAATGGGGTTTTCTTTAGGTTCATAGGCTCCTAAATGATTTGATTAACTGTAATACTCTTTTAGATCGATGAATAAGTCTGTTCTTCTGAATAATACCTGGGAAAATTCAATTTTTGCTGTGCAGGAGGGTTTCTGGGGTTGCAGAAAGCTTTCAGAAGATTTTTTTAGTCTTTATAGCACTTGGATGTCTTCTACACTATTTGTAGTAGTGAAATTGGTGAATTCTATTTCATTTAGGCTTAAAAATAGAGTCGAAAATGGTCTTTTTGGTCTGCAATGCTTCTTCTTCGTGTAAAGGGTAACATAAGAGTAAAATAGTGAAAATGAGCGGTTTATATGTGTTTTCATTCAACAATGAATGCATTGAATGGTGGTAAATTCAAACAGATGAGTGGTTTTGGCGTGAGGGAGGAAAAAACTGCCAAGCAGTTTTCGCGGGGTTCAAAGGTGGTAAGCGAAATTAGTTTGATCGGTGCGATCTGTTAGCACTCGGATTGAACCTCAGGCTGAAGAAGGAAATTCTGAGGTAACCACAGACCAAGCTTTCGATCTGTCATCTAGCCCTACCAGACCATAGAGGGCTTCATAACTGCTTGGCTGCAATAACTGCTTGGCTGCAATAAGTGAATCCTAGGCTAGTTATGAAGTACAAGGATTTGATTGAAAGTTTTGGTTCGAAACATCAAGAGATAAACAATCATTGGGTTATGGAGTCTAGGCTGGTTTCTACCTACAAACTTGGGGCAAAGTAGGTGCAATGCTCAACCAGATAAATGATGTAAATGAGAGAAGAAAAGAGGAGAAATCCTGCTGCCCTGCAGACATCTATCAGTGGATGAATCTCTAGTGACAACTTTAGCATAAATGAAAACACATGGTTACTATATAGAGTAGCTAACAAAGGATGGATTTTGTAAAGATAACCACTACATTTAACAACATAGTCATTGTGAAAGGAGCATCATGCATGGATGGATTCCTAACACTTCCCTTAGAGAATTTTGTAACAAATATTAGTATAAAAAAAAAAGTATGAAAATGATCTTACAAGGAACACATGCTGAACATGAAACACCATGATGTATCCCAAATTTAAAGGGAAGAAACTGCTCCATTAAAATAATATTAAAAAAATTTGCACAGTCCAAAGCAGCAGTCTCTCTACTGAAAATCAAACCCCTATTACATTGAATTTACAAGATATATATAGGAATATAACCCTTCTTTAATATTCAGAGGTCAAAATTATCCAATTTCTCCAAAAGAGCAGTCTGTTACATTAAAATATAGAATTGTTTCCCCCAAAAAACCAACCTACTGCAGAAATAACACTCAAATATGATATCGATTCTACCAATATGTAGCATATATGAAAAAACAAAAAGAGGTTATCGTGTTTTAGCTTGGTTTGAGGAAAAACCTCTTTCATTTTCCTGATATGTGTTTCCATTTGCTCGAGATCTGCATTCCAAAAACATGTGTCAAGTAGGAAAATTATGAGATCCAAAAACTAGGGCTCAAATATGATCTCAGTTCTCCCAATATGTAGTAGATATTCCAAAACGGAAAGAGGTTATTTTTTTTTAGCCTGTGTTTAGAATAAACCTCTTTCATTTTTTAGATATTTGTTTCTATTTGCCCGAGATCTGCATTCCAAAAATATGTTTCAAACAGAAAAATTATGAGATCTGAAAAATAGGGCTCAATAACGATCTCGGTTATCTGAATCTGTAGTAGATATGCCAAAACTGAAAGAGATTATTGTTTTTTAGCTCGTTCTCAGAAAACACCTCTTTCAGTTTTCAAAATTTCACCACCATTTTCTCAGGAACTGCCTTGGAAGTCAACTGGTCACACAGAAAAATTGAAATTGTTTTTTATAAAAAAGTTTGAAAGTGGGTTTATCCCACATGCACTATGGGAGTTGAAACATTGAGGTTTATATACAATTTTCCACACCATCCTATTTGATGTGTAGTGCACCCCTTTTGGCTCTTTCTTGGGCTCTTGCCATTTGAAACTTAGACCTTGACTTGGAGAAATAAACCATAACTCAACCATCCATTCGACGAAGCCAAAATTTTGATTTTGGTGAAATTAGCATGTAAAGGATAAAAATATGATATAGAATTGGAAAAAAATGGTGATTATAAGGATAAGAAGTTTTATTACGGGGTCGACGCAATATAAATGCGAGAATGGAAAAAAAACGATGTGAGGCTAGTGATAACAGCGGAGCTAAGGTGAAAACATAGCAAAATAAGGTGGGGTGGGTGGAATGCAAATCCATGTGCTAACATCGGCTCCAAATGGGGAAGGAAACTCCTTTTAGGAGGTGTCAAGAACTACCTATCTCTGGGAACCCATAGATCAGTGCCTTATTATTGGGCATGGAGTCACAAACAACTACAAACTGATTTCAAACAATCTGAAAACTAAATTGAAAATCTGATTGCAAAGATGCTTACCAAATAAGATTATTTATGTACATATAAGCTATTCTAACATCAGATGATTGATTTTAATGAATATAAAATATCAAATATAGCCATCAAAAATCTGATCTAATACTTGGGCCCCTTCACTTCTTTTAACAAAAATCAGAACCAGAGCTTGTAAGGGCATTAGATACTGATTGTAAGTCTAATCTCCACAACCACAAGCCATGAGATCATGAAAAACATTCCAGGTACTGGAAATTATTTGGGACTTTGTAGGGAAGTATTCCTTCATATAGAAATAAATAGGATTGTAAAATTCATGACCTATCTCTTCATCTTCAAAGTATTCTGTAAATTCGCTTTCCATATCATATGAAGAAATTATATGATTTGATTTGATCATTTAAAAGCTTAATCTCATTCTCAAACCTTTCAACAAATAATTCATAGAAGCCAGTTTTACCTTCGGGAGAAATCTTCATAGATCTAAGACAATGAAGGAAAGCTATTGAAAAGACCTCATCCATTTGAATATCCACTAACTGATCCTTGAATTCTTTCACAACTTCACAAAATAGAGGGTTTGCCACATACCCAATCATCTTGTTTTAGTACGTGACCTTATCAGTGAGCAGTGGAGGCGCCATGAATGTCTTTATTTCTGGATTCTTCTGCCAGTGGAGTCTTTTGATAAAATTGAACTATATGGAGTCACTAGGTGGATGAATTCAGCCTTCATATGCATCTCACCACTATCCACCATCAACAATCAGATCTTAACTTTGATGATATTTCCCGGGGAAGATCTGTCACCTCGCTCCCTGGTAACGACGCCAATATGTTAGCACTTGGATTGAACCTCACGCTGAAGAAGGAAATTTTGAGGTAACCATAGACCAAGCTTTCGATCTAGCATCTAGCCCTACTAGGTCAGAGAGGGAACTCTCTTTGCCAATGAAGGGTGGCTGCAATAAGTGAATCCTAGGCTAGCTATGAAGGACAGGGATTTGATTGAAAATTTTGGGTCAAAACAACAAGAGATAAAAAATAATTGGGTTATGGAGTCGAGGCTGGTTTCTGCCTGCAAACTTGGGGCAAAGTAGGTGTAATGCTCAGCCAAATAAATAATGTAAATGAGAGAAGAAAAGAGGAAAAATCCTGCTGCCCTGGAGGCATATATCAGTGGATGAATCTCCAGTGGCAGATTTAGCAGAAAGGAAAGCATAGGGTTACTAAACAGAGGAGCTAACAAAGGATGGATTCTGTAAAGATCACCACTACATTTAACAACATAGTCATTGTGAAAGGACCATCATGCGTGGATGGATTCCTAACACTGCCCTTAGAGAATGATGTAAAAAATATTAGTAGAAAAAACACCATATGAAAATGATCTTACAAGGAACACATGTTGAACAAGAAACACCGTGATGGATCCCAAATTTAAAGGGCAGAAACTACTCCATTAAAATAATATTCAAAAATTTTGCTCTTCCCAAAATGGGTCCTTCTTGGGCTCTTCCCCTTTGAAACTTAGACCTTGACTTGGAGAAATAAACCATAACTCAACCATCCATTCAATGAAGCCAAAATTTTGTTTTTGGTGAAATTAGCATGTAAAGGATAAAAATATGATATAGAATTGGACAAAAATAGTGATTATAAGGATAAGGATTTTGATGACATGGTCAGCACAATATAAATGCGATAATGGAAAAAAAATGATGTGAGGTCAGTGATAACGACGGAGCTGAGGTGAAAACATAGAAAAATAAGGTGGGGTGGGTGGGATGAAAATCCATGTGCTAACACGATCCAATATAATTAAGACATGTAGCGGGGATAGAAACCCTGAAAAACACGTTTATCGTAAGCTTTGGGGTAGGTTAACCATCACACTAAGGAATGTGCGACAAGGGATAACTGCCATTGGATTTGGTATATGATGATCAGACGGTTGAGATGGTGCAATAAAGCTGTAAGGTTTGATGGCGTGGGGCCCGAGGTTTCAACGTCGCGGGAGGTTTAATATGTATTAAAAATAATGTTTAATACATAGTTGGGAGTGCATTATAATAGGATAAGATTAATGTATTATTTAACAAATGGGATGCAGGCAGATGTAAGTTTACAAATGTCGGGGATTATATGTAGTGGGTCTGGTATATAAGCCGATTTTAATAGTTTTAACCTATGGGATGTGAGTTATATAACATGTGGGGAAAGCGACATAGGTTAAAATTAAAATATGGGTGGGAAATAATATATAAATGAATTATATTAATACAGGCTAAAAGGTATATATAAGGAGTTAATATCTAAATTAATGTGTTAGTAATGAAATGCGATGGGGGAGATGAAATACACTAAGCCTAGTGTAAAACATGATATAGGGATAAATTTATTTGATGTGGGTCTCGACATAACCTTTTTAAAGAAATACTTAGAATAAATTATTTTTTGGGTTTTTGGGTAAAGGGAAATTAATTAAAGGGTTTTTACTTTTCTTAAGTCAAATGCGTTTTAAACTTAGGAAAAGGGGATTTTTTCACAGGAAAATGTATGATAATGGGAAAAAGAGAAAAATGAAGGAGAAAGAACGGAAATGGAGGGGATGGAGTATTTCTACAAGGGGATGATTTTTTTGAAGGAAGTTACTAAATGAAATGACCAATTTTCTGCGTTTCCATGATTTGTAAAAACTGCTTCTGCTTACCCATATGCCACCCTAACATTTTTTATTCATTTACTTGGGTGCATTTGAGCTTGCAAATCCTTGTTAATTTTTCTTTTAAAACAACAAACTAACTAATTCTATCCTTATTTTCTTCCAAGGGCTTAGATTAAGTTTTTTAACCTTCATGGATTGTGGCATTTTAACAAGTTGCACACAATATTTATTTTGCAGTAAAAGTAAATGGTAGTGGCATTTGGATTTGCATCACTTTCATGTTTTATTTTTATATTTTTTGTTTGGGGTCCATTTTCTTATTCTTTTTTTATATTTTTTTCTTTGAATTCATTTGATTTTTCATTTAGGACTTTTACCCTCTTTAATTTTTTTTTATTTTTCTGATATGGGAAAACAATTTGCAGAAAGAAAAGTATGTACGTATTACAAGACTAAACAAAGTCAAATCAAAATTATGAATCCTATTATTATAGGACCCTAACATATCATGCCCCTTCTCTGCAGTTCAATAGAACTACAGATCAATGTCGCCCCACCTCTTCTCTAAACGTATATGAGCACTCATGGCCACATCATCATCACTGACATCATCCCCCTTGGTTTCCGCAGCCTTAGAATCCGAATCTTCCTTGCCCTTCCTCTTTTGAGAAAAAGTACTAGTGAAGTGTCCCAATTCGCCACATCCGAAGTACCAGACCTTTGAGAGGTCCTTCTTCTTCTCCCTTGTTGTTGTCTTTGTCCCTTAGATCTGAGGGATGATATTCCTCCTCCTCCTTCTTGAAATTGGCTCCTTCGCTGCTGCTACCCATCTTTGACATCCTCCTAATTTCCACTTGACAAAGAGTTTCCCACATGTCCTCCCAATTCGAAAGTTGTGCTATTACCAAAATACTTTGGACAAAGGTCTCCCAATCATTGGTGAGTTCATTTAGGGAAATCCTCACCATGAGACCATCATCATGATTCCCCCCCATAGCAACTAGCTAATCTCGAATTGCCTTCAATCGAATGAGGAAGGGATCGATTTCCTCTCCCTTGTGCATATGAAATAGTCACAGCTGATTTTCTAGAAGCATCTTCCTCTGGAAAAAAGTACCTTGATACAATGTGGTCAACGTCATCCACATCTCATTTTCCATATTCTTCTTGATAATGGGTGGGACCACATGATCCTTTACCCCATCCATTATGAAGCACTTCGCCCTTGCTTGTGAGTCCTCATACTTATTCAACAGATCAACATCGACTGGGGCGGCCACAACCTTCTTGGAATAATATTTTATGTGTCACTCATCCAAGACAGATAGGATCCTAGCCTACCAGATGATGAATTTAGATGCTCCATCTAACCTGTATTGATCCCTCAATCCATGAGAGGCCATCTCTACTCAACGAATGTTGAAATGGATGCTCTTCTCCCGTATTTTGTTGCTTCTCTCAGCAAGAGACTGGATATGGGTTTCTTAGCGATAGAAAACCCTCTAGAGAATAAGATCCCTTTGACCAATGATTTCCTTCTTGGAAATCCTCACCTAATGTATCAAATTAGCCCTCTCTAATCACACTGTTGATCAGATCTCAGACTTCTTGGCTAGAAATGTTTTTGAGGAACTATTTCCCCTTACTTTTTCAACCCTTATAGAAACTATTTTTCACTAACATAAACAATATTGCCCCACCAACAACTTCAAATATCAAACAATGCACCTCCAACCATGAAAATTGGCACAATGTCACCCCCTCTCGGACTGCATCACTTTCTTGGGCCTGCGTCAGGCTTTGGTCAGATCTATGTGAGCTAGATAGGATTTTTGTCACCCTTCTAGGCCTGTTTCAACCTCTACGTCAGCTTTGCATGACCTAGACAGGCTCTGCATCACCCCTGCTGGGTCTGCACTGTCCCTCAGGTGCTGCGCGACCTCTTTCTCAATCTGGGCTATCTCAACCAATTCGCTGCAACAAAAATCTTTGTCATTTCACTTATGGCTTTAACTCCCCCTAATTTGCAATAGCTCTGGTACCATGTGAAAATTTATGAATCCAAATTATAGAAACCCCACTACAGTATTCTAATTTACTTCTCCTACTTGTTTGATTTAATTAACAATTTATTTTTCTAAAATATTCTGTAAAAAATCAAAGTAAACACTATTGCATCCTACACATACATAAAAATCAAGCACTAAAGAATAAAGCCCACATGAAAAAGGACATAATATTTTATGGACAAATGTCCCTAGAAAAAACAAATGTGGGAAAAGCAGTGCAACAACTCTTAGAGGGTTTTATTATTATGCATAATTCTGAATACATTCAAGGGCACCATATATGTTTTTCCCCAAGATATAAAATCACGGCAGATTTACCTCTATCTCTTGGAGAAAAAAAATATGACTGATTTAGCTAAGGATGAAGAACCCCACACGTGCCTACACAGTCACTATGTCAACCTTAAGTGTGGCTGCTTCACATTTATTGGATTTACTAAAAACATGCCCTTTCTAGCCCACTGGAACCCAAAATCTACCTTTCCTAGCACTATGTCAGCCCTACGGCCCTGCGTGAGCCTCTACGCAGCACTGGCTAGCCCTATGTCACCCTGGCTAAGCCTACACTGCCTCTGCGCATCTCTTGCTTGGCTTGTGTCACCCTGGATGAGCCTAAACTAGCTCTGTGGTGCTCTAGCTGGGCCTGCGTCACCCATGTTGGGTCTCTGCGTTGCTCTAGTATGGATCTGCCTCTTTGCCATTGTATCCTCTGCTTCAGATCTGAAATTCCACTGTCGATCTGCCCCTCACTACACTGCAAGCTCACTCGAAAATTCTCAGCAAACCGCACCCCATAATTTTGACTTAGATCAAGTGTTACTACTATGTGTGTCTTCTCCAAATGACCTCAAGCCTTTCTTTAATACTTTTCTCATTGATCAATCAACGACCGTGATCTAATCTCTAATCGATTGCTAAGATTAGAAAAGACTTGATCCACACCACTTAGAATATTCTCACTCACATGTATAAATTAATTCACTTTAATTATTTAATTTCCCCAAGTTAGACTTAGGGTCTCCATTAAAATAATTAATATTTTTAATAACTTAGGTTCCTGATGGAATTTCTCCAAATGATTTATGAGTCTTGGAGATCTCATGTGTTCTAGCCCCTCCACAAAGTTTCAGAGCTAGAGCACATTTGATGCTACCCAAATCTCAACAGATCTAATGTAATGGAGTGAATTTCATGAAATCAAAGCCTAAACTGATTGTAGAAATAGAAGTTTTTCTTTGAAAAGATATTAATCCTAGGCAAGAACAAAAATTTAAAATTTAAATCCTAAGAGCATGAAATCAAATAAGCAAGCCTAATATACTCTGTGAAAATGCATATCCTAAGTGGTGTTTATTCTTCCTGAATCATGGATTTATATCCTAGGGGTCATGATTTAATCCTAAGAGAAAAAATCCAAGCTTTGGAAGCAAATCTGGTCGAGTTTACACATGCTACAAGAGTGCCACAGGATGATTTAATCCTAAGAGACAAAATCCAAGCTTTGGAAGCAAATCTGGTCGAGTTTACACATGCTACAAGAGTGCCACAGGATGTTCTGTTTTTGCTACAGGAAGTTATGTTTTGGAGATAAATCACCGAATGAATAATTCAATCAAATGAAAATGGGATGGGACAATTTTTTTTATTAATTATTATGTCTTAGGTCTCCATTCGAAGTGGAACCACTCCAAAATAACCATGTTTACACGTGCTAAAAAATAACAGAAAATTACCACTCTAAAATCTAGAAATTCAAGAACTAGTGAGCTAGTTAATCTATCAAATGCATAATGTAATCAAGTGAAAATGAAATGGGGTGAATATTTTTATTAAATTTAACATTGTTATGACCTAATACAAGTGGAATAAATTCAAATTAATCTCATTAACCCATTCTAAAAAATCGCATAAATTTACTACTATTTTGCTACAAGGCATTTCCAGAAATCTTATATTTTTGAACTAGTAAGAAAATCCAAGTAGCTTAATTATTAATATGACCTTACAAAGTTATTACAAGGATGAATAATGCTTTTGAATCTATAAAAAACCTGCAAAATAGCTCACTTCAATCAATTAACTCAATCCTACAACAAGAAAAGAACCAATACTAAATACAGAAATACACAAAACAGAAATGAGAGGCATGCGAATAAGAAGTGAAAAGAACATAAATAAATTGTGCAAGAGGGCTTTGAGGCTCCTAGGATGGCCAAGCCCAAGGAGGACTCAGATTCCTATGGAAGAAACCAATCCTTAGAAGCTAAAAATGGCGCTAATTTGCATTATTGAATCAATCCAAGTACATCCTTGCAAGAAAAGAAAGTGGAGTTTCTAAACAACAAGTTTTCTCCACCATAAGACTAAACAATACATGCCCCTAGAGGCCAATTCGAATGGTTACTTAGAAAAAATGATGAGGAATAATTATCCTTGAAATAAGGCATATTTCCACTCCAAAATCCCTCAAATAGTGGAGCGATTTCTCAACGCTAGGAATCTGCATTAAATGACAGGGAGCACATTCCTAGATTTTCTCTATCATTGGAGTTCCATAATTACTCCATATTTTCTCAATAATTTCATGATATTTTTTCATTTATTCTCCAATATTGATCTTTGAGTAGTAGGGAGAAAGTCCCTAAATTATCTCCTTCTCCAAATCTTCATAATCTTCCCAATATTATCACAATATTTTTCAAAAATAAATAATATTAGGTACAAATATGAAATTATCTCTAAACCTTCCTAAGAACATATTAAAGCTTAAAAAAACATTAGAGGGAGAGATTTAATATATATTTGATGTGCCTAAGAAAGGTTATATGGACCTTAATTTATGTCTAATTTAGAGGCCCATCAAAGATCATAATACATGCCTATAATGTGGTCATAACTAGCACAATAATAGATGAAGGCGCATCTGTTAATATTATGCCCTCAACTACTTGGCAAGATTTCGGTTCTCTATAGCTTGTGTCTGTTACCCAGAATATGTTAGCTTTTAACATAGGAGCTAGTCAACTGTTAGGGATCCTTCCTAAGTTTCCTATTAATTTGGAAGGGAAGATTGTCTATATATAAGTGATGGTTGTCCAAGGCCACTTAGATTTTAACTTACTCCTTGGGAGTGACTATACTTATGTCATGGGAGCTCTTGTATCTTGCCTCTTTTGTGTGATATTTTTCCCACATGAAGGAAGAATTGTGACCATTGATCAAATTTTGTTCATTAGTCCTAATTTGGCTCCCAGCCAGCCAACATCCCTAAACATGCCAGTGGTATCATCCTCACCACAGGTCAATTATGTGGCCACCTGTTCCATGCTTGCGTCTGCTGATGATTTGGTCAGTGATACAGTGCGTCATGTACTGGGGGAATTGGACCTTGATTTCCAGAGTGTTGTTCTCCCATCTGATGAGAACTTATAGGAAGCCATGACTTCTTATAGGTCATGATCAAGTTTCAGAGTATAGTTCCTTGTCTTGTGTCAAGCTCCTTAAAAATGAAACAAGCTCTTCAGAGCAGAGTTCCTTTTATTGTGTTAAGCTCATTAAAAAATGAAACAAGGTGCCATGACGATAGTTTTTTTACTGTGTCAACCTCGTTAAAAAATGAAACAAATCCCCTTTCAGTTTGAGTTTTTGATTAGATCTTAGTTAAATTCTTGGTCAAGTATTTCACTTGATCTCGTAAATGAACCTTAAATCCATCCATCTATTAGTAACCAGTAGTCTACTTAGGTGAATGAGGTGCATCTTAGAGGGCATGTACCTGGAATTGCCTCATTATGCGGTGGGAATGCAAACTTATTCCAAGCATATTTTGTATTTGTTTCAAGCTTGTGAAACAATGAAACCACTTTCAAGCATAGTTTGTCTTCATTTCAAGCTTGTGTAAAAATGAAACCAATTTCAAGCATAGTTTCCCATGTTTCAAGCTTGTGTAAAAAATGAAACCATCCACATCTCACCTCTCGTGATTGCCATTTTATCTGCCTCTTCTGCCAGATAAGCCTTGGTTTTCTAATTCCATCGTCACCATCTACTTGGCCAATCATACACTCTCACTTGATTGTTTTTACTCTTTCCTCAGGAACCGATGCGATGAGTGGTCTTGTTAGCCAACCTCTTGAACTTTACTTGTTTTGAGTAGTTCCATCATCACTGGAACCAGTTGCTACCTTTTATACCACTCGTTCCTGCAGGGGGAGTTGAATTTAAGCTATTTTTTGACTCTCGAAGAAATGAAAACATCCTCAGGTACTTATTATTTCTAAGTCATTATATTAAATGAATTGACATCGTCTCAGTATACGTTTACCCATTTTTTGGGTTGAGATTTAATATTTA
The DNA here is from genome assembly GCA_034641835.2 of Pinus albicaulis. Lineage (NCBI taxonomy): Eukaryota > Viridiplantae > Streptophyta > Pinopsida > Pinales > Pinaceae > Pinus > Pinus albicaulis. The sequence continues at coordinate 839,077,320 of CM076582.1, read as the reverse complement.
CGAAAAAGGACTACCTTGATCGAACATGGTCAAGAGGTTCTCTCAGATCTCGTTTTCTACCTTTTTGGATTCGTGGGACAATTTACAAAAAGGGACTTGGTGGATTTTTATTTTTTGTCTCTTTTTCAAACTCTCTAAACTTGAAAAAGACACTGAGTTACTTTTCCATTGGACTCGTAAAACTTAAACAACGAAATAATTATCACCATGACACAAACAAGTTAATCCTTCCTAGGGCTCGTTAAAAATACTAGGATGGATTCATTCGAAGAATGAAATTATATGCTAAGCATATGCTATCCTCTTCACGCTTGCTATAAAAAATAAAGAGGTACACATTAACAATAATGGGGGAAAACTGTATGTGAAACTTCCCTTGTATTTTGAGGTAGCATGTTGCTCTTGAACTTATATGCTAAGCATATGATATCCTCTTCATGCTTGTTAGGAAAAATAAAGAGGTACTAGTTATGTAGGTTTTAACCCTGTACATAAATTATCTGCAAACGAATCTTAAAACAGAAAATAAACAATAGCGAGAGCATAAAACATAAAACAGATAAACACAGATATTTTCCCCTGGATCCCAAATCGGGATGACCAACATGATTTTTCATTATATTCCTTTTAGTGTTACAACACATATATATACATGTTGAAGCATATATAAACCCCAATCCATTAACCGTGGATTAGAACATAACCATAGTTCCCTTGACCGGATCTACAAAATACCAAGGGCCGAAAACCATCATGCCCCAAAACCATGTGCAAACCCATGCACAAAACCAAGGGCAGGTCTGCCCACAGGAAAATAAGGACCAAAATTTTTTTTGGGGGCACTGCCCCAGACCCCAACAGGGGGGGCTACTGCCCCCCCTGTAACCCCCCCATACGTTTCACCCAACGCAACATACAAGGGGGGCTATCACCCCCCCCCCCCGCGCGTGGCTAGTCGTGGAAAGAATATAACACAAACCCAACATTCTCCCACTTCTTGTTTTCTTTTCGCAAGGGACCACAGGAGAGCTGAGTTAGTACCCCAGCTTTGCAACACCCATTGTTTCTCTACACCAAGAGAACTTCTGAGTGCTCACAGACTTTCTCAATGCATCTACAACATTCTTCAAAGTGTCCACCTTTACCAACAACACCCTTTTAGCTTCAACCATATATCTCACAAAGTGATATTGAACATTAATATGCTTTGTATTTGAATGATAAGCAAGGTTCTTAGCCCCGAAAATTGCACTTTGGCTATCATAGTCTATCCTTATAGCTTGCTACACCAACCCCATACTTGAACACAATATCTACAACCAAACTGCTTCATTGCTTGCATGAGTGGCTGCCATGTATTCTGCCTCTATAGTTGAAAGAGCCACTACAGAATGTCTTTTACTCATCCAACTGACTGCACCTCCAAATAGGCTAAACACATACCCACTTGTAGATATTCTTTTGTCTAGATCTCTAGCCCAGTCTGCATCAAAAAAAGCATGAATGTCCAACACTCTTTCCAATCCTGGTCTTCCCTGATAGCACAAGCCATAATCACTAGTAACACACAAATATCTGAAAACCCGCTTCACTGTTGTCCAATGCTCCTTCCTTGGGTTTGGCATAAACCTGCTCAATACTCCCACTGCATGTGCAATGTTTGGTCTAGTAAAAACCATTGCATACATCAGGCTACCCACTGCACTTGCATAAGGAACATGAGACATATCCTCCTCTTCTTCTTGTGCCTTGGGACACTGTTCAGTAGATAGCTTTGTACCTATAGGAATCGAAACATTCACCGGTTTACTATCCTGCATATTGAACCTCTGCAATATAGTCTCGACATACTTCCTCTGGTTTAAGCAGAGCTTCCTCTTTGACCGGTCTCTCTTAATTTCCATGCCCAAAATATAGTTTGTAGCACCAAGATCCTTCATGTCGAATTTGGAGAACCGCTGGGTCTTCAAATCTTGGATAATTTCTTTGTCATTTCCAATCAACAACATATCATCCACATACAAGACCAAATAAATAACATGGTCACCAATTAATTTAAAAAAAAAACAGTGATCCTCCTTGCTTCTGGAGAAGCCAAGTCCCTGTATATGGGTATCAAATTTCTGATACCACATCCTTGGTGACTATTTTAACCCATACAAAGACTTCTTTAACCTGCATACCAGCTCTTTCTTCCCCTTGACCATAAAGCCTTCAGGTTGTTTCATGTAGATCTCCTCTTCCAGATCCTCGTGAAGAAATGTTGTCTTCACATCCATCTGTTCTACCCAAAATCCCAAAATCAAATGTAGCAACAACAAATAAAAGTAATCTAATAGAAGTAACTTTGGCAACAAGAGAAAAAATATCACCAAAATCAATTCCCAACACCTGGGAATAACCTTTTGCTACCAGTTGAGCTTTGTATTTCTCCACCTTTTTGTCTACATTCATCTTCTTCTTAAACACCCATTTTCTCCCGATGGGCCTCCTAGCCGACAACTCCACCAGATCCCATGCCTCATTTTTATGCAAGGATGCCATTTCATCAACCATGGCCTCCTTCCAGAGTTTTCCATCCTCTGAATCTACTGACTCCCTAACGGTTCTAAGATCATCATCAGTTATAGTTAAAGCAAAATTTGAACATAAATCAGATGGACTATACCTTTCTGGTTGTCTTCTTTCCCGAACTGATCTTCTCACAACTAGAGTTTGTGGCTCTTCCTCTTCTGAGTCTTCTTCTGTTGTAGAGTCTGATTCATCCTCCTTTAGCTCAAACTCTATATTCTCAAGTTCCTTTGGTAGGAATTCATGTTTAATAATATCTTTCACCTCTCTAAACACCACATCTTGGCTGTACACAACCTTCCTTGTTTCTGGGTTCCAAAGCTTGTAACCCTTTAAACCATCCTTATACCCAATAAATAAGCACCTTTCAGATTTATTATCCAACTTGCTCCTTTTCTCCTTTGGAACATGTACATATGCATCACATCCAAATACCCTCAGATGTGAAAGAGAGGGTTTCTTACCAGTCCATACCTCATGTGGAGTCTTATCCTCCAATGCTGATGAAGGTGATCTATTAACCAAGTAACATGGAGTTTCAATTGCATCTGCCCAGAATGCTTGTCCTAAACCGGTATCACTGAGCATGTGATCCAGGTGGATATTGGTGGTCACCCACCTATTCCACTTGGGGCCCCACCATTTTCTCTTTCAGTTTTTTAGTTTCGGCACAACTTACTATTTTTAGCAGTTTTTCAGGTCCTGAACTTCCAGAGCTATTTCGAGGCCCTAAACAACATTTTTTTGGGAAAACTGGGAGCAACATGGGTCCATGGACTAATGTTTCTCACTCAAAATTTGTAGTCCTTAGATATATCTTTTTAATGAGGTATGTTTTGCGTCAAAAGAATATCGTATGCCAAAGTTACGTCCCCAGGAAGTTGAAACACTAATTTACCCAAACGGGGCCCATAGTTTTGGCACTTCATCTCCTAGGGTTAGGGTTTTAGATGTTTAGGGTTTTCCATTGTTTCTAAATAGTAAATAGGCCCTCGAGCCTCATTGTAACTCAGTTCAGAGGCCTGCAGCTGCCACATCTCTTCTTAGAGATAGCTACCAGCGCCCTAGCTATTTTATTTCCATTATGTCTGTAAGAAAATTTCAATTCTTCGATATTACTGAAATGAAGCGATTTTTCCAATGCATATTTGTTTTATGGTTATATGTTTATTCTGTTTCATTCCTACATAAATACGGATCAGTGGTATCAGAGCAGTCTACTTTTTCTCGATCCTTCTTTGCATGTCCCCAACGAGGTCGGGGTATCAGGAGTTAGGGCTCGATCTGGTGGAACCTTTGCAAGATCAGCCTCGCAAACCCCGACGGATGCCCATGGGGGATGAAAAGAAAGATGATGGAGTAGGAGATCCTATCAAAATATTGCTTGAGGAGGCCCTCTAAAAACAAAGGAACACGATGATGGATAACTTTTCCCAGATCCTTCAACGACTGCCCACTGGCGGAGCATCTGCATCCAACAGCCACTCTAGAGGTGCGACTCCTTTTAAGGTACAAGTAAAATTTGACATTCCCATATTTGAGGGTCAAATAGATGCATATGCCATAGATAGATGGTTGAATCTATTAGAAGGATATTTCTCGGTTCATGACTTTTCCGACCGGGAAAAGATTATTTTTGCACTCCTCAAAGCTACCCCCCATGTCAAGGACTGGTGGGAAACCTACTATGAGAACAAGGACCAGAAAAAAACCTCTCTGTTCTCGGCCATACCAACTTGGAATTCTTTCTGAGATACCATCAAGGAATAGTACTATCCCGTGGGGAGCTATGAGGACAAGTACATACAATAGACCACCCTGCGACAACAAAGGGATCAAGATGTGCATGAGCTGATGAATCTGTTCCATACCCTGCACACAAAGTTGGGTATCAAAGATTCAAAGAAGAATCTGGTGCTAAAATATCACAGTTGTCTGCACAGATACATTCAGGAGGAAATGGAGTTCCTCGAAATCTCCTCGCATGGTACGGCATACCAGTATGCTGCCAAGATTGAGCAGAAATTCAAACAGAAGAAGCGAGACTTTGGATCTGCGAATCAAAAGCAAGGGAAAGGTGCTCCCAAACCGTAGAACAAAGGACAGAGCCAAGGCATGGTGGCTCAAGACAACCTGTTGAAGCCACAAGAAAATAACAACACTGCAAAGCCAAAGAAGGACACGGGAAAGTGGTGTGAGTTCCATAAGAGCTCCACTCACAACACAAGTGAGTGTCGAGCCAAGAAGTCGATAGTGGCCGAGATGAGGGCTTCTGAGTCAGATGCATGCTTTGACTCTGAATCAGAACCTGAAAAGTGGAATGAAAAAGGGAAATAGATTATTGATGTGGAGCCCAACGCCATTGTTGCCACTACAAAAATCCAAAAGGAGGAACCGGAAGATCCAGAGGAGGAGGAACATCTCTTCCACTCCTAGATGTGGGTAAAGGGCTCCCCGGTATAGTTCATTGTCAACAATGGGAGCCAAAAGAACCTCATTTCAGCAGACGACATGAAGCGGTTGGGCTTGCTGACCACAGCTCACCCACATTCATACACCATTGGATGGCTTCACTAAGGACGGGATCTCCACGTCAGCCAGCAGTGCCACCTTCCCTATAGCATCAAGCCCTTCACGGATGAGGTATTGTGTGACATTGCTCCTATTGATGTTTCTGATGTATTATTAGGAAAACCATACTTGTGGAAGTGTCATGCTGTGTATGAGTCTCAGCCTCGCGTTGTTATTTTTCTTTGGGAAATAAGTTGTATAGGATACTAGAGGTACCACCTCCTGCCGTTATCTCTTTGGTTACTGCAAAGCAACGTAGTAAGCTCATTTCCCAAACCAGGAAATTCGTTTTCCTTATGATCCGCCCTTAGGGCAAGAATAATACTATGGCCACGACCTCCATACAGGGCTCCTCTGCATGACAACAACAAATGGACAAGGGTGTGGAGGAGTACGAGGACATATTCACCTCACCCACAGGGGTTCCTCTGCACTGTTAGGTCAAGCACCCGATTGATCTAACCCTAGGTGCGCTGCTACCCAATGGACTGATCTATCGGTGCTCTGTTCTAGAGAACGATGAAATCAAGAGGCAGATTCAGGAGCTACTACAGAAAGGTCACATCCGACCAATTTCATCGCCCTGTGGGAGCCCGATCGTGTTGGTACAGAAGAAGGATGGGACGTGGAGACTCTGTATTGACTATCGGGTGCTGAATAAGATCAATGTCTAGAATAGGTACCTGATCCCACGGATTAATGACCTTCTGGACCAAATCAAAGGGGAAAAATATTTTAGCAAGATCAACTTGAAGTCTGGGTATCACCAGGTACCAATTGAACCCTCTGATGTGTGGAAGATTGCCTTCAAAGCCAAGGAAGGTCTTTTCGAATGGATGGTCATGCCATTCAGGTTGAAAAATTCTCCTACAACCTTCATGATGTTGATGAACGACATCTTACAACCATTCACCAACTCATTTGTAGTGGTGTACTTGGATGACATTCTGATTTTCAGCCAGACTTAGGAAGAGCACCTCCACCACATCTGACAACTCCTCCAAACACTGCGACAACACAATTTTTGTGCCAATTTGGAGAAGTGCACTTTTTCCATGACCCAGGTTCAATATCTAGGATACATTATTGATGAAAGGGGGGTGCATGTGGATCCAACCAATATCCAATTCATTTGGGATTGGCCAGCCCCAACCACTATAACAGAGCTTCACAACTTTCTGGGCCTTGCTAACTTCTACCGTAGGTTCGTGTTGGGATTCTCTCATATCACTTGGCCCTTGAGTCAAGTCACCAAGGGAGGAGTAAGAGAAAAATTCTTTTGGTCAGAATCTCAACGGAAGGCGTTTACGAAATTGAAAAATCACCTTTGTTTTGCCCCAGTGCTCACATTACCAGAATTGCAACAGCCATTTGAGATTGAGACAGATGCCTCTGACTATGCTATTGGGGCAGTTCTTACTCAACAGGGACATCCAATGGAATATCACAGTGAGACATTTTTCTGACACAATTCTCAAGTATCCCACTTATGACAAAGAAATGTATTCCATTGTGCAAGCTTGTCGACAATGGAAGAATTACATTTTGGGGAAGGAAATAATCATCCACACGGACCATCAGCCCCTGCAGTTCATACAGACACAAGGGAAGTTGCAGAATGATCGCCATCAGAAGTGGTCCACATATCTACAAAAATATCATTTGAACATCAAGTACAAGAAGGGTAGAACCAATAATGTTGCAGATTGTCTCAGCAGACCATCGATTGTGGTGGTCACCACCATTCTCAACTCTTGTGGGCATGAGACTTATGATTGGCCGCTTCTCTACAAAAGCGACCCAGAATTCGGCCACACATACAAGGCACTCTTGGGGGGTACGTCAGTTCAAAATTTTCATTTCCATGATGCACTTTTATGTCACTTGGGACACCTTTGTGTTCCTTCAAGAGGGCGCACCAAGATGATATGGGAAGCACACTACAGTCGAGTCGCTGGGCATTTTGGGGTTGAGAAAATAGAATCAGTACCACAGAAGTATTTCTATTGGCCGAACCTTCAAAAGGATGTCGGGAAGCACATCAGATCCTGCACTTCTTGTGCCATTTCCAAACCGACCATCAAGAAGCAAGGCCTATATACTCCGCTACCTACCCCTAGTCGACCTTGGGAATCTATCTCCATGGATTACATGTCAGGCCTACCTTCTACTAAGCATGGAAATGACTGTGTTTTCTTGGTCGTCGAAAGATTCTTGAAGATGGCCATTATGGCGGCCTGCAAGAAGAATATCACAGTAGAAGCCATTGCTAAACTCTTCTTTGAACGAGTGTGGGTGCACTTTGGGATCCCACAGTCTATCATATCAGATCGGGATAGCAGGTTCCTCTGCACATTTTGGTCTAGCCTCTGGTCAATGCTGGACACCAAGCTCACCAAGTCCACAGCTTTCCATCCCCAAACAGATGGCTAGACAGAGGTCGTCAATAGAATGATTTTACACATTCTGCACATGTAAAATTCCAAGCATCCACGCACATGGGACGAGAGCCTCCCCTATGTACAACACAGCTATAACTGGGCTCTCCACAAATCGATCAGCCACAACCCCTTTCAGATGGACTTGGGATTCCAGCCACTATGTCCCATTGACGTAGCCATGCCCTTTGCGGCTACTTAGGCCGATTCAGCTCATGTCCAGTAGAAATTTGACAAAGCAAATAGCTTCATCGAGCACATTCAACACATCCACCAATAGGTTCATGACATATTAGACAGAGCTAATGCTAAGTACAAGCAATGCCATGATCAACATCGGGTGCCACACAACTTCCAGGTGGGTGACAAAGTGTGGCTACATTTGTAGAAGGAGCGCCTCACTGGACCCCACTGCAAGCTTCGCCCACTATGATACTGGCCTGTTGTAGCCGCTACAACACCACCCAAAATTTTGGGTATATTTAAAATTTTGGGTCCCCCTATCGACTCCATCTTAGCGACCTATCCCCAACCCCTCATGAGTTGTCTCGTCACCATGACTTGATGTTGTCGCTGCAATCACGCCATGTGTGGGACGGATCATCCGACATGCGACCGAACACTCGTATCACAGTCGCGTCATGTGTAATGGGCTTGCCATACATACTTTTAAATGGGAAAACTTTTGTTTGTTAACGATTAAAGGCCCTGTCGCCGTAGGTCATTAAGCATGTGGTTTGAATACCTCTGTTACATTTGCTAGTCTCATATGTTTTATCTGTGGGCACCATTATCAAAGAATAATTATGATTGTCGTAATGTTCTACACAGGTCGACCCCACGGGTAACAGACTCCTCAGTCGTGTCGCGACATCGAGGGAAATGAAATTGAGCTCAACGACGAGGCCAAAGATGCGGAACAGGGGAGGAGGAGGAGCAAGTGACCAGTACTGTTAAAAAGAGAATAATGTGATATGTGTCGATCAGAGAAAGAATCTTTTGTGTCACCAACGCAGAAGGTGTTCCTCGTTAGTGCACACCAAAATTATGGAGATCCCGCACAATGCCAGCTCCGTGTCGATGTCTGTATACAAAGGAACATTTGTCGCCATTTCGACAAGTCTAGCATTAATTATGGCTCGGTGAACAAAGCAAACTCAGGAGATCTCCCTGAGGAGTGACTTTCTCATTCAAGGCATTCTCGTGCCAAGTGGCAGTGCGAAAGCATATGTGTTGGTGTGGCAAGCCAACGACAGAGTTTTCAAACATGTGAGCGCACCCTTTGGAAGCAACATTTATGGATCTTAAGCTACATAGTGTGGAATTAATTACGCTGCAAGGAGTACAACGTGGAGCAATAAAATGGCCTTACAGTCCTAGTCGCCTTTACGCTTCCATATCCATAAAGTTTGTGTATGTGGGACCATATGAGATTGGAAATGTTAGATTGGACCTAAAGGGGTCATGTTGAAATGCATATGCCAGTGGTAGCCAGGTAGAAAAGGCAAATGTGAAAAGGGCTATCAATGTGGTCTGATAAGTATATTTTGACATTCGATCTTTCAAAACGAGAAGCTTTCGAATTATAAGGGAAAGTAAATGATCATATTAAGCGCAAGACCATGCATATATTATTACAAAGCGCAAGGTGATGTTATATGTATCGATACAAAGCACTAGACCATGCATATATTAATACAAGGCGCAAGGTGATGTTGTACATTTTAACTACAAGGCGCAAGGTGACGGTCTATATATTAACACAAGGCGCTAGACCATGCATATATTACTACAAGACCATGTGCATATTGATACGAGGTGTAAGACCACGTTGCATGGGCGCTAAGTCGATGGTCAAAGCAAAAAAAATTGATGATACAAAGTCTTGGTGCAATTGCATATTATTCAAACCATATAAAATCACATAAGACTTCACGACTGCATAAGATTGCCGAGCAGACACGTTGCGTTACCAGTGGCACAAATAGTTTAATGATGCAGTCCCTTCCACGTGGGGCAGGTTTGACGGTCAACTTGACGTTGAAACCCAGCGAAAGATTTCATGGACACGTTGAATGGGATGCAAGTGTTCGATGGTAGGGTTTTCGACCCACGTAAATGTTGTAGAACAAATATACATTTACAGAAGTCCACTTTATGGTTAAAACGCACGGCAAACGGGCGCCAAGCAGACATGTAACAGATATACATTTTATGGTCTGACATCCAATATCTACGTTGCATGGAGTCAAGGATTTGATGGCTTGTTCAATTCACGGCGTATGCTGAAGCAATATACACGTACAAGCCATTTACGAAAATCAATGTTTACATGGCATGAATTACATGTGGACGAGAATTTTCAATGCTAAAGTATACGTATTGGTGAATATAAAATGGTCGTGTTTTAAAGTGTGGAGCGGTGTGCAAAGGTCCGATAACTTTTCGTCTCACGTAAAAGTTTGGAGCCCATATAGTACATATAACAGTTGACGTTGTAATGAAAACACGGTCAGAGCTATAGCGAAACTGTAGGCAGTGACAAATGGGAGCAAACATTCTAACGGTGCAGTTGTAATCCAAGTGGCGCATGCATATATGGTTTCAACCTTACACATGGTTGTATGGACACGTCGCATGGAGTAATTATCTCGATTTGTGCAGTTTCAATCTACAATAAAGCATGCGCAGCAGGTATATGGCAGGAAGTTTTACGTTGGAACATGGTGCATGAACCCGTTACAAGTTGGTGTAAATATCTCTACACCAGAGTTTTATATGGAGCGGACATATATCCATACAATAACCAAAGTTTTCTTTCAAACTATGGAGCAAACAAATATATAAAACGGTCAAAACATCAGGGTTAAAACATGGTCAAAGCTATATAAAATGCATGATGATGCCACGTGAGCATTCCTATGGCAGAGTTTTGGGAAACCGTTATATGACATTTGGTCGAAATTTGCGTTTTAAGGTGGAACAGATATATGTTTTATAGTCCAACGTTCATAATTACATGCATGGAGCCCACGTTCAATATTTACGTTATACCTATATGTAGCGATCAAATTTTCAGCTAAAAACGTGGAGCACAGTGGCACGTTAAAAGCGACAGTCTGTAACCACGTCTTAAGCGGTGCATGAATCATATTTTTTTTTCAGAGCTATATAGCAAAGGATAGAAAATTTAGAAACATCACAAACGCTTAGATATGTCTGTGAAGGTAAATTCTAGCTGTGTATTTCGATAGAGAAATAGCAATGGTCCAAACAAGGGAGCTGGTTCAACGTCCTCGTCCAGCTGTTTCCGGCCCTTCGTTCGCTTTCCAATATGGAATGGCTATTGAAGAAGAAAGTTTCCCATGCAAAATGCTACCTTCAGTAACCGCCCATATCTCAGTAGTTCGTTGGAGGCAACAGTGTTTGGTAATACCCAGCGTCGATTTAGCTGCGACAGCGTGAAAAAGTGGCACGGAGATCCATCATGGATGCGTGCGCGTGGATTTAGCTGAGATAGCGTGGAATAATGACAACAAAATCCCGTCCAGAATGCATGCCCACAGATTTAGCTGATTTGTCATCGCTGCAGAATACAGATCTGCCAGAAGAAGCAAAACACTCATTTGGACGAGCGCATCATTGATATCTAATCCCTGTGTTCTCATTGTGAGAGTTTGGTCTCCTCAGGCATTTTCCTCACGGCTTTGTCTTTACCAGACATCGAATCACATGAGATCTCTCTATGATAGCTTCGATACGCAAAATTGGCACACGCGTTATTTGAAACTGGACGAGACGTACGCTCCACATCAGGAGGGGCCTTTTCACAGCGTTTTCTCCCACAGGAATTCCAAGCTCTCAAATGTCAAAGAAGATAGTGGCCTTTAGGATATATCAGCTTACTATGTGTTACAATCTATCGGCATCTGTAAAAGGCTCAGTAACTGTTGTGGTGCATGAATTGAAACATACACCATTCGAACGATGAGCCTATCGAAGAATCCCTTCGACGCTCATGGCCTTGGACCCCACAGATAAGTTCGCAATCTGAGTGCACTACGATGATGATCCGACTGTCTAAAATGAAGAAACTGTTGCAATAATGGATAACGTGCTACAACCAGGAGGGAGAGAATTTCGGGGAAATGCCCAAAGAAACTCGCTATGATTCTCAAAACTCGCCTTCCTCCAAACCGCGACGCATCATATGAGAGAGACATGTCCAGCTACGCGGAGGCCACGCCTACCATTGAATAAGTACTGCCATTACACCACCCCAAAAAATTCAATGCGTATGCAAAGTTTTGTGGTTGGATCGGTATAGATTGTAAGTGAGGCCGTGAAATTCTCCTTAGTCAAGATACTCCGAGATTCTCCGATTAAATTTGGCAAGCATGTTCAATAAGTAAAAAAGCGATGAGCATGAATGCCTGCGGTGAACGCTGAGGACGTGAATGAAGAAGCTCGTGACTGTCAAGCATTTAATCTGAGACTTAAAGAGAACCTTGTGTGTGGGGAAGATGATGATCCTGTCAAAGGAAGGGCAGAGAAAAGTCTGCACATGCCATTTTCTCTGATTGACAAAATCTTGACCACACAGGGGCCTAAATTCATTTGTCTTCTCTCTTGCAAATTAATTAAAGTGCCCTTAGCATTATTATCAGTCAATCTATGACCTCTGTTGTTTTATTGCAGGAAGAACCTTCGAGTTTGCGCAAAGATAAAATGCCTTCCCCAACAAATAGTAGGACCTGTTCAAACAAGCGCATCCCCATGAGTCTCCGAAGAAAGCACTTTATGTTCGAGAGCACCCGGCCACATTCACCGAAAGAAGACTACAGCTCGCAGATATGCCAAGGTCGCACATCTTCGGTTTACACCTTTTGCGACCCAGCGACCTAGCGACCTAGTCGCAAGGTCGCAAGGTCGCATACTTTCAGTTTTTAGCCTTTGCGACCCTGCGACCCAGCGACCTAGTCGCAAGGTCGCAAGGTCGCATTTCTTTGGTTTTCAGCCTTTTGCGACCCTGCGACCCAGCGACCTAGTCGCAAGGTCGCAAGGTCGCATTTCTTTGGTTTTCAGCCTTTTGCGACCCTGCGACCCAGCGACCTAGTCGCAAGGTCGCAAGGTCGCATTTCTTTGGTTTTCAGCCTTTTGCGACCCTGCGACCCAGCGACCTAGTCGCAAGGTCGCAAGGTCGCATTTCTTTGGTTTTCAGCCTTTTGCGACCCTGCGACCCAGCGACCTAGTCGCAAGGTCGCAAGGTCGCATTTCTTTGATTTTCCTCCTTTTCGCGACCCAGCGACTTAGCGACCTAGTCGCAAGGTCGCAAGGTCGCATATCTCAGTTTTTCCACCTTATGCGACTCTGCGACCCAGCGACCTAGTCGCAAGGTCGCAAGGTCGCACCTTGGAAATTCTCTTACACTCTGCGACCCCGCGACCCAGTCAATTCTCAGGTCGCAACAACAGCAGCCAGGTCGCAGGTCGCGACAACGGCTCAGGTCGCAGGTCGCAAAAGAAATGGGTCGCAAGGCAACCCAACGGTCAAGAAGCTGAACAGTCAAGAAAGCCCAACGGGCAGTTTTGGCATTATAAATACTCCTACGGGAACTTGTATAGGGGCTTTTTCCTTTTGGAAACTGAAGAACTACATGGCATTGTATTGAAGGATTGTACCCTTACGCATCTGAATATAGAGATACTTGTTAAAACACCCTATGGTTATGATGTGTTTTGCTGTGCAAACACTGTGTGTATTCCTTGTATAGTTTCAGAACATCCTATGATTAATGAAGCTGCACTCTTTATGTCATCATTTATGCGTCATGGCTATCTGTGTTGTGTCAATGATGTTCAATTTATCATTTGCTCTATTAATGAATGTTAATGAACTATTTTGTTAGCATTTCGTTTTATCTTTCAGAAAGTAAAGGGATATCTCGCCATAAAGAACTATTTCTTTTGTGGTCAGACTACCTTATAAACATTACCCCCAAAGATGTGTAGCTAATGACATCTCCTGAGGTGTACATGCTTTATTTATAATCTTGCTACGCATAGTGTTTGATTCGGGTTTAATACATTAATCCTGTATTCTGTATCATGTGAATAAGTGTATGTCCGCTGGTTCAATCAAGGTCTTTTGAGACCTAAGGGAAGGCGTCTTAAGCGGTAGCTGGACCCACACCCCGGACGGGATCCCTACTCCAAACGGTTTAAGGTCTAATTGGGAATTTATACCGGGGAGATCCCCTACTGTTGGCTGGACAAATTTTCCCGTCAACAGAATTGGCGCTAGAAGGAGGGCCTAACCTCCGACCAGATGTTTAACGAAAAGGGGAGGGCCAGATGACAAGCTGAGCCCTTAGAGCCTGCAGTCAATCTCATATCTGTAATGGCTCGTTCCCAAATCATTCTCCCGAGATGTTTGTCGGAGTTTTATAAGCCTAGATACTACATCTCCGATGAATTTATTTATCACTTGTCCCAGTTAAAATTTGATGGTAAAAATGGGGTGTCCATAACCCAACACTGTTCAGATTTTTGTGACTTTGGTGAGTACTATGAAATTGACAATGAGGGTTTGTTTTGTTTGCTTTTCTTCCTCACCCTCGGAGGGCGCGCTAAACAATGGTGCCGCACATTGCCGAAAGCTTCCATCCATTCGTTTGAACACCTCGCCCATAAATTACAACAAGCTTTTCACAGTTATAATCCTCATGACATTGTAATAAAGTTACATCTCATCAGAATGGAACCTCAGGAATCTTTAGATGAGTTCTTTATTAGATTCATTCATTATTGTTTCGAGTTCCCTGAGAGGGATGTTGATTGGAAATATTTAGGTGAGCAGTTCAAGTATGTTATTTCCCTTGAGCAATTTCAGTTAGATCCTAGTGTTCCCTATGATGACCTGCAAGTTACCGGCTGTTTGGATTTTTTCACTAAGGCTTCCTTGTCCATCTCCCCGAGTCCAGGTCACATTCAGGCCTCCAAGGAGAATGTCGCTGATATTCTCGCCCCTCTTCCTGAGTTGTATGGGAGTGGGGTTGTGACCTTGGAAGTCCTGAGTAAGGATAGAGACTGGCAGGAAGATAAAGCTGATTGCACCACCTTTGAGCCTTTAACGTACCATGTCGAATCTAAACACCCCAGTGGGTCATTATCTCTTTTGACGCATGAAACCTACCCGGAGCCCACTCGATGTCTCCCTGGACTTAGTCATGAATCTGGTTCACATTCAGATTATGAATCTGGTTCACATTCAGATGATGAATCTTGTTCAGATTCGGGTGACGAATCTGGTTCACATTCGGATTACGAATCCGGTTCAGATTCGGATAATGAATCAAGTTCACATTCAGACTATGAATCTGGTTTACATACGTATTATGAATCGACTCTTACCCTGCATAAATTTTATTCCCTTACAAGGCCTGTCAAATCATTGTGTCCTCTGAACGACACTAATGTGCGTGTTGAAAAGCCTCGTGTGGTTAACGCCCCTGCGATTCAATCTTTTCGTTCATTATTTCCTAGTTTGTTTCTCGATCCCGCCACACCAGTAATTTCTTCGAGACATTCAAAATTTCCTTATACTGGTATTGGCGACAATCATAAGCACGCAGATGGTGTTTCGCAATCACAGTCCAAAATCGATGAATCTGTTACATCTGACTTTTCTCACTTGGGATATTTAGACAGCCATAGGAGCGATTCCCCGTCTGAACAACTTCAAGATGTCCCCGTTATCAATCCATCCCATTTGGTAAACCCCAGGGAGCCCAACTTGCTAGGTACCGAATTCGATCAAACCAATGATTACAGTGATCCTTGCTTATCTGAAAACATGTTCAATCGTACCACAAAGGAATATCACTCGGATCTCTTGGCCGACCCTATGAAGACACCTGAATTCGATGATCCGCTTCGGGGAGATTCAAGTACCCACCAGACAATCGAAATGCGTCAGCGTCCGCCGAACTTTTCTGAAATGACAATTCCCCAGTACCATGCCCCTTCCAGCATAAACGCGTCGAATTCACCCCATCCTGGCAAATCTGGAGAATCCGACATTTTCGATTATCAATCTGTCAGTGCGCAAACATTCGACCAAATTGATACAAAGCCCACTGACATCTTTCAAATCACTTCAATTCACAATCATGCCCATTCGCCTGTTGATCTCGCCAAGCAGTCAAAGTTGGAAAGCCCCTTGCTTGAAGGTCCAGAGTTTTTTCAAAGAAGTGAAGAATTTCAGGCTCCTTTAAACGTGGATTCAGATCCCCACACCCTTAACCAAACCCAGGAGTAGCCCCGGACTAGGGTTTTCGAAACTAGAATTTCTACGCTCGGATGTGCATGCATCTATAATTCGCATGGCACTTGCGTATCGTTTCCATTCCACAAGACTGATGGTCCCCAACACCATGATGAGATTGTCGATCAACTCAACCGACCCCATTCGGTGAATGTTCTTACAAATAGGAATTGGCTTACTCGTCACCCCTCAAATCCAGGATCATGCATGAATGATTTTATGCCATTTATCCACAATGTTGAGTTTCAAGAACATACTGCTGGTTATCAAGATAAGAATGGGATTCAGCTTGCACAGTCTGTTCTGGCATGTTCTTTGGTAAGTATCTCTGATCATCTTACCATGGCACCTGCTCCTCAGGTAAGTTTTGTTGCTGCTGCACTTCTATGGATACTAGCTCTGATCCTGATCATTTTTGCTCTTGCAGGTTAGGAACTAATGCGGTGGCTGCACTGGAAAACTGATTTTACCTAACTCGACCGCATCATTGGTTAAACTAGGGTTTAGGTGTAGGCTAGCTAGGACCTGCAATAAAATTGTTAGTTCAGAATTAATTAGGTTTACTTGCAAAATTTTTACTTCATAGTTAAAAGTGTGTTTGTTGTTTTTGTTTACGATTTATATCTCAGGCAACATCATGTTAAAAGTATTTTCCTTTCAATTCCTTTTCAGTTGCTTGTTGTTGCATAAATAATCACTGCTTGTAGTTGCACTTACCACTGGTTGATCGTTCTCGCACATGGCGTTGCATTGCACCTTGAGCCTCACTCATTACATTGCGTCATACTCTCTCTCCCTCACATCATTTTTGTCATATCGCCTGCCACTTCATCAGCCCTCATTGCAACCCTATCACCTTGCAGTCTTGTTTTGCCCTGATTGCTGAAGCAGTAACCCCATTGTTTTGTGTGAGGTTGCGGTGGCTATCTCAAGAGGCAGCTTTCTCTTAGGACCAATCATCGAAGTCACATTATTAACAAGATGCCTATGAGTCTAAACCTATTATCTGGGGAGATACGAGTCGGTTGTCTGTGGGAAACCTGATGAGTTGAAATGGCCCATACCCGTAAGCCTAAGCCTTGTGCCCAGCATTAGTCTTGGACGTTTTAATGTGCTGTTTTGCACGCTGCGCCTATTGTGGTGAATGAGATGTGAAGGTTTGGCATAAGGGCAAACCCAAATCAGGATATCTTTCAGTTTCTGTAACACAAGAAACAACCTCTCTTGCTCGTAAAATAATTCAGGATCCCTCATCCGCCCATGAAAAATAAGTGCCATGAGCACATGAAAATAAGTGCCAAGAGCACATGGAAATAAGTGCTGTAAGCACATGGAACAAATAAGGGTAAAGGATCGAGAAAGGCTTCCTACGCAGAGAGGTAATGCGACGACTCCGCCGGGGTACTGACCAGGCTCGCTGGCATCGGAGCAACGTTTGTGATTTCTTGAAGTGACTCCGCCGGGGTACTGTCCAGGCCTGCTGGCAGTGGAGCAACACCAGAAACTTACTTTAAAAATCCTGAAAATAATAAGCCCATTGCCTTGCTCGTCACATCATCAACAAGCTACCGGCGTCTGTGAGTTTTCTCTTTGATGTGTTTCTGATTAGCGGGACTTAGCGAGGCACAAGGATTAGGCATACTCGTAAAGGGCCAAAGTAATACAAAGGGTACCCATGCAGCTGGTTCAATATTCCCTTGCATCATTATCCGGACTCAGACTATTGTGGTGATGTTGACAGAGATGCTGGATTCTACCAGTGGTTCGCCATTTGTTGTAGCCGCTACAACACCACCCAAAATTTTGGGTCCCCCTATCGACTCCATCTTAGCGACCTATCCCCAACCCCTCATGAGTTGTCTCTTCACCATGACTTGATGTTGTCGCTGCAATCACGCCATGTGTGGGAGGGATCATCCGACATGCGACCGAACACTCGTATCACAGTCGCGTCATGTGTAATGGGCTTGCCATACATACTTTTAAATGGGAAAACTTTTGTTTGTTAACGATTAAAGGCCCTGTCGCTGTAGGTCATTAAGCATGTGGTTTGAATACCTCTGTTACATTTGCTAGTCTCATATGTTTTATCTGTGGGCACCATTATCAAAGAATAATTATGATTGTCGTAATGTTCTACACAGGTCGACCCCACGGGTAACAGACTCCTCAGTCGTGTCGCGACATCGAGGGAAATGAAATTGAGCTCAACGACGAGGCCAAAGATGCGGAACAGGGGAGGAGGAGGAGCAAGTGACCAGTACTGTTAAAAAGAGAATAATGTGATATGTGTCGATCAGAGAAAGAATCTTTTGTGTCACCAACGCAGAAGGTGTTCCTCGTTAGTGCACACCAAAATTATGGAGATCCCGCACAATGCCAGCTCCGTGTCGATGTCTGTATACAAAGGAACATTTGTCGCCATTTCGACAAGTCTAGCATTAATTATGGCTCGGTGAACAAAGCAAACTCAGGAGATCTCCCTGAGGAGTGACATTTTCATTCAAGGCGTTCTCGTGCCAAGCGGCAGTGCGAAAGAATATGTGTTGGTGTGGCAAGCCAACGACAGAGTTTTCAAACATGTGAGCGCACCCTTTGGAAGCAACAATTATGGATCTTAAGCTGCATAGTGTGGAATTAATTACGCTGCAAGGAGTACAACGTGGAGCAATAAAATGGCCTTACAGTCCTAGTCGCCTTTACGCTTCCATATCCATAAAGTTTGTGTATGTGGGACCATATGAGATGGGCAATGTTAGATTGGACCTAAAGGGGTCATGTTGAAATGCATATGCCAGTGGTAGCCGGGTAGAAAAGGCAAATGTGAAAAGGGCTATCAATGTGGTCTAATAAGTATATTTTGACATTCAATCTTTCAAAACGAGAAGCTTTCGAATTATAAGGGAAAGTAAATGATCATATTAAGCGCAAGACCATGCATATATTATTACAAAGCGCAAGGTGATGTTATATGTATCGATACAAAGCACTAGACCATGCATATATTAATACAAGGCGCAAGGTGATGTTGTACATTTTAACTACAAGGCGCAAGGTGACGGTCTATATATTAACACAAGGCGCTAGACCATGCATATATTAATACAAGACCATGTGCATATTGATACGAGGTGTAAGACCACGTTGCATGGGCGCTAAGTCGATGGTGAAAGCAAAAACAATTGATGATACAAAGTCTTGGTGCAATTTCATATTATTCAAACCATATAAAATCACATAAGACTTCACGACTGCATAAGATTTCCGAGCAGACACGCTGCGTTACCAGTGGCACAAATAGTTTAATGATGCAGTCCCTTCCACGTGGGGCAGGTCTGACGGTCAACTTGACGTTGAAACCCGGCGAAAGATTGCATGGACACGTTGAATGGGATGCAAGTGTTCGATGGTAGGGTTTTCGACCCACGTAAATGTTGTAGAACAAATATACATTTACAGAAGTCCACTTTATGGTTAAAACGCACGGCAAACGGGCGCCAAGCAGACATGTAACAGATATACATTTTATGGTCTGACATCCAATATCTACGTTGCGTGGAGTCAAGGGTTTGATGGCTTGTTCAATTCATGGCGTATGCTGAAGCAATATACACGTACAAGCCATTTACGAAAATCAATGTTTACATGGCATGAATTACATGTGGACGAGAATTTTCAATGCTAAAGTCTACGTATTGGTGAATATAAAATGGTCGTGTTTTAAAGTGTGGAGCGGTGTGCAAAGGTCCGATAACTTTTCGTCTCACGTAAAAGTTTGGAGCCCATATAGTACATATAACAGTTGACGTTGTAATGAAAACATGGTCAGAGCTATAGCGAAACTGTAGGCAGTGACAAATGGGAGCAAACATTCTAACGGTGCAGTTGTAATCCAAGTGGCGCATGCATATATGGTTTCAACCTTACGCATGGTTGTATGGACACGTCGCATGGAGTAATTATCTCGATTTGTGCAGTTTCAATCTACAATAAAGCATGCGGAGCAGGTATATGGCAGGAAGTTTTACGTTGGAACATGGTGCATGAGCCCGTTACAAGTTGGTGTAAATGTCTCTACGCCAGAGTTTTATATGGAGCGGACATATATCCATACAACAACCAAAATTTTCTTTCAAACTATGGAGCAAACAAATATATAAAATGGTCAAAACATCAGGGTTGAAACATGGTCAAAGCTATATAAAATGCATGATGATGCCACGTGAGCATTCCTATGGCAGAGTTTTGGGAAACCGTTATATGACATTTGGTCGAAATTTGCGTTTTAAGGTGGAACAGATATATGTTTTATAGTCCAACGTTCATAATTACATGCATGGGGCCCACGTTCAATATTTACGTTATACCTATATGTGGCGATCAAATTTTCAGCTAAAAACGTGGAGCACAGTGGCACGTTAAAAGCGACAGTCTGTAAACACGTCTTAAGCGGTGCATGAATCATATTTTTTTTTCAGAGCTATATAGCAGGGCGGAGAAAATTTAGAAACATCACAAACGGCTTAGATATGTCTGTGGCGAAATTTTAGCCAGGTATTTCGATAGAGAAATAGCAATGGTCCAAACAAGGGAGCTGGTTCAACGTCCTCGTCCAGCTGTTTCCGGCCCTTCGTTCGCTTTCCAATATGGAATGGCTATTGAAGAAGAAAGTTTCCCATGCAAAATGCTGCCTTCAGTAACCGCCCATATCTCAGTAGTTCGTTGGAGGCAACAGTGTTTGGTAATACCCAGCGTCGATTTAGCTGCGACAGCGTGAAAAAGTGGCACAGAGTTCCATCATGGATGCGTGCGCGTGGATTTAGCTGAGATAGCGTGGAATAATGACAACAAAATCCCGTCCAGAATGCATGCCCACAGATTTAGCTGATTTGTCATCGCTGCAGAATACAGATCTGCCAGAAGAAGCAAAACACTCATTTGGACGAGCGCATCATTGATATCTAATCCCTGTGTTCTCATTGTGAGAGTTTGGTCTCCTCAGGCATTTTCCTCACGGCTTTGTCTTTACCAGACATCGAATCACATGAGATCTCTCTATGATAGCTTCGATATGCAAAATTGGCACACGCGTTATTTGAAACTGGACGAGACGTACGCTCCACATCAGGAGGGGCCTTTTCACAGCGTTTTCTCCCACAGGAATTCCAAGCTCTCAAATGTCAAAGCAGATAGTGGCCTTTAGGATATATCAGCTTACGATGTGTTACAATCTATCGGCATCTGTAAAAGGCTCAGTAACTGTTGTGGTGCATGAATTGAAACATACACCATTCGAACGATGAGCCTATCGAAGAAGCCCTTCGACGCTCATGGCCTTGGACCCCACAGATAAGTTCGCAATCTGAGTGCACTACGATGATGATCCGACTGTCTAAAATGAAGAAACTGTTGCAATAATGGATAACGTGCTACAACCAGGAGGGAGAGAATTTCAGGGAAATGCCTCAGCAAACCCTGCCCATGGTCTGTCAAAACTCGCCTCTTCCTCCAAACTGCGACCAGATCATATGACAGAGAGACATGTCCATACATGGAGGCCACGCCTACCATTGAATAAGTACTTTGCTATTACACCACCCCAAAACAAAATTCAACGCAGATGCAAAGTGTTGTGGTTGGACTGGCATAGGATTGTAAGTGAGGTCGCAGTCCTCCTTAGTCAAGATACCTGAGATTCTCCGATTAAAGATGGCAAGTATTGCTCCTCTAATAAGTAAAAAAAAAAGCGATGAGCATGAATGCCTGCGGTGAACGCTGAGGACGTGAATGAAGAAGCTCGTGACTGTCAAGCATTTAATCTGAGACTTAAAGAGAACCTTGTGCGTGGGGAAGATGATGATCCTGTCAAAGGAAGGGCAGAGAAAAGTCTGCACATGCCATTTTCTCTGATTGACAAAATCTTGACCACACAGGAGCCTAAATTCATTTGTCTTCTCTCTTGCAAATTAATTAAAGTGCCCTTAGCATTATTATCAGTCAATCTATGACCTCTGTTGTTTTATTGCAGGAAGAACCTTCGAGTTTGCGCAAAGATAAAATGCCTTCCCCAGCAAATAGTAGGACCTGTTCAAACAAGCGCATCCCCCATGAGTCTCCGAAGAAAGCACTTTATGTTCGAGAGCACCCGGCCACATTCACCGAAAGAAGACTACAGCTCGCAGATATGCCAAGGTCGCATATCTTCGGTTTACACCTTTTGCGACCCAGCGACCTAGCGACCTAGTCGCAAGGTCGCAAGGTCGCATACTTTCAGTTTTTAGCCTTTGCGACCCTGCGACCCAGCGACCTAGTCGCAAGGTCGCAAGGTCGCATTTCTTTGGTTTTCAGCCTTTTGCGACCCTGCGACCCAGCGACCTAGTCGCAAGGTCGCAAGGTCGCATTTCTTTGGTTTTCAGCCTTTTGCGACCCTGCGACCCAGCGACCTAGTCGCAAGGTCGCAAGGTCGCATTTCTTTGGTTTTCAGCCTTTTGCGACCCTGTGACCCAGCGACCTAGTCGCAAGGTCGCAAGGTCGCATTTCTTTGGTTTTCAGCCTTTTGCGACCCTGCGACCCAGCGACCTAGTCGCAAGGTCGCAAGGTCGCATTTCTTTGGTTTTCCTCCTTTTCGCGACCCAGCGACTTAGCGACCTAGTCGCAAGGTCGCAAGGTCGCATATCTCAGTTTTTCCACCTTATGCGACTCTGCGACCCAGCGACCTAGTCGCAAGGTCGCAAGGTCGCACCTTGGCAATTCTCTTACACTCTGCGACCCCGCGACCCAATCAATTCGCAGGTCGCAACAACAGCAGCCAGGTCGCAGGTCGCAACAACGGCTCAAGTCGCAGGTCGCAAAAGAAATGGGTCGCAAGGCAACCCAACGGTCAAGAAGCTGAACAGTGAAGAAAGCCCAACGGGCAGTTTTGGCATTATAAATACTCCTACGGGAACTTGTATAAGGGCTTTTTCCTTTTGGAAACTGAAGAACTACATGGCATTGTATTGAAGGATTGTACCCTTACGCATCTGAATATAGAGATACTTGTTAAAACACCCTATGGTTATGATGTGTTTTGTTGTGCAAACACTGTGTGTATTCCTTGTACAGTTTCAGAACATCCTATGATTAATGAAGCTGCACTCTTTATGTCATCATTTATGCGTCATGGCTATCTGTGTTGTATCAATGATGTTTGTTTTATCATCTGTTCTAATAATGAATGTTAATGAACTATTTTGTTAGCATTTCGTTTCATCTTTCAGAAGTAAAAGGATATCTCATCATAAAGGACTATTCCTTTTGTGGTCAGAATACCTTATAAGAATTACCCCCAAAAGATGTGTTGCTAATGACATCTCTTGAGGTGTACATGCTTTATTCATAATCTTGCTACGCATAGTGTTTGATTCGGGTCTAATACATCAATCCTGTATTCTGTATCACGTGAATAAGTGTATGCCCGCTGGTTCAATCAGGTTCTTTTGAGACCTTAGGGAAACACATCACCATTTAACACAACTCAAGTATCCTATAAACGGTCTCTTATTATTGATGCCTAGCTCCAAAAATTACAGCGCTCCAATACAAAATGTCCTAACAGCGTAGGGTCCAACAAGGTCCAACCCTCCAACTAATACTGCCAATGCATGCAGTATTTAAATGAAAACTACATTGGTTTCCCTATCTACTTTGGAAACTTTTCATTAATTACAATTAAGAAAAATTAGACAAGTGTGGCCATGCAAGGCCCGAACAAAATATCTTTGACAAAACACTGCCTGTGGAATTAACTTTGGCAGCTCTTCATGAATCCAAAAGTAAGTGGAAGGTGGCTGAGATTGTCACAAAGAGGAAACGATGGGTGGCTCTAACATTTGGCTCTAATTTTGGGCCGACTTTCTGGATCATTAAATATGATGTGGTGCTTGCAACTTTTCATCGATCGATGGTTGTGCTGATGTGTTCACTATCTTTTCTGTTTCTGTTGTTATATCACAACAGTTCTACACAAATGCATTTTTCCTAACTCAAACCAGTTGGCATGTTTCCAACAATGCCACCATATCTCCTTATTACCGCAACGTTCAACTTACTCTGTTCTTTTCTTTGTGTTGGGTCCCTTCCCCGAGCCTTTCTACCCACGTTTACTTTCCTTCATAAAACAACGTGAATACAAAGAACCCTCGACCTTTAACCTTTGAGCAACCTCACGTTTGGTTCCTTAATTTCATTTCAGCGATCCAATCATTCTATGTTATAAGCCTCCTCTGTCCTTCGATGCGATTTAACAAAGGGAAAACCACATACACCTGGACTTGAAATCCTTTAGGCTTCAATGTTGACATGCATCGCGTTCGCTTCATTATCACTCTTCGCACTTCGACGTTTCAACATGATTCCTGAGCACTTATCCTCCCAAGCTTGCAATTTTCGATATGCGATTTGGTCCCATAGCTGGACTTCAATTCCTTTAGATTTTATCTTTGGACTATATCGGGTCCGCTCCTCGTATCACATCTTGCACTTGTTGGTGGTTCTGTGTTATATTCACCACTTCTAGCTCCGATGCAATTTATTCATAAAAAGTCCTTATTCCAGATTTGAAATCCTTTGCAATTTAACTCTGAAACTACATCACATCTTCCCCTTATCGCATTTCAACATTTTCTACTTGGTTCATGAGCGCCATTCCTCTTGAGATTTGCAATATGCGATTGGGTCCAGCCAATATCGCAAATCACATATTAGGGAATGAGGTGGAAGTAAGTGCAAGTGGTAAGTAATATTTGCAAAATTTCGATGCAAAAAGGTGATGGGTCCCAGCCAATATCGCAAATTGCATATCGGGGAATGAGGTGGAAGTAAGTGCAAGTGGTAAGAGTTATCACCCTAGTAATTTCTTAAGTTGTGGGATTTGAGTTTTTAGTCAAAGAAGACTAGGGGTAACCACAAACCTACTTGGAACAATAGGATCTAGCCTTCCTATAGTTCAGAGAGGGCTCTCTCTTTAAGATTTATCTTTGTTTTTTATTTATGTTTTAGCCTAGTTATGATAGAACAATTTGGTTTTTGTTTTAAGATGTTTGGTGGGTGAAAATCACTTTGAATTAAAATAGAGAGAGATCTACTAGTCCATTGGGCTATGGAGTCTAATTCTAGATATCAGTACTAGAAGGCAAGGCCAAAAGGGTGAAAATGTAGTCAGGGCAAGGTAGATAACCCTCAGAGTTGTGGGTAAAAGGTTTTGATGAAACGGTATAGTCGGGATAAAGGGAAATGAAAAATCCTTTGATCCGAACAATGGAGGAAGGAGGCAGGGGTCAAACGGGAGTAGGAGCAATGAAGGATTCCTAACACCGGAAATCAATAAAAAACATTTAAATGGTAACTTAGTTAAAACAGGGAGCAATACGCTAATCCTGAAGTAATATTCCTAGTTACTCATTAAGATAGATCAAACACATAATGGATTGCATGGAACTCAGAAATGAAACAATGACAAGAAGAGATGCACTTTACTCTTTAACTTATCACAAGAATCCTGAATTATGATGCCCAATTAGCTTTGTCCAGTCTGCTACTTCGAAATCAACACATGTAAGCCTCCAATGTAACAGCAAAAGTCTATAGTAATCTTAGAAATTTTATTCCACTCTTAATACTTTGAAGAGTGAAGTATTTATACAAAATATTGTTTACAAATATCCTAGAGAGATGTAGGAATATCTTTAGGAAATAAAAAATATCTTTACAAAATAAGAGGGACAGCTACTTAAAAAATTAGCAAGCTGTCCTCTTATCCAAAATATATAGAACAACTTAATCTAATCTAGGAGCCTTTATTGGCAAGTTGTCCTGTTCACTGGCTGCTTATGAAATATCTTTGTTTGGGCTGCCTTCACTTATACTCTTTCTTCTGATACACTCTAACGCTGCTCTTTTAACCTTGATACACTTTGACTGATATTTTCACTCTTTACTGCTATAAAAATAAGCCTTTACTCAGTAAAAAATTCAACTGACTGTTTTTTTTTGTTTCACTTTCTGTTGAACTCTTTCTCATGTAATTTTATTCATTGTTTTTCCTTTTCAATAATACATTAAATCTATAAAAACTTGCCATTGCCCTGCATTTGGTATTGCCACATTTTTTAGCTTTCTAAAGTTTTCATCAGGATCTAGATACTTGGAAAAATTAGGCTTAAAGATAAAAATATGCTTGATCTCATTTTGAAGAAAAAACAAGTCTTCTATATATTGAAGAATGACCTTTCCTGTGGGAGAGCCCTGTGGTAGTGGCTTGTTGATTTGTTCTTTTGCAAAATCCCTTATCGTCTTGTCATAATATTTTTGGGCCATTAGTTTTTCATTGAAGACATGAATATCTGGAAGACCAGTTTGTCTCAGCTATTTTGTTAAAAAAATGGTTAGAGAAACATTCATTGCATCACATTTTTCTTCTAAATTGTTCATCAAATTTCTCTTTTTCAGAACCTCCTTGATCTGTAAAATGGTCTCTGTTCTATCCTGTACCTGTAATTCTTCTAACTCTGCTCTGTTTTTACTATTCAAGAAAGTGATGAGTTTCAAAGCTTGTGCTGGTTTATTTTCCAACTCTTCTTTTGTCTTTTGGATTTCCACTTGTGCTGCTAGAAGTAAGTCTCTCTGTTCATAGATAATTTGAATTGAAGGCCATTGGAGATGAACGACATCAATTATATATTTCCAAAGGTAATTTCTTATGTAAGAAATTTGTTTAGGGAAATTCAAGTCTTTTTGTAGGCTTTTGATTTTCTCTTCAAGTCTCTTGGCCCTTTCCTCATAATTGTTGGCACTAATTAATGCTGTCTTGTTGGAGGCTTCCATATTCTAAATCATCTTTTTCAAACTATTAATTTCATTGTTTTTAAGTGAAAATTCCTCCATAGCCTTTACTATCTACCTTGCATCATCTGTGTGCTCTACCTGTGTTGTTGAAGAATCAGTGGCTGATGTTGTAGCTGAATGCACTGGCACTGCAGTTTCCAATGGCTCATTAGGTGTTAATTTTTCTACCAATGTAGAGGCCACAATTGTGGTAATTACTGGTATGAATGAGGGGATAATTGGAGCTTCAACTTCTTTGGTAGTTTCTTTCTCTTTCACAAGTTGATCCAATTTTGTTTCCATTTCTTTTATTTGAGCAGTTAGTTTGATAATCAACTGCATCATGTCTTCTTTTTCTGTCTGTTCTTGAAGAATTTATTTAGTTTTCAGGTGCTCACTTTGAGGAAGCTTCAACTGTTTCCCCAAAGCTGCAATGTCCTCATTTTTATTTTTAATTAATATTTCTACAGCTGGAACATCTGTAGGATCAACTCCAGCCTGCAAAACTAAGTCTTCTAAGGCTTTTATCCTTAGATCTTTAGCATACAAAGAGCCTCTGTCCAGTTTCATTTGATCTTGCGTGTTGATAATGGTATTTTGCAACTTAGTAGCACTCATAGATTTTGTTACCACAGTAGAATATAACATCTCAATGCTATGTCTGTGGAATTATATTTTGTCTAGTTCATGCACATTTTCAGTATCTACTTCAAACTCAACCTTTTTGTAGTCTGCCACTGTCTTAGGTGTTGAAGTAGTTGGTTGCAAATATGACATGATCATTTTATTTGTGGAATAGTCAAATGCTGTAAGTAGCCTATTATGATTCCCTGGCTTCTATTTAAGAAACTGAGAGTAAATCTCACTTTTGATCTCTTCATTCTTTTGTTTGATTTGTTTGTACCTTTCTTTGAAGCCTAGGTATTTTTCTTCCACTATGTGTGAGGAAGAAGCCTCCATGTTTTTCTGTCTTTCAGTCATCTGAGTATCCTGTTCACATGCTATTTGATCTTTTTGTATGTCTGCAAGAGTCTCATTTAATATTACTGTACCCTCATCATTGTTTACCTCAGGCTCATTTGTATCCTCAACATCAATTATTTTTTCTTTCCCTATGGAACTGAATTTGAGCCTTTTATTGTAGATTAACTTGAATTTAGTATCTGTGGTGGTCTCAGCTCTATAGGTTCCCACCTCTCTGCCTCTTTTTATTGAAGTTTTAGATTGTTTTGCAATTACGATAGCTTGTGTAGTATTCATTTGTTCTGTTGACTTTGCATTGATGATTATATCTGTCAATGTGTTTTCCACCCATTCTGTCTGATTTGCAAATTTTTCGATTTCTGGCTTGGGCTCATGTATGAAAGGAGGTAGTTTGTAGTTGACCCTTATATTGCTGAGAATGCCTTGAGGGTCATAGTTCCAAGGGAAGCTTTCCTGAAATTTTAACTCTGATAATATTTTCTTTATTTCCTTTTCAGCATTTTTGTTATTTACAATACAAGGACCAATCAGATTTTTCAACCTGAACTGAGTTTTCTTTTTAGAAGCCATGAATTTTATGGCATCAGAATTTAAAACCTGTGTTAAATATTCTAATGCAAAGACTCTGGTAGTCAAATATTTAGGCAATTTGTAAGGCAATAGATTTGATCTAAATATCCTCAATTCTGTGTGCTTTTCATACAAATACCAGTCTCCCATATTGCACTGTTCTGATAACTGCAATATTCTGTTAATGTCCTCACTTATCCTAGGCTTCTCTGCTTTATATAATATGCTCATTGCTGGTTGGAGGAATAGATCTGAAAAGTCTATAAAACTGAAATCACTGCTTTCTTGCCTAAGTAAAGTGGTCTAGAAAACTATGGATAGAGGCTGACCCTCTAAGTCCATTTTTTGTAATGCAATTGGAAACTTGTCAGATTGAAAATACAAGAACAAGTGAAATAAGTATGATGAATATCTGAACACCCCTTCAGTGGGCAGTTTGGTCAATTAATAGTGGTTACTATCAGCTATAAATCTGGCATAGTCAAAGATCATAGCAGGAGGTTGACCAGGAGATAAAGTAGATAAAAAAAAAGGATGGATTTACTAGTGAATTCATCTGTTAAGTATCCTAGTATGAAAGAAAGCATTGATATCACACGTCTGGATCCTTCGGGAAATTTGGAAGTGGAGTAAGGAGGATTTAGCTTTGGAATGTCCACATGAGATGGCATAAATTTCTGGAAAATCATAAATCTCTTATGAAAATCTAATCCTAAATATAACTAAGTCAATGATTCTATGGATAGAGGAACCGCCTTGGGATCAAATTGTAATTGTAACATGTCATTGATGGATTCTGTAGTAGTAGAAAATAGAATCTCCTTATCAGCATTAACAATTGCTCTCTCATCTAGTACATAGTGTTTTTGACATAATATCACAAGGTCTTGGCCAGGGTGTGTTACTGGAACCATATAATTGGGCATATTATTCTCCCAAATAGGCATTTCATATTTATCTAAGAACTTATCTAAACACCAATTTTGAATCTCCAATAGATTGAATTCTACCACAGGGTCTGCAATTTTCTAATCCATATCAGTTAAGGGGATGGTTTCTTCATTAGGTACTGGTGGCTGAAGGGGATTGACAGACATAGTGGTTTTTGCAGTGAGTGCAAGAGTGGATTTGATGGATTTTGATTCTTTTGACTTAGGGGGCTTGGATCCCCCAGGTTTGGTAGGCTTAGAAACTCCAGCTTTGGATGTCATTTGTTTCTTAGTCATTTTTAAACAACTAAAGCAAGTTTAAACATTTTTCAATAGTTGAATTTCCTTAACAGAGGGTAATTGAGCAATTTTATAGGCCAAGATGATGTTATTGGGTGCTTCAGTGCTCAATTAGGAATCTGGGATGGGTAAAACTGGTTTAAGACAGAAAATAGGGTCTATGAATGATTCAGACTGTAAAAATGATTTTTCAAGAGATATGTGCGCTTTAAAATCTTTACTGCTCCTTAAAATGACTTTCAGATGTTTTAAAGTGAGGAATTGGGCTTCAAAAAGAGGGTTTTTCTGAAAACCCCAATTTCTGGGGAAATTTTGTGAGGGTTTGTCCTATTTTTGGTACTTTCTGGGCAAATTATGTGGAAAATTTCTTTATTTGAAGTTTAATTAGTTCAGATGAAGGCTTAAACTGTGAATTTTCAGGTTGGAATGTCGAAAAATACCTTAACTGCGGGCATTTTGACAGTCGGGAGGGTTTCTGGCAACTTATGTAGTTGAATTTGATCTTTGGTTCGAATTGCTGGAGCCAAGAAGGACTTTTGTGGTCTTCAAATAAGGAATTTGGAGTGAAATCTGAGTTTAAGGCATGAAATCATCTAACAATGGTTTAAAACAAGGCTTAGGAAGCTTAAAAGGGCTAGGCGGAGCTCTTTTAATAGTCGAGTGTGAGAATAGCGATGAGAAATAATGTAAAAAAGGTCTAAAATTTGGATATAAACCTTCATTACTCATAATAAATACAGGTCCTATCAAACAGTTGGGAATGTTTTTGTTTTTGAATGCGAAAACCATTGGTGGGTTTCGCGTTGGATTTGGGCTGTAAGTTGTTTTGAACAAAATGAACACAATGCAATCATATTTCGCCACATCACCGAGGGAGGAAATGGGAAAACCACCCATTTCACGTTTGTTTGGGCAGCAGAAGGTCGATTGATTTGTGAGCGCGAATCAATTCTAGAACTGTTGGATCATCAAAGAAAGAGCGAAGTGTTGAGATTGATTTGAAAGCTGCGGTTGAAAGGTTGGGTAGGACCAGGGAAACTGAAATAATAAGTGCTGGAATAATGTAATAAATTTTTTATATAATATGATTTATAACCAAAGTTTCATTACAAAAGGGTAATGTGGGTTATGGAATGTTATATAGTTATAAAAAAGGTTTAGATGTAGGATATGGGTGTGTGAGGTGGAATATGAAGATTTAACCATGGGTTAGGCTATGTATAGCATGAGGCTATCACATAGCTGGAAATAATCAATGTGAATTACGATATATACCTTTAGTTAATTTGCAATAAACCTTGGGTTAATGCGGGGATAGAAACAATGTATTTACAAAGCTTTTGGGGGAATAAAGTTTATTTTAAATAAAAATTTATGATAAGCTCGCAGTAGTTTTATTTTACATGTCATTCTTCTGAAAGCTTATTTATATTTATATTTTTATTATATAGTTTTAGTCTATTAAAGGCCTAAAACCATAGGGGGAGGGATATTTACATATTGTTAGTTTTATGCCAAAGGGGGTATATTTTGGGATTTTATTTTCAACATGTGGATAATTAGCTTTGTCATAAAATCTTATAATAGTGGGTTTCGGGGGATATTTTAAATAAATGTAGTTATATTAATAGGATAAGGTATTTTCTAAAGAATTAATAGAATAAGTTAAAAATTAATATGATAGGGAAAATGGAAGACTCAATAAATACACTTATATGACTAAGTAAAGTGAAAGCTTTAAATCAAGTTTAACATTTTATGAATTCACCACTTTTACTTAGCATAAAATGCTTTATGAGGGTTTATATGCTTTGTATAATGGAGGGAGTTAATAAAATGGGCTTTCATGTATCATTAAGTAAAAATAGTTCTTTACTTAATATTTTGAGCTGTAATGGATGAATGAAGGGTAAATAATGATAATTTAGGGATTATTATAGGAATTCAATATTTTCAGCTGACAATCATTAAGCCTTGGGTCTAGTCCCAATAGAAGTCAGAGAAATGCTCTGAGCCTCTTTGACTGGAATTCTAGAATGCAGAATAACTATAGGGGAGGGGAAATTAGTGATTGTTTCCCGGTGATAAATATTTACATGCTTCTTCACACTTCTTTCTACCTACCCAACTTTAATGTAACATTTTTTCTTCCTTTTTGCAGGTGCACTTCAACTTTCTTCCTTGAAACATTTTATTATTTTGAAAAGCATAAAAACTATCTAAATATACCTTATATCATCCAAGGGCTCAGATTAAACTGATGAGATACTCTTTATTCTCTACCTATCTACTGATTAGTTAAGATTAAATTGTCTGTCTAATATTTATTCACTATCTAAAACATTAAAATTGAAAACATGACAAGTCAAGTTTACACAATTTAACTCATCATGGATTATAGCATTTATTGACACTCTACCATAATCATCAGCAAAAAGTAAAAATTAGTGGCATTTGGACTTGCACACTTTCATGTTTTATTTATTTTTCTTTTGGGGTCTATATATATTTTTTAAGTCCTTTGATCTTTCTTTTAGGACTTTTACCCTCTTTTTGATTTTCTATTTTTTTATTTTTTACAAAATATGGGAAAAAAACTTGCAGAAAGCAAGGTATGTACATATTTTACAAGACTATCATAAGTCAATTCCAAATTATGAATCCTATACTTATAGGACCCTAACAGCGGCTTCACATGGGGATGGCATTTCCTGGTGAAATGTCAAGAACTCCAAGACTAGTAGCCTTCAAATTTTACCTTGATGATCCAGTAATTATCTTTTGATTTCTGTAAAAAATGATATTTATGACATTTTACTCTTCAAAGCTTATGGCCTTCTCTTCGGGCTTCAACTTTGGACATAAAACATCTAATCCAATCTAAAAAAGTCTATGGATATTTACAATGGTGTAAAAAGTAATTGGGACTAACTATTGGTTAACTCAGAAGAATAGTAGTGTTTTAGCATTCTACCATTAATTGGTCCATCTTGAATATCTGCTCCATCTAAATCTTTGATGAAGAAAGCAGTGTTACCCCTATATCCATAAATGACATAAGGCCATTTCCATAGAAAGTCAAACTTTCCGTGCTTGCCTTTTTCTTCTCTCCTAGAATCCCATTTTAACACTTTATCTCCAATGTCAACGTCATATTCTTTACTTATTTTATCAAAAAAATTCTTGATTTTATCTTGAATGACTTGAGATATTTCGTAGAATTCTTCCCTTGTCTATTGCAGATGAATAGTCTGATTTATCCTTCTTTGTATATCATTGAGTTCTACTTGTGATTCTTGGATAATTTTCATTACTGGAACATCTAAAGATGATGGGAAAACTTCATCCATCCCATAAAAAATTTGGTAAGGAGAAGTTCCAATTGACTTTTTGGTGGTAAGTCTATCTACCCATAAGGCATATACTAAATTTTTATTCCAAGTTTTCTTGTTGTCCTCAAGTAGTTTTTTAATGATATTCACAAGGCTTTTATTTGAAGATTCAGCTAGGCCATTACCCTGAGGGTAATAAGCAGTAGAGTGGCCTAGGGTAATATGGTTCTTGTGACAAAAGGCAATAATTTTCTTAGATTTAAATACTGCTGCATTATCAATAATTATTTTTTGTGGGCATCCAAATCTAGATAAAAGGTTTTTTTCTATGAAAGAGATAATGACTAAGTCAGTGGCTTGTCTGGTAGGAATAGCTTCAATCCACCTAGTAAAGTAATCTGTGGCAGTCAAAATCCATTTGTGTTGGCTAGAGGATGGAGGGTGAATTTCTCCAATGAAGTCTAAACCCCATTGTTGAAATGGATTTTCAGTAGAAATAGGTTTTAAAGGTAAGGGTAACAACTCTCTTTTTCCTTCAAAAATCTAACATTTGTGACATGAAGTAACAAAATTTTTCACATCATCAAATAAGGTAGGCCAGTAAAAACCAGCTCTAAGAATATTATTTGCTGTAATTTTCCAATATAAGTGTCCTCCAAAATCACCTGCATGAAATTATTCAAGAATTTTGTTAGCTTCTGATTTTAGTAAACAATTTAGTAGTATCCCACTTTTTTTTCCAAAAAACACATTATCTAAAATACAATATCTCATTGCTTTAGGTTTAATGAATTTGGTTTTAGTTCTAGTTAATCAAGGAGGAGCTTTTAAGTTTGTAAGTACCAAGATAGTATTTGAGTACCATGGTGAGTCTAGAAAGGCTTCACTGATCAATGGAGTCGCCATCTCTTCCCAGTTATCAACTTGAACAATAAACTTTATATCTAATGCATTGCAATTGGATTCAACCATTAATCTGGCTAATCCTTGTCCTTTTATGAGCTTAGTTGGTTTAATATCTATGTCATATTCAAGGATAGTGGCAATCCACTTTCCTCTTCTTCCATCTGGCCCATCCTGTGTAAGAATATCTTTGACTATAGAATTAGGGATATAGGTAATAATGTGGGAATAAAGAATGTAAACTCTGAAATATTTTATGGCTTTAACCAAGGCTAAAGCTTGTTTCTCCATTATACTATATTTCAGAGGTGCATCTCTAAGGGTTTTACTGAAAACGGCTATAGGCTGTTCAAAACCTTGGTCAATTTTTTGCAGTAGAACTGCAGCTATGGTATGCTCTAAGGCAAATGAAAAAATTATAAAATATTTTTTGAAATTAGGACCGATTAAGACTGGTGTTTTAGTTAAAGCTTGTTTAATAGAGTCAAATGATTATTTTGCTTCAACTGTCCATTTTAAAACAGAGTCCTTTTTAAGTATATTATTTAGTTCTTTGATTATTTCTGCTAAGTTAGAAATAAATCTCCCTAAAAAATTAATTTTACCTAAAAATGCTTGTAACTCTTTGATATTTCTAGGTGGATGAATGTTTAGAATGGCCTCTATTCTTGCAAGATATATCCTAATACCTTATTTTGAAATTATGTGTCCAATTAATTTTCCTTCCTCTAGTCTAAAAAGAGTCTTCTTAGGGTTTAAAGATATACCAAATTTTCTGCATTTAATAAAAAAATGTCTCAAATGATCCAAGTGTTCATTATTTGACTTAGAAAAAACTGTGATATCATCTAAATAAATAACCAAGAAGTGATGTACTTCCTTAGCAAAGACTATGTACATATCCCTCTGAAAGGTAGCTCCAGCATTCATCAAACCAAAAGGAATTTTCACATACATCAAAGTGCCCCAAGGAGTGGTAAAAGTTGTTTTAGCTTGATCTTCCTTTTGAACAAGAATATGGTTGTATCCTGAGAAACTATCTAATAAATATATCCTGGAAGAACCAAATACCCTTTGTAAAATATCATCCATCTTGGGTAAAGGGTAATTATCCTTCAACGATACTTTATTGAGATTCCTAAAGTCTACACATAATCTGATTTCACCTATTTTCTTTCTGGTAGGTACTAAGTGTTAGTTCCCAAATCCACCTTAGGCTGAAATAAGGTAGAAGAAGGACAACACCAAACCACGCTCAGCCTTGTAGCTAGCCCTACGAGGACAGGAGAGGGCTCTCTCCGGTCAATCTCGGCAAAAGATGTCCAATGGGACCTAAGATGACTTGGAATGGATACTGATTTTAGGCTAGTAAATAAATAGGAAAGAGGTAATTTAATAAATGTTTCTGGGCTGTGTGTGACAAAGAACAGCATGATCTGAGAAATTAACTCAAAGACACAGACTGTTTCATGAGGCAAGATAGGTAGGGAATTTAACAATCAATTTGGAATAATATGGAGTGAAAAGTCTGTCAAGAGGTTGATAAGGGCATATATAATGAATCCTTACCAAACAAAAGAAGATACACAAACATGAACACTTTCCCAAGGCAGAGCAGTAAACTGGATTCTACCTTTCTTACTTAAAAGCATTCATCTAGAAATGATTATGAAAGAACGGTAAAACATGACTGGATACATATGAAACAGAAAGAAAGACATATGCGAAACTCATTACCACATGAATCTCATGAAACAGAGCTGTATCATTTCATTAATCCTCTGCCAAAACTGTACATTGAAGCTTTTTTCCTCCACAATTCTCCCAGAACTCTCCCCTTTACAAATGATTTACAATACAATAAATAAAATCTGCTGGGAGAAAACAGATCGACCCAAAAATAAGGAATTATTTAATCATTTAACTAATATAAAGCTAAAAAACCAACCACCTATTCTAAAAAAAAGGAACAACGCTCCACCTAAATCTTCTGATGACCAATGAAGAAGTGAAGTCTATAGGTGAATTCCTTTGAATCGCAACTGAAGATAGGCCTCCAATCCTATTTCTCCGCTTATGGTTGATATTTTCGTTTCAAATTTAGGCGTGCTTTGGCTTTTTATTTTACATTTTCCATTTGAAATAAAAACCAATTTTTATAATTAGCATCCTTTGTAACTTTTGGGGCACTTTCATTGGAGCGAATTCTATTGATGTGATAGAATGTTGTACTTGCATTTGTTGCACATAAACTACAGAGACATCACCTGTGGTGCTTACGACTGATGCCAATGCAGTAATCGAATTGTCCAAGAACTTCTTTTCTCTATGTAGTAATGTCCCATATTCTGGCATAAGAGACAAACCATATATGATCAACTTGTTTGGAGCAGAAGAAATGTTATTTTTTTGGTTTTATTGAAGCTGTGATGAATTTTTCTTTGGGATGCTCTGTGCGCCGCGCACACTCCCAGTGCGCCACGCCTGCTCCCTCAGAAATTTCATTATCTTATGACGGGAACTTCGAGTCCTTGCAGATTGTAGCCACTGTTGATGTCGATGGAAAATTGTTTTGCTTGAGAGACCGTCATAAGTGATTATCTCCACAACTTCAGCATTTGCAAGCGTATGCATTGGGGACACAGGATTCCCGTTAACTTTTGCAGCTATCATTTTGTTGCCAATCTCTGTATGTACTTGATAAGCATAATCAATAACTGTTGCATCCTTTGGAAGATTTTTTATCTCTCGTTTTGGTGTGAATACAAAAACACCACTGCTAAGAAGATCACCCATAGCTATATCAACAAATTCCCTAGAACTCATATTGCCTACAAATTTCTCTTGCCACTCTCTAATGGCATTAAGCCAACTTACCCTGCGAGCAATGTCAGCGCTATTCAGGCATGTAGATTTGGCTCTTAAAATTCTTCCATTTGTCTGCACACTGCCAGGGGTGATCCCTTCTGCGCTATACAATCCATCTCTTCCGTCGAAGCGGTGCTACGTTGTTTATGTGGCGGCATGTGAGACAGAGTGCGCATCTTGCGTAACATTGCAGTTTACCAAGCTTGTCAGTATGGGATGGAAGATGATACTCTTTTTTTCTCCTTCGACAATGCGACGTACAACTGGACCAAACTCTTATTCTATCCTTTCAAAAGTAACAACATTACTGTCTTCCACAGTATCATGTAAGAGGCCAGCTGCAATTGATTCCCAATCTCATTCAAGCTCGCCAAGGATACGGGCAACTTCTACTGGATGTATGATGAACGGCTCCCTACTCCTCCGCTTCTGCCCATCGTGAGCTTCAAAGGCTAATCTTAAGAGCATCTTTGACCAACCGCAGATGTGCAGATGACAAATATGAAATAGTCGGTTTCAGAACCTTCCACAGTGTTTTAACGGTAACTGTATCAGGATACTCTGGACTGGAATTAGATGAATAGCATGCTCTCCATCTCATATGAGCTCTTGTCCTTAACCTTCATCTATAAGTCTTCAAATGAGCAACATCATCAACATGCTTGCTACAATATTCTCTCGTGAAAGGAATGTCATCACTACACGCAACATATCTAGCACATTGATGACTTCTATTTCTTCTCGCAGCTTTGCGCAGTCCATCACCATCTACTGACGAAGGTTGAGATTGTGTTGTGCTAGCAAAAGACCCACTCAACACCCTCGGTGCCTTCCAAGCACATGATAAAATGCTACACTCAGATCTGCTACCTGTATCAAGTTTTATAACTTTACAAACATTCATAGCCTCAAAAGATATTGTACAGCTACAATTCCATCCACAGTCCCAGTGGCAATTTTGCTTCTTACAAACCCACTATTTGAAGACTTTGATACTTCTTACAATGAAATCTGTTTTGATCTTGGACTTGAATAATGAATCTCTTTGTTGTCTTTTGTAGGTATGCTGAAGCTACTGAAGATAATAAGGTGACCAAGGCCTGCATTTGAAATTCTTCATGACGGAAGACTTTTAAAAATACACTTATTACAAACAACTAATTTGACAATTTCTTCTCCAAAACAAAGTTTTGGAGAAGAATCATCCTTGAGCATTA
Organism: Pinus albicaulis; assembly: GCA_034641835.2. Lineage (NCBI taxonomy): Eukaryota > Viridiplantae > Streptophyta > Pinopsida > Pinales > Pinaceae > Pinus > Pinus albicaulis. The sequence continues at coordinate 839,039,449 of CM076582.1, read as the reverse complement.
CTGATGGTGAAACTCTTGAAATAAGAAACTTATTGAACCTTCCTCTGGCAAGAACTTTGAGAACAACAATTTGCAAACCCTAGACCTAAACACCAAATTAACTCCTTGCTGACCTAGACATCAAACATGAATATAAATGACCTAAGCCAGCAAGATAAGGCATGAGGGGAATGAGTAACAAGGCCTTCTGTCATTAAATGGCATGCCCCTAGAGAAATACAAGCCAAGGTGAATAAATTGAGACACATAAGCAATGAAATGCTAAAGAGAGTTTTGATCTCGACGGAGGGTGACATGGCAGGCTCTAACACTAAGTTTGATACCCAATCAGAATATCTGATTGGTGAAATGATTTGGGCATCATACATACGTTTAACCTCCTGTTCTATCAAAGGTAATAAGACAGGATTAATCCTCCTCAATTTTTTCTTAAATGGTTTCTGATCATCTTTTATAGGAATCTTATGTTGAATTATGTTTGTGTCATAAGCTTTAAGATCTTCATAACTCCATGCAAACACATCTTGATACTCCTTTAAAAGTTCAATGCATTTTTCTTTTTCTTGAGGGGGGTAAAGATTTTGACAATTTAATCATTTTTGTCTTTACATCTGTCCCAATGTTACATTCTTCAATGTCAGACTTTACTGGTTCCATTTTTGGTTTTTTAGGCACATCATTAGAATAAAAAAGGTCCTCCAAAGGAATTAAACCCTTCGGCAAAAAATTATCTTTTAAATCTAACATCTCAATTTCATCTTCAATAATTTCCTCTATATCTACCTTCTCTAATTTATCTATGTCAGATTGAGTAAATACAGTGGGTTTGTTAAATTTATGTACATCTATATTATTTGTTTCACAATTAAAATCTGAATCTATATTACAGTCTGAATCTATATTACAGTTTTGAAATTCTTCCTCATTATTCAGAAAATGGTAAATCTGTTTATCTTCAAAGAAAATATGCCAGTATTTGACATTGTCTGGGACAATGGGTCTATATTTAACTTCAGCAGTATACCTATGTGTTGGTTGAAAAGGTAAGTTAGATGTGCTAGCAAAAGTTGCTAGGCAATGTGCTTGAATGTTTTGTTTTCTAGGTATATTAGAAAACTTACATTCGAATAAATCTTCACATAAATCAATTGTTGCATCTCTATATCTGGCTAATCTAGGATTATGAATAGAATAATCTCCATTTACTTGCTTAATAATCAATTCCAAATCTCCCATGATTAAAATTCTTTTACCTCCTAATTTTTTGATGATTTGGAGGCCTAATATAAGTGCCTCATACTCTGCCATGTTATTAGTACATTTGAAGTTGAGTCTAAAGGCATGTCCTTCTGAATGACCTGTCTCAATGTTTGTGATCCATATTCCAGCTCATGCTCCTGTTTTTTTTACTAAGCCATAAAAATATAAGTGCCAAAGGGCTTCATGAAAAATATTGTCATTATTTGGTTTTGGCTTTATGTCAATCATTTCTGTTTGGATTTCATTGTTATCCGAGTTACATAAAATGAAGGAATCAAGATCAGTTGGTGTTGAATAAATGGGGTAATTTATGGATCTTTCTGCACTGTTGACCATGAATTTCATTAAAGTTTCCCTGTAAAGTTTCTTGGGCTATCCAAATACTGATATAGTATCATAGCTCATGTCTAATTGTAGAGATCCCTGCAACTTCGCTCTCCATGAGCAAGAAAGAAGCATACCATATTTTGGTGGGATGTCAGCTACTACAATATCCATAACCATGCTCTTGCCAGGGTATTGAACCAAATTCACACATAAATCTTTAATCAATCCTATGCACTTAACTTTGCTACAATCAAAAGAGAACAAATCTTTATAAGCCCTGGTTACTTCTAGATTAAGAGTTTCCATGATATCTTTTGGCATTAAATTGTGGGAAGCTCCTGAATCTAACATAGAATTGTGTAAAATCTGATCGTGAATAGTAAAACTGATATAGAAAGGAGGAACTGTTCCATCTAATCAGGGCCAAATATCAACTCTGGCTGATCATTATTCAAATTAATGGCATCTTCACCATCATTCATATTCAGAGTCTCAGTAATTGTTGATTTATATAAGTTATTCTTTACCAATTCAGTTAAAGGAATTGGCATTTTTAACTTAGCTATTTCAGTCTAAATGTTGAATGAGGGTTGAGACTTACTAATATGAAGTAGTTCATCTTTTGTAACTATTATCTGAGAGGGCTTTTCTTGAATTTCAACTGATGTATCTTTATATTTGATTGCTCTAATATTCTCAATTTGAGTTTCTTGACTTTTGCTATTTTAATTCCTTTTTCAAGGACAGTTTGTGTGGCAGCAGATGTTTTATCATATTTTGAATTTTCAGCGGTTGCTTTTGTATTATCAATTTTGGGATTTGCTGATTTAAAATCAGCAAGACTCTTTTTAGGATTAGAAATTGTTGTCTTTACTAAATTAGAAGTTTTTGTAAGATTAGCTTTTGGTGCATATTTAGAAGATTGAGCCATGTAATCAGTGATATTAGCAATTTTTGGATTTGGAAATTTTTTAGGACTGGGAGGATTGGAATTTTTCTTGTTTTCCCTGGGGAGAATTTACAAAACTTTTGTTTTTGGGGCTTCTACATTCTTTTGGTTTGATTTTGGGAATTGTTTTTTGTAGAAGTTTCATTATTTTTCTTGTTTCTAAGGTTATACTAACTGTGAATTTCGTTAATAGCAAAGTCATAACCTTGTTTATAGTCAAAGGATTCACCAGATTCTACTTTGAGTTGTTGCAGCTCAAAGATTTCTAGATCCTCCTGAGTGAGGAAAATAGTGTTGTTTTCATCTATCCCCATTATTAGATTGATGTTATTCTCATCTTCATCATTATTTTGAGAACTCTCAGCATAGTTCTCTTGAAATGGAGGCCTAATATTTTGGTCTGGAGCAGCTTCCTTAGCTTTTCCAGGGTTATTATTTTTTCTGAAGTTGGGATTTTTGATTTGAGGTTAGTTATCCCATTGTGGTTTTATTTCAATATTATCTAATCTATCAACCACCCTTTCTAAATTTTTAGAAAATAAATCTAACTTAGCATCTAAATTTGATGTTTCTTCTTTGATTGTGACTCTCCTTTCATTCTTAAGTCTGGCCTTTCTAGCTAAAATGTTAATTTCTACACTAACAACATTTAATTGCATTTGTTCTAATGTTTGGGCATCTCTTTCTCTCAATTGATATGCCATATCTTTATCAAATCCATCAGGGAATTTGAGTAGGACAGAGTATGGTGTAGGTTTAAAATCTGTAGGAATGGCATTATAAATACTGTTATACCTAGTGCAATAATCTTGTACAAACTCATTAGGGGATCTTTTTAAAGCATCAAACTCAGACAAAATTTGAAGGGGGTTATTTTTATTTTCCCATTTATTTAAAAATATTCTATGAAATGTAGCTAAATCAGCTATACTACCAACAGCTAAATTTTTAAACCATTTTTTTACTTCTCCTGTCAAACTTTGGGCAAATAACCTGTCATTTTTATGACATGTTGTTGAGCAATATATTGTGAAAGACCATCAAATAGTGGTACATTTTCTTGGTAATCCTAGGGCATATCATGGAGGTTTTGGGGTAAGACAAGGGGAGCATACCTAGCAGCCATGGCTTGAAGTTTTGCTGAACTGGGAGGTATAACAATAATGATAGGAGTAGTGCTGGATATGGTAGCTGATGTGCTGAAATCTGTACTTGAAGAACTTGGAAAAGAGGCTGGTATATATATGGAACTGCTTGGAAATAAATATGTAGTGCTTATAAAACTAGTGGATGTAGTGGATTGAGTGGATGAGGGGAATAATATCCTAGGCTGCAAAGGCAACTTAGGAATAAATTTTTCTATGGATGAACTTGCAGCGGGATCTAAAAATGAGGTGACAACATACAGAGTTGAATCTGCTACTGGAATTATTGTTGTTTTCAATTGAGAAACTGGAGGCTTGATGTAAGACAATAAATGGGCTAATTCAATGGCTTCATCTATGTCTTTAATCAATGTAACATCAATTTTTTCTATTTGACTTTGAGATTCAGATTTGTTTGATTTTATTCTTGCTGAAATAATTTTCTGTTTTGCATTAAAAAATGAAGTAAAAACAGGATCTATTATAGTATCTTTCAAATCAGTTTCATATTTATTTTTAAACAATGATTGTTCAAAATTGAAATCAAAATCTATATTAGTTAAGCTCACTAACTCTTTGGGTAAAGAATTAGCTTTTCTTAATGGTACTTCAGTCTCTAAATTGACAAGCTGTTTTTTCTTTTTTCCAATCTATTCTGGGTTGTCTACTATATCTGCAGGGTTAGGATCCAAATTGGACCTGGTATAGTAGGTTTTCCTAGAAGCCAGAATGAATATTTTGAATACCCACAACCTTTAAAAATAATCTTAAAGTATAAAAGATAAATTAAAGACCTTCCTTCAAGATTAAATTCAAGACTGGAGATTTGTTAGTCTTCCCCAGTATGGTCGCCAATATGTTATCACCCTAGTAATTTCTTAAGTTGTGGGATTTGAGTTTTTAGTCAAAGAAGACTAGGGGTAACCACAAACCTACTTGGAACAATAGGATCTAGCCTTCCTATACTTCAAAGAGGGCTATCTTTTTAAGATTTATCTTCTTTCTTTTTAATGTTTTAGGCTAGTTATGATAGAACAATTTGGTTTTTTTTTTAAGATGTTTGGTGGGTGAAAATCACTTTGAATTAAACTAGAGAGAGATCTACTAGTCCATTGGGCTATGGAGTCTAATTCTAGATATCAGTACTAGAAGGAAAGGCCAAAAGGGTGCAAATGTAGTCAGGGCAAGGTAGATAACCCTCAGAGTTTTGGGTAAAAGGTTTTGATGAAACGGTATAGTCAGGATACAGGGCAATGAAGAATCCTTTGATCTGGACAATGGAGGAAGGAGGTAGGGGTCAAATGAGAGTAGGAGCAATGAAGGATTCCTAGCACTAGAAATCAGTAGAAAACATTTAAATGGTAACTTAGTTTAAATAGGGAGAAATAAGCTAATCCTGAAGTAATATTCCTAGTTACTCATTAAGACAGATCAAACACATAATGGATTGCATGGAACTCAGAAATGAAATAATGACAAGAAGAGATGCACTTTACTCTTTAACTTATCGCAAGAATCCTGAATTATGATGCCCAATTAGCTTTGTCTAGTCTGCTACTTCGAAATCAACATATGTAAGCCTCCAATGTATCAGCAAAATTCTATAGTAATCTTAGCAATTTTATTCCACTCTTAATACTTCAAAGAGTGAAGTATTAATACAAAATATTATTTACCAATATCCTAGAGAGATGTAGGAATATCTTTAGGAAATAAAAAATATATTTACAAAATAAGAGGGACATCTGCTTAATAAATTAGCAAGTTGTACTCTTATCCAAAATATATAGGACAACTTAATCTAATCTAGGAGCCTTTATTGGCAAGCTGTCCTGCCGGTTGGCTGCTTATGAAATATCTTTGTTTGGGCTGCCTTCACTTATACTCTTTCTTTTGATACACTCTAATGTTGCTCTTTTAACCTTGATACACTTTGACTGATATTTTCACTCTTTACTGTTGTAAAAAGAATCCTTTACTCAGTAAAAAATTCAGTTGACTGTTTGTTTTGTTTCACTTTCTGTTGAACTCTTTCTCATGTAATTTTCTTCACTGTTTTGCCTTTTCAATACTACATTAAATTTGTAAAAACCTGCCATTTCTCTGCATTTGGTATTGTCACATTTTTGAACTTCTAAAGTTTTCATCAGCATCTGTATACTTGGAAAAATTAGGCCTAAAGACAAAAATATGCTTGATCTCATTTTGAAGAAAAAACAAGTCTTTAATATATTGAAGAATGACCTTCCTGTGGGAGAGCCCTGTGGCAGTGGCTTGTTGATTTTTTCTTTTGCAAAATCCCTTATCTTCTTGTCATAATATTTTTGGGCCATTAGTTTGTCATTGAAGACATGAATATCTGGAAGACTAGTTTGTCTCAGCATAGTGTATTTTGCTAAAAACTTGGTTATAGAAACATTCATTGCATCACATTTTTCTTCTAAATTGTTCATCAAATTTCTCTTTGTTAGAACCTTCTTGATCTGTAAAATGGTCTCTATTCTATCCTGTACCTGTAATTCTTCTAACTCTGCTCTGTTTTTAATATTCAAGAAAGTGATGAGTTTCAAATCTTGTGCTGGTTTATTTTCCAAATCTTCTTTTGTCTTTTGGATTTCCACTTGTGCTGCTAGAAGTAAGTCTCTCTGTTCATAGATAATTTGAATTGAAGGCCATTGGAGATTAATGCCCATTGGAGATTAATGTCATAAATTGTAGAAATTAGCTGAATAAATCACTTATTCAATGGAGATTAACCTGATCACACATCAATTTCGAATTGCATGCATAACACATAATCTCTTCTACAATTAATTGTCACATGCGGAAAGAATAGAAGCGATAGCACATCAAATCATCACACACATTAACACGGTATGTATGGGGAAAGCTTATAGCTGAAAACCCCCAGCTATAGTATAATATAAATGGAGAGAACATGCTGCAAATACATAGTACAAACTCCTCACAAGTACTCAGTACTATCTCCCAAATCTACACAAAAAATAGCTTGGTTTTGAACAAGTCACAAGTTCAAAACACACCCACTAATTTCCCTGCCTCTATTGTGCAATCAAGGCTGGTCTAAATAGAGATCCAGGTTCGAATCTCACTGGCTCCAACTGCGCAATTGTCATTGGTAATTTCCTCCAAGTGTAATGCAAATCCCATGCAAAACTGATCCTCCAACTGATAGCTATACTCACCCTTTCATCTACCTCTTTCACTGGTCTCCACTGAACTGTCCATGCACTGAGTTAAACTGATGTGTTATTTTAGTTTAATAATGAGTTAGTATCAGTGAATTAATTAATAATTAATTCACCCAACTCATCTCTAGCATAATCACAAGTTAAACTGATCATAACTAGTTAAACTAGTTAACCGGAACACAATCTCCATTAACTCCTCAATCAACTCCACCAAAACTCTGCCACATGAGTCTAACTGAAGTCTAACATGCAATAGCTCACTTAACTCATAGGAAATTCGAATTTCCTTATGTCAGCTGCATGCCCCACCTCTGGGGGTCAAACTGAAGTGCTCCAAGAGAGTAAATTGTTGTTTATAGTCTAAATATTATTAAGGGTAAATAATATTTGACTTCCATATTTTTAGGAGAGGCAGTCTAAAAATAGCCTTCGACCTCTTCAACCTAAAAAATAGAGTCTCATCTATTTTTACCAACATGACCAGTGCTCCAAGAATCTCAAAATGGAATCCCCGAACCATGCTCCATATGTCTAAAAATAGACATAGTCTAAAAATAGACTTTTCGACAAAAATCACATTTGTGGTCCCCACCTTGTTTAGGTGATCACTTTCCAACTAGGATCGGAAATATGTTTCGGGAGGCCTCCTTCAACATTTCTTGTTTCCATTTTCAACATAGAGGTATATTTGTCCAAAGGTAATTTCTCATGTAAGAAATTTGTTCAGTGAAATTCAAGTCTTTTTGTAGGCTTTTGATTTGATCTTCAAGTCTCTTGGCCCTTTGCTCATAATTTTTGGCATTGATTAATGCTATCTTGTTGGAGGCTTCCATATTTTGAATCATATTTTTCAAACTATTAATTTCATTGTTTTTTAGTGACAATTCCTCCATAGCCTTTAATATCTACCTTGCATCATCTGTGTGCTGTACCTGTGTTGTTGAAGAATTAGTGGCTGATGTTGTAGCTGAATGCACTGGCACTACATTTGCCAATGGCTCATTAGGTGCTAATTTTTCTCCCAATGTCGAGGCCACAGTTGTGGTAAACTAGTATGATTGAAGGGATAATTGGAGCTTCAACTTCTTTGAAAGTTTATTTCTCTTTCACAAGTTGATCCAATTATGTTTCCATTTCTTTTATTTGAGAAGTTAGTTTGATAATCAACTCCATCGCGTCTTCTTTTTATGTCTTTTCTTGAAAAATTTCTTTAGTTTGAGGGTGCTCACTTTGAGGAAGCTTCAACTGTTTCCTCAAAGCTGCAATGTCCTCATTTTTCTTTTTAATTAATATTTTTGTTGTTGGAACATCTGTAGGATCAATTCCCACCTGCAAAACTAAGTCTTCTAAGCCTTTTATCCTTAGATCTTTGGCATACAAAGAGGCTTTGTCCAGTTTCATTTGATCCTGCATGTTGATAATGGTATTCTGCAACTTATTAGCACTCATAGATTTTGTTACCATAGTAGGATATAACATCTCAGAGCTATGTCTGTGGAATTCTATTTGGTCTAGTTCATGCACATTTTCACTATCTACTTCAAACTCAACCTTTTTGTAGTCTGCCACTATCTTAGGTGTTGAAGTAGTTGGTTGCAGATATGACATAAACATTTTATTTTTGGAATAGTCAAAGGCTGTAAGTAGCTTGTTTTGATTCCCTGGCTTTTATTTAAGAAACTGAGAGTAAATCTCACTTTTGATCTCTTCATTCTTTTGTTTGATTTGTTGGTACCTTTCTTTGATGCCTAGGTATTTTTCCTCCATTGTGTGTGAGGAAGAAGCCTCCATGTTTTTCTATCTTTGAATCATCTGAGTATCTTGTTCACCTGTTGTTTGATCTTGTTTTATGTCTGCAAGAGTCTCATTTACTATTACTGTAGCATCATCATTGTTTACCTCGGGCTCATTTGTATCCTCAACATCGATTATTTTTTCTTTCCCTATGGAACTGAATTTGAGCCTTTTATTGTAGATTAACTTGAATTTAGTATCTGTGGTGGTCTCAACTGTATAGGTTCCCTCCTCTCCACCTCTTTTTGTTGAAGTTTCAGACTATTTTGCAATTACCATAGCTTGTGTAGTATTCATTTGTTCTGTTGACTTTGCATTGATGACTGTATCTGTCAATGTGTTTTCCACCCATTCTGTCTGATTTTCAAATTTTTCAATTTCCGGCTTGGGCTCATGTATGAAAGGAAGCAGTTTGCAGCTGACCCTTATATTTCTAAGAATGCCTTGAGGGTCATAGTTACAAGGGAAGATTTCCTGAAATTTTAACTCTGATAATCGTTTCCCTATTTCCTTTTCAGCATTTTTGTTATTTACAATGAAAGGACCAATCTGATTTTTCAACCTGAATTGAGTTTTGTTTTTAGAAGCCATGAAATTGATGGCATCAGAATTTAAAACCTGTCTTAAATATTCTAATGCAAAGACTCTGATAGTCAAATATTTAGGCAATTTGTAAGGCAGTAGATTTGATCCAAATATCCTCAATTATGTTCTTTCATACAAATACCAGTCTCCCATCTTGCACTGTTCTGATAACTGAAATATTCTCTTAATGTCCTCACTTATCCTAGACTTCTCTTCTTTATATAATATGTTCATTGCTGGTTGGAGGAATAGATCTGAAAAGTATGTAAAACTGAAATCACTGCTTTCTTTCCTAAGTAAAGTGGTCCAGAAAACTATGGATAGAGGCTGGTCCTCTAAGTCCATTTTTTGTAATCAATTGGAAACTTGTCAGATTGAAAATACAAGAACAAGTGAAATAAGTATGATGAATATCTGACCACCCCTTCAGTGGGCAGTTTGGTCAATTGATAGTGGATACTATTGGCTATAAATCTGGCATAGTCAAAGATCATAGTAGGAGGTTGAACAGGAGATAAAGTAGATAAAAAACCAAGGATGGATTCATCAGTGAATTCATCTGTGAAATATCCTAGTATGAAAGAAAGCATTGATATCACATGTCTGGATCCTTCAGGAAATTTGGAAGTGGAGTAAGGAGGATTTAGCTTTGAAATGTCCACATGAGATGGAATAAAGTTATGGAAAATCATAAATCTCTTAGGAAAATCTAATCCTAGATATAAATAAGTCAATGATTCTATGGATAGAGGAACTGCCTTGGGATCAAATTGTAAATGTAACATGTCATTGATGGATTCTGCAGTAATAGGAAATAGAATCTCCCTATCAACATTAACAATTGCTCTCTGATTTGGTACATAGTGTTTCTGACATAATCTCACAAGGTCTTGGCCAGGGTGTGTTACTGGAACCATATATTTGGGCAGATTAATCTCCCAAATAGGCATTTCATATTTATCTAAGAACTTATCCAAACACCAATTTTGAATCTCCAATAGATTGAATTCGACCACAAGGTCTGCAATTTTATAATCCATATTAGTTAAGGGGGTGGTTCCTTCATTAGGTACTGGTGGCTGAAGCGGATTGACAGACACAATGGTTTTTGCAGTGAGTGCAGGAGTGGATTTGATAGATTTTGATGCTTCTGACTTAGGAAGCTTGGATCCCCCAAGTTTGGTAGGCTTAGAACCTCCAAATTTGGATGTAATTTGTTTCTTAGTCATTTTTAAACAACTAAAGCAAGTTTAAACAATTTACAATAGTTGAATTTCCTTAACAGAGGGTAATTGAGAAATTTTATAGGCCAAGATGATGTCAGTGGGTGCTTCAGTGCTCAATTAGGAATCTGGGATGGGTAAAATTGGTTTAAGACAGAAAAGAGGGGTTTTTTGAATGATTCAAACTGTAAAAATGATTTTTCAAGAGATATGTGGGCTTTAAAATCTTTCCTTCTCCTTAAATTTACTTTCAGATGTTTTAAAGTGAGGAATTGGGCTTCAAAAAGAGGTTTTTTCTGAAAACATCAATTTCTGGGGAAATTTTGTGAGGTATTGTCCTGTTTCTGGTACTTTTTGGGAAAATTATGTGGAAAATTTCTTTATTTGAAGTTTAATTAGTTCAGCTGAAGGCTTAAACTGTGAATTTTCAGGTTGGAATGTCAAAAAATACCTTAACTGTAGGTATTTTGACAGTTGGGAGGGTTTCTAGCAACTTCTGCGGTTGAATTTGATCTATGGTCCAAATTGCTGGAGCCGAGAAGGTATTCTCTAGTCTTCAAATAAGGAATTTGGAGTGAAATATGAATTTAAGGCATGAAATCGTCTAACAATGGTTTAAAACAAGTCTTAGGAAGCTTAAAATTGCTAGGCGGAGCTCTTTAATAGTCGGGTGTGAGAATAGCAGTGAGAAATAATGTAACAAAGGTGTAAAATTTGGATATAAACCTTCATTACTCATAATAAATGTAGGGCCTATCAAAAAGGAGGGAATGGTTTTGTTTTCGAATGCGGAAACCATTGGTGGGTTTCGTGTTGGATTTGGGCTATAAGTTGTATTGAACAAAACCAATGTGATGCAATCAGATTTTGCCACATCGCCGAGGGAGGAAATGGGAAAACCACCCATTTCGGGTCCGTTTGGGCGGCGGGATGTGGATTGATTTGTGAGTGCGAATCAAGTCTAGAACCATTGGATCATCGTAGATAGAGCAAAGGGCTGAGATTGATTTGAAAACTGTGGTTGAAAGGTTGGGTGGGACCGGGGAAACTCAAATAATAAGCGCTGGAATGGATTAATAATGTAATAAAACTTTTATATAATATGATTTATAACCAAAGTTTCATTACAAAAGGGTAATGCGGGTTATGGAATGTTATACAGTCATAACAAAGGTTTAGATGTAGGATACGGGTGCGTGAGGCGGAATATGAAGATTTAACCATGGGTTAGGCTATGTATAGCATGAGGCTATTACATAGTTGGAAATAATCAATGTGAATTACGATATAAACCTTTAGTTCATTTGCAATAAACCTTGGGTTAATGCGGGGATAGAAACAATGTATTTACAAAGGTTTTGGGGGAATAAAATTTTAGTTTAAATTAAACTTTATGATAAGCTCGGCAGTAGTTTTATTTTTCAAATATATGTCATTCTTCGGAAAGCTTATTTATATTTATATTTATATTATATAGTTTTAGTCTATTAAAGGCCTAAAACCATAGGGGGCAGGATATTTACATATTGTTAGTTTTATGCCAAAGGGGGCATATTTTGGGATTTTATTTTCAACATGTGGATAATTAACTTTGGCATAAAATCTTATAATAGTGAGTTTAGGGGGACATTTTAAATAAATGGAGTTATATTAATAGGATAAGGTATTTTCTAAGGAATTAATAGAATAAGTTAAAAATTAATATGATAGGGAAAATGGAAGACTCAATAAATACAATTATATGACTAAGTAAATTGAAAACCTTAAAGCAAGTTTAACATTTTATGAATTCACCACTTTTACTTAGCATAAAATGCTTTATGAGGGTTTACATGCTTTGTATAATGGAGGGAGTTAATAAAATAGGATTTCATGTATCATTAAGTAAAAATAGTTCTTTACTTAAGATTTTGAGCTGTGATGGATGAATGAAGGGTAAATAATGATAATTTAGGGATTATTATAGGAATTCAATATTTTCAACTAACAGTCATTAAGCCTTGGGTCCAGTCCCAACAGAAGTCAGAGAAATGCTCTGAGCCTCTTTGACTAGAAGTGTAGAATATTGAATAACTATAGGAGAGGGGAAACTAGTGATTGTTTCCTGGTGATAAATATTTACATGCTTCTTCCCACTTCTTTCTACCTACCCAACTTTAATCTGACATTTTTTCTTCCTTTTTGCAGGTGCACTTGAGCTTGCTTCCTTGAAGCATTTTATTTTTTTGAAAAGTATAAAAACTATCTAAATCTACCTTATATCATCCGAGGGCTCAGATTAAACTGATGAGCTCCTCTTTATTCTCCACCTATCTACTGATTAGTCAGGATTAAACTGTCTGACTAATATTTATTCACTATCTAAAACATGAAAATTGAAAACATGACAAGTCAAGTTTACACAGTTTAACTCATCATGGATTATGGCATTTATTGATACTCTACCATAATGATCAACAAAAAGTAAAAAGTAGTGGCATTTGTACTTGCACACTTTCATGTTTTATTTCTTTTTATTTTGGGGTCTATAATTTTTCTAAGTCCTTTGATCTCTTTTTTAGGACTTTTACCCTCTTTTTGATTTTCTATTTTTTTATTTTCTTACAAAATATGGGAAAACAACTTGCAGAAAGCAAGGTATGTACATATTTTACAAGACTATCATAAGTCAATTCTAAATTATGAATCCTATACTTATAGGACCCTGATAGTGGCTTCACATGGAGATGGAATTTCCTAGTGAAATGTCAAGAACTCCTAGAATAGTAGCCTTCAACTTTGACCTTGATGATCTAGTAATTATCTTTTGTTTTTTGCAAAAACTGATATTTATGACATTTTACTCTTCAAAGCTTAGGGCCTTCTCTCCGGGCTTCAAATTTGGAAATTAAATACCCAATCCAATCTAAGAAATTCAATGGATATTTATAATGGTGTAAAAATTAACTAGGACTAACTATTGGCTAACTCAGAGGAATAGTAGTGTTTGATCATTCTACCATTAACTGGTCCATCTTGAATATCTGCTCCATCCAAATCTTTGATGAAGAAAGCATTGTTACCCCTATATCCATAAATGACATAAGGCCCTTTCCATAGAAAGTCAAACTTTCCATTATTTTCTTTTTCTTCTCTCCTGGAATCCCATTTTAACACTTTATCTCCAATGGAAAAGTCATCTTCTTTACTTCTTTTATAAAAAAATTTCTTGATTTTATCTTGAATGACTTGATATTTTTCATAGACTTCTTCCCTTGTTTGTTGTAGATGAATAGTCTAATTTATCCTTCTTTGTATATCATTGAGTTCCACTTTTGATTCTTGAATGATCTTCATTACTGGAACACCTAAAGATGATGGGAAAACTTCATCCATCCCATAAACAATTTGGTAAGGAGAATTTCCAATTGACTTATTGGTAGTAATTCTATCTGCCCATAACGCATAGACTAACTTTTTATTCCAAGTTTTATTGTTGTCTTCAAGTAGCTTTTTAATGATATTCACAAGGCTTTTATTTGAAGATTCAACTAGGTCATTACCCTGAGGGTATTAAGCAGTAGAGTGGCCTAGGGTAATATGGTACTTGTGACAAAAGGCAATCATTTTCTTAGATTTAACTGCTACTGCATTATCAGTAATTATTTTTTGTGGGCATCCAAATCTAAATAAAAGGTTGTTTTCTATGAAAGAGATAATGACTGAGTCAGTGGCTTGTCTGGTAGGAATAGCTTCAATCCACTTAGTAAGGTAATCTATGGCAGTCAAAATCCATTTTTGTTGGCTAGAGGATGGAGGGTGAATTTATCCAATGAAGTCTAAACCCCATTGTTGAAATGGATTTTCAGTAGAAATAGGTTTTAGAGGTAAAGGTAACAACTTTCTTTTTCCTTCAAAAATATGACATTCGTGACATGAAGAAACAATTTTTTTCACATTAGAAAATAAGGTAGGCCAGTAAAAACCAGCTCTAAGGATCTTATCTGCTGTATTTTTCCAATATAAGTGTCCTCCACAATCACCTGCATGAAATTATTCAAGAATTTTGTCATGTTATTCCTCATAATAGGTTATTCCTCCACTTTGAGAAAAAAAAACCAATTCACCTGTATGGAATCACTTTTTAAAAAGTTCAGTAGTATCCCACTTTGTTCTTTCCAAAAAAGCACATTATCTAAAATACAATATCTCATTTCTTCAAGTTTAATGAATCTGGATTTAGTTCTAGTTAGTCCAGGAGGAGCTTGTAAGTTTGTAAGTACAAAGATAGTATCTGAGTACCATGGTGAGTCTAGAAAGGCTTCACCGATCAATGGAGTCGCCATCTCTTCCTGGTTATCAACTTGAGCAATAAAATTTATATCTAATGCATTGCAATTGGATTCAGCCATTAATCTAGCTAATCCTTGTCCTTTTATGAGCTTAGTTGGTTTAATCTCTATGTCATATTCTAGGATAGTGGAAATCCACTTTCCTCTTCTTTCATCTAGACCATCCTGAGTAAGAATGTCCTTTACTATAGAATTAGGGACATAGGAAATAGTTTGGGAATAAAGAATGTAAACCCTAAAATCTTTTATGGCTTTAACCAAGGCTAAAGCTTGTTTCTCCATTATATTATATTTCAGAGGTGCATCTTTAAGGGTTTTACTGAAAAAGGCTATAGGCTGTTCAAAACCTTGGTCATTTTTCTGCAGTAAAACTGCAGCTATGGTATGCTCTGAGGAAAATGAAAAAAATTATAAAGTCTTTTTTGAAATCAGGACTGATTAAGACTGGTGTTTTAGTTAAAGCTTGTTTAATAGAGTCAAATCATTGTTTTTCTTCAAATTTCCATTTTAAAACCGAGTCCTTTTTAAGCATATTATTCAGTTCTTTAATGATTTCTGCTAAGTTAGAAATAAATCTCGTTAGAAAAATAATTTTTCCTAAAAATTCTTGTAACTCTTTGATATTTCTAGGTGGATGAATGTTTATAATGGCCTCTATTCTTGCAGGATCTATCCTAATACCTTCCTTTGAAATTATGTGTCCAAGTAATTTTCCTTCCTCTAGTCCAAAAAGAGTCTTCTTAGGGTTTAAAGATATACCAAATTTTCTACATTGAATAAAAGCTTGTCTCAAATGATCCAAGTGTTCATTATTTGACTTATAAAAACAATAATATCATCTAAATAAATGACCAAGAAGTTATGTATTTCCTTAGCAAAGGCTGTTTCCATAGCCCTTTGAAAGGTAGCTCCAGCATTCATCAAACCAAAAGGAATTTTCATATATATGAAAGTGCCCCAAGGAGTAGTAAAAGATGTTTTATCTTGATCTTACTTTTGAATAAGAATATGGTTGTATCCTGAGCAACCATCTAATAAAGATATCCTAGAAGAACCAACTACCTTTTGCAAAATATGATCCATCTTGGGTAAAGGGTAATTATCCTTCAATGGTACTTTATTGAGATTCCTAAAGTCCGCACATAATCTGATTTCACCTGTTTTCTTTCTGATAGGTACTAAGTTTGATACCCAATCAGAATATCTGATTGGCATAATGATTTGGGCCTCATACATGCGTTTAACCTCCTTTTCTATCAAAGGTAATAAGACCGGATTAATCCTTCTCAATTTTTGTTTAAATGGTTTCTAGTCATCTTTCATAGGAATCTTGTGTTGAATTATGTTTGTGTCATACGCTTTAAGATCTTCATAACTCCATGCAAACACATCTTTATACTCCTTTAAAATTTCAATGTATTTTTTCTTTTCCTTTAGGGGGTAAATATTTTGACAATTCAATCATTTTTGGCTTTACTTTTGTCCCAATGTTACATTCTTCAATGTCAGACGTTACTGATTCCATTTTTGGTTTTTTAGGCACATCATTGGAATAAAAAAAGGTCCTACAAAGGAATTAAACCCTTAGGAAAAAAATTATCTTTTAAATCTAACATTTCAATTTCATCTTCAATAATTTCCTCTATATCCACCTTCTCTAAGTTATCTATGTCAGATTGAGTAAATACAGTGGGTTTGTTAAATTTATGTACATCTATATTAGCTATTTCACAATTAAAATCTGAATCTATATTACAGTTTGAATCTATATTACAGTTTGAATCTATATTACAATTTTGAAATTCTTCCTCATTATTCAAAAAATGGTAAATCTGTTCATCTTCAGAGAAAATTTGCCAGTATTTGAAATTGTCTGGGACAATGGGTCTATATTTAACTTCAACAGTATACCTATGTGTTGGTTGAAAAGGTAAGTTATATGTGCTAGCAAAGGTTTCTAGGCAATGTGATTGAATGTTATGTTTTCTAGGTATATTAGCAAACTTACATTCCAATAAATCTTCACATAAATCAATTGTTGCATCTCTATATATGGCTAATCTAGGACTATGGACAGAATAATCTCCATTTACTTTCTTAATGATCAATTCCAAATCTCCCATGATTAAAATTATTTTACCTCCTAATTTTCTGATGATTTAGAGGTCTAAGATAAGTGCCTCATACTCTGCCATGTTATTAGTACATTTGAAGTTGAGTCTAAAGGCATGTCCTTCTAAATGACCCGTCTCAATGTTTGTGATCCATATTCCAACTCTTGCTCCTATTTTGTTCACTGAGCCATCAAAATCTAAGTGCCAAAGGGCTTCATGAAAAATATTGTCATTATTTGGTTTTGGCTTTATGTCAATCAGTTCTGTTTAGATTTCATTGTTATCTGAGTTACATAAAATGAAGGAATCAAGATCAGTTGGTGTTGAATAAATGGGGTAATTTATGGATCTTTATGCACTGCTGATCATGAATTTCATTAAATTTTCCTTGTAAAGTTTCTTGGGTTGTCCAAATACTGATATAGTAGCATAGCTCATGTCTAATTGTAGAGATCCCTGCAAATTTGCTCCCCATGAGCGGGAAAGAAGCATACTATATTTTGGTGGGATGTCAAATACTACAATATCCATAACCATGCTCTTGCCAGGGTACTGAACCAAATTCACACATAAATCTTTAATCAATTTTATGCACTTAACTTTGCTAGAATCAAAAGAGAACAAATCTTTATAAGGCCTGGTTACTTCTAGATTAAGAGTTTCCATGATCGCTTTTGGCATTAAATTGTGGGAAGCTCCTGAATCTAACATAGCATTGTGTAAAATATGATTGTGAATAGTAAGACTGATATAGAAAGGAGGAACTGATCCATCTAAATTCTTAGCATTTACATCAGGGCCAAAGATCAACTTTGGTTGATCATCATTCAAATTAATGGCATCTTCACCATCATTCATATTCAGAGTCTCAGTAATTGTTGATTTATATAAGTCATTCTTTACCAATTTAGTTAAATAAATTTGTATTTTTAACTTAGTTATTTCAATTTGAATGTTGAAAGAGGGTTGAGACTTACTAATCTGAAGTAATTCATCTTTTGTAATTGTTATCTGAGTGGGATTTTCTTGAATTTAAACTAATGTATTTTTATCTTTGATTACTTTAATATTCTCAGTATGAGTCACTTGACTTTTGTTGTTTTTAATTCCTTTTTCAGGGACAGTTTGTGTGGCAGCAGATGTTTTATCAGACTTTGAATTTTCAGCAGTTTTTTTGTATTATCAATTTTGGGATTTGTTGATTTAGAATCAACAAGCCTCTTTTTAGGATCAGAAATTGTTGTTTTTACTGAATTAGAGGTTTTTGTAAGATTATCTCTTGGTACATCTTTAGAAGATTGAGCCACTTGATCAGTGATGTCAAAAATTTTTGGATTTGGAAATTTTTTAGCACTGGGAGGATTGGAATTTTTCTTGTTTTGCCTGGGGAGAATTTGCAAAACTTTTGTTTTTGGGCTTCTACATTCTTTTTGGTTTTCTTTTGGGAATTGTTTTTTGTAAAATTTTCATTATTTTTCTTATTTCTAAGGTTATACTGACTGTGAATTTCATTAATAGAAAAGTCATAACCTTGTTTATAGTCAAAGGATTCACCAGATTCTACTTTGAGTTGTTGAAGCTCAAAGAGTTCTTGATCCTATTGAGTGAGGAAAATATTGTTGTTTTCATCTATCCCCATTATTAGATTGATGTTATCCTCATATTCATCATTATTTTGAGAACTCTCAGCTTAGTTCTCTTGAAATGGGGACCTAATGTTTTGGTCTGGAGCAACTTCCTTAGCTTTTCCAGGGTTATTGTTTTTTCTAAAGTTTGGATTTCTGATTTGAGGTTGGTTATCCAATTGTGGTTTTATTTCAATATTATCTAATCAATCAACCGCCCTTTCTAAATTTTTAGCAAATAAATCTAATTTAGCATTTGAATTTGATGTTTCTTCTTTGATTATGACTCTCCTTTCATTCCTAAGTCTGGCCTTTCTAGCTAAAATTTTAATTTCTACACTAACAACATTTAATTGCATTTGTTCTAATGTTTGGGCATATCTTTCTCTCAATTGATATGCCATATCTGTATCAAATCCATCAGGGAATTTAAGCAGAATAGAGTATGGTTTAGGTTTAAGAGCTGCAGGAATGGCATTATAAATATTGTTATTCCTAGTGCAGTAATCTTGTATAGACTCATTAAGGGCTCTTTTTAAAGCATGAAACTTAGATAAAATTTGAAGGGGGTTCTTTTTCTTTTCCCATTTATTTAAAAATATTCTATGAAATGCAGCTAAATTAGCTATACTACCAGCAGCTAAATTTTTAAACCATTTTTTTACTTCTCCTATCAAAATTTGGGAAAATAACCTCATCTAGACATCTGACTCATCAATTTCATAAATTTCACAATAGTCTCTCATTTTTATGACATGTTATTGAGTAGTATATTGTGATAGACCATCAAATAGTGGTACATTTTTTTGGTAATCCTAAGGCATATCATTTTTTTTTATCTGCGAGGTATAACAGTAATGATATATGTAGTGCTGGATATGGTAGCTGATGAACTGAAAGTTGTACTTGAAGAACTTGGAAAAGAGGCTGGTATATATATGGAACTACTTGGAAATAAAGATGTAGTGCTTATAAAACTAGTGGATGTAGTGGATTGAGTGGATGAGGGGAATAATATCCTAGGCTGCAAAGGCAACTTAGGAATAAATTTTTCTGTGGATGAACTTGCAGTGGGATCTAAAAATGAGGTGATAGCATACAGAGTTGAATCTACTACTGGAATTATTGTTGTGTGCAATTGAGAAACTAGAGGCTTGATGTAAGACAATAAATGGGTTAATTCAATGGCTTCATCAATGTCTTTAATTGATGTAACATTAATTTTTTCTATTTGACTTTGAGATTCAGATTTGTTTGATTTTATTCTTGATGAAATAATTTTATGTTTTGCATTAAAAAATGAAGTAAAAATAGGATCTATTACAGTATCTTTCAAATCAGTTTCAGATTTATTTTTAAACAATGATTGTTCAAACTTGAAACCAAAATCTATATCAGTTAAGCTCACTATCTCTTTGGGTAAAGAATTAGCTTTTCTTAATGGTACTTCAGTCTCTAAATTGACAAGCTGTTTTTTCTTTTTTCCAGTCTGTTTTGGGTTGTCTACTATATCTGCAAGGTTAGGATCCGGATTAGACCTGGTATAGTAGGTTTTCCTAGAAGCCATGATGTTTGTTTTGAATAGCCACAACCTTTAAAAAATAATCCTAAAGTAGAAAAGATAAATTAAAGATATTCCTTCAAGATTAAATTCAAGACTAGAGATTGGTCAGTCTCCCAGTATGGTCGCCAGTATGTTATCACCCTAGTAATTTCTTAAGTTGTGGGATTTGATGTTTTAGTCAAATAAGACTAGGGGTAACCAAAAACCTACTTGGAAAAATAGGATCTAGCCTTCCTATAGTTTAGAGAGGGCTCTCTCTTTAAGATTTATCGTTGTTTTTTATTAATGTTTTAGGCTAGTTCTGATAGAACAATTTGGTTTTTGTTTTAAGATGTTTGGTGGGTAAAAATCACTTTGAATTAAACTAGAGAGAGATCTAATAGTCCATTGGGCTATGGATTCTAATTCTAGATAGCAGTACTAGAAGGCAAGGCCAAAAGGGTGAAAATGTAGTCAGGAAAAGGTAGATAACCATCAGAGTTTTGGGTAAAAGGTTTTTGATGAAATGGTATAGTCGGGATAAAGGGAAATGAAGGATCCTTTGATCCAGACAATGGAGGAAGGAGGAAGGGGTCAAATGGGAGTAGGAGCAATGAAGGATTCCTAACACAGGAAATCAACATAAAAAATTTAAATGGTAACTTAGTTAAAATAGGGAGCAATAAGCTAATCCTGAAGTAATATTCCTAGTTACTCATTAAGATAGATCAAACACATAATGTTTTGCATGGAACTAAGAAATGAAACAATGACAAGTACAGATGCACTTTACTATTTAAGTTAACACAAAAATCCTAAATTATGATGCCCAATTAGCTTTGTCCAGTTTTCTACTTCGAAATCAACACATGTAAGCCTCCAATGTATCATCAAAAGTCTCTAGTAATCTTAGAAATTTTATTCCACCCTTAATACTTCTAATGTAGAAGTATTTATACACAATATTGTTTACAAATATCCTAGAGAGATGCAGGAATATCTTTAGGAAATACAAAATATCTTTCCAAAATAAGGGGGACAACTGCTTAACAAATTAGCAAGTTTTCCTCTTATCCAAAATATATAGAACAACTCTATCTAATCAAGGAGCTTTTATTGGCAAGTTGTCCTGCTTGCTGGCTGTTTGGGAAATATCTTTGTTTGAGCTGCCTTCACTGATACTCTTTCTTCTAATACTCTTTAACATTGTTATTTTAACCTTGATACACTTTAACTAATATTTTCACTCTTTACTGTTGTAAAAGAAGCCTTTACTCAGTAAAAAATTCAGTTGACTGTCTTTTTTATTTTAGGTTTGTTGGATTGTTTCTCATGTAGTTCTCTTCATTGTTTTGCCTTTTCAATGCCACATTAAATCTATAAGAGCCTGCCATTTCTCTGCATTTGGTATTGTCACATTTTTGAGCTTTTTAAAGTTCTCATCAGCATCTGTGTACTTGGAAAAATTAGGCTTAAAGACAAAAAGATGCTTGATCTCATTTTGAAGAAAAAACAAGTCTTCAATATATTGAAGAATGACCTTTCTTGTGGGAGAGCCCTGTGGCAGTGGCTTGTTGATTTTTTCTTATCTTCTTGTCATAATATTTTTGGGCCATTAGTTTTTCATTGAAGACATGAATAGCTGGAAGACCATTTTGTCTTAGCATAGTGTATTTTGATAAAAACTTGGTTATAGAAACATTCATTGCATCAAATTTTTCCTCTAAATTGTTCATTAGATTTCTCTTTGTCAGAACCTTCTTGATCTGTAAAATGGTCTATGTTCTATCCTATACCTATAATTCTTCTAACTCTACTCTGTTTTTACTATTCAAGAAAGTGATGAGCTTCAAAGCTTGTGCTGGTTTATTTGCTAACTCTTCTTTGGTCTTTTGGATTTCCACTTGGGCTGTTAGAAGTAAGTCTCTCTATTCATAGATAATTTGAATTGAAGGCCATTGGAGATGAATGGCATCAATTATATTTGTCCAAAGGTAGTTTCTTATGTAAGAAATTTGTTCAATGAAATTCAAGTCTTTTTGTAGGCTTTTGATTTGCTCTTCAAGTCTTTTGGTCATTTGCTCATGATTTTTGGCATTGATTAAAGCTGTTTTGTTGGAGGCTTCCAGATTATGAATCATCTTTTTCAAACGATTAATTTCATTTTTTTTTAGTGGCATTTCCTCCATAGCCTTTACTATCTGCCCTGCATCATCTGTATGTTGTACCTGTGTTTTTGAAGAATCAATGGCTGATGTTGTAGCTGAATGCACTGGCACTGCAATTGCAAATGGCTCATTAGGTGCTAATTTTTCTCCCAATGTAGAGGCCACAACTATGGTAATTACTGGTATGACTACAGGGATAATTTTAGCTTTAGCTTCTTTGATAGTTTCTTTTTCTTCTGGTGATCAATTGTGTTTCCAACTCTTTATTTTGTAATCGTTTGAAGTAATCTACTAGCATCATGTCTTCTTTTCTGTCCTTCTTGAAGAATTTCTTATATTTGAGGTGTAAAAGCTTTGAGGAAGCTTAAACCTTATTTCCTCAAAGCTCCAGTAATCTTCATTCTTTTTTTTAAATTCATCTTCTGTTTCTTTAGAACATCAAAAGGATCAACTACAGCTTGCAAAACTAAGTCTTCTAAGTCTTTAATCCATAGATATTTAACTTTAAAAGACTTGCCACAAACCAGACTCTTCAGATCTGCATGTTAATAATGGTGATACACGCTTGGTAGCACTCATGGCCTTCATAGCCTTTGTTACCATAGTAGAATATAACATCTCAGAGCTATGTCTGTGGAATTCTATTTGGTCTAGTTCAGGCACATTTTCAGTATCTACTTCAAACTCAACCTTTTTGTAGTTTTCCACTGTCTTAGGTGTTGAAGTATTTGGTTGCAGATATGACATGATAATTTTATTTTTGGAAGTGTCAAAGGCTGTAAGTAGCCTATTCTAATTCCTTGGCTTCTGTTTAAGAAACTGAGAGTAAATCTCGCTTTTGATCTCTTCATTCTTTTGTTTGATTTCCTTTTACCTTTCTTTGATGTCTAGGTCTTTTTCCTCCACTGTGTGTGAGGAAGAAGCTTCCATGTTTTTCTGTCTTTCAATCATCTGAGTATCTTGTTCACTTGCTGTTTGATCTTTTCGTATGTCTACAAGAGTCTCATTTACTATTACTGTAGCCTCATCATTGTCTACCTCAAGCTCATTTGTATCCTCAACATCAATTACTTTTTCTTTCCCTATGGATTTAAATTTGAGCCTTTTATTGTGGCAAATCAGGATTTAGTATATGAGTAGTCTGATACTATAGGTCCCTTCATCTCGCCTCTTCTTTTTGTAGAAGTTTCGTCTACTTTATGAGTTACCATAAACTTGTGAGTAGTATCCATTTGTCATGTTGGCGTTGTGGAGTATTTGTATCTGTCAATGTGTTTTTCACCCATTTTTGTCTGCATGCAATTTTTTGGAAATCTGCGGCTTGGGCTCATGTGAAGGAGGCGGTTGCAGTTGACCCTGCCATTACTAAAATGCCTTGAGGGTCATAGTTCAGAGAATATTTCTGTAATTTAACTGATAATCTTTTCTCTATTTCCTTTTAAAGCATTTCTATTATTTACACTAAAAGGACTGTTGGGGTTCCATGTTTTGGCGGATTGGCAAGAGCAAAAGATGAGACAACATCAACACTTGCTAGACAGCAGGATATAACCCTCCTTTGTCCCGAGAGAGGGATCTCTCTATATAGCAAAGTTTATGTCTTTGAAGCTCAAAATTTAAGATGTTAGGCTAGTTATAAGGCTCGGGGTTTGTTTGTTTGATTTTTTGTTTGGTTGTTGGTAATCAGGAAAGAAGGGTTCAATATAAGACAAGGATGAGCAAGAGGATTTTAGGCAAGGGAGAGGTACTCCACTGAACATTCAAGACCATTGGGCAATGGAGTCAGGAAAGGGTTTACTTGCTATTCAATGTGCAGGCTTTCAGTTGGGCTAG
Organism: Pinus albicaulis; assembly: GCA_034641835.2. Classification (NCBI taxonomy): domain Eukaryota; kingdom Viridiplantae; phylum Streptophyta; class Pinopsida; order Pinales; family Pinaceae; genus Pinus; species Pinus albicaulis. The sequence continues at coordinate 839,015,340 of CM076582.1, read as the reverse complement.
TCATCTAAAGCATTGGATCTTAAAGATGATGGTGTGGTATGAAATGGTAAGAGAGGAGGAAACAATAAAGATTTAGAACACAAAGTTAAAGACCTGAGATCAGAGAGAGACTTTGAACTCTCAATGCTTTGGCCTCCAGCTTGAGGGATCTTAGAAAGGTTCAATTAATTGAAAAGGATCCTAGTGAAATAGAGACAGATTTCTAGACCTGCCAGTGTTCCCAATTCATTCGATTAAATCCCAAAAATAACATATAAGAATAGATTCATTTAATTCATACATGACAAATTAAATGACATCCTACTTTGGTAATCTTATACTTAAAATGTACTTAGATAACACATTGGTAAGAAACATCCAAAGGCAAGAGGAGCAGAAACATGAGGTACCTAACAAGGGTAAATCCTATGCAGTTTTACGTTCTGAAACCAGATAGTGAAATGAAATGAGGCACAGAGACTAAAAACAAATACGAGATAGAAAAAACATCATGTTTGCTTTAGATCGGGATCCCAAGAAATGTGCTGTCATATTAAGAGCAACACGGTCAAGTACAACATTACCAATAGCTGGATATTCAGTCTGAAAACATCTTCCTCAACCTATCTTACAACTTTACATAGAGACTATGTCTCAAAAGAAACAGCTTGTAATTCTCTGATAACCGATCAACAACCTTTAAAATGATTTTCTTCATGAATTTATAGCTCAAGTGGAGCAGAGAAGGTAGATGGAAAACCAAATGCAGCATTAAAACTCAGAAGAGGAAGAGAGTCGAGGCCTCGTTCTGTTTTAAATTCTGAGCATTTATGTCTGGTACTCTTTGGATGAAAGAGTGGTCTTCGTCAGGCTTCCATTTACT